>OZ014478.1:4756237-4858237 GCA_963965965.1 Trididemnum nubilum | reverse complement strand
GCAATGCGTTTGGTTATGAAACTAGGCGAGACACGTTTGGTGATACAGTCTTTCAAAAATTTTGAAGATAATTGAAGGGTTCTAATTTTTCCTTTAATTTTAACCACCTTTAATGTGGTTAAAATTAAAGGTTAAAATTAAAGGAAAAATTTCCTTTAATGTGGTTAAAATTAAAGGAAAAATTAGAACCCTTCAATTGTCTTCAAAATTTTTGAAAGACTGTATCACCAAACGTGTCTCGCCTAGTTTCATAACCAAACGCATTGCCAAATCTCAAGCGAGACACAGTCCATCGATTGAACGTGCTTTTCTAAACGATGAAATTGGCAAAAATCTAACTAAATTGAATCAACTTCACCGTATTTTCTCAGAAAATTGGTCTTCAGCTCGCAAATTTCTTTCGTTTTTTGATTGGTTTCGATTCTGTCGTTATCTATCCGAAATTGATCAACGAAAACGTGAACAAGTGGAAGCAAAACATTTTCGCAATCTAAATTGGCTTCTCAAACAACGATTTGGCTCTTTTATGACTGATTCTGGCAAGAACATTTGCAACTTATCCAGTTACCAACTATCTGATACTGAGAGATTTGTATTGAGTCATGGATTGGAATTTTGTCTACCTCCAACTAATATCAGACGTGAAGAAGTATTCGCTGAGTTTGAAGTTTTATTCGGACAACTTCTTCACCATACGCCCAAATCCAAAGATAAATTAAATGCTCTAAAAGCCAAGCTCAGCGATCTTGCCCATTCTTTTTGTGGAACACCAATTGACTTAAGTGATTTTTCTATGCATCGTGAATGCTTTCAAGCAATCAAATCTCTCCGTACCAATAGTGACATCATAATTACCAAACCCGACAAAGGAAGTGGCGTGGTTATTTTGGACAAATCAGATTACGTTTTGAAAATGGGCAAAATTCTCGATGATAACAAGAAGTTTCAACGTATTGGTCCCTGTAACACAAACGACAACACAGCAAAAATTGAAAGCAAACTCCAAAGACGATTACTACAACTATACAACAACGATGAATTACCGGAATCCGTCTACAAGGCTATTCGTCCCACTGGCGCGCAAAGACCGAGGCTCTATGGACTACCAAAAACTCACAAACCGAACTTTCCTCTTCGACCTATTTTATCCATGATTAACTCTGCTCAACACGAACTGGCTAAATTTCTTGCTGCATTACTCCAACCGGTTCTTAACTTTTATTCTAATTACTGTATTTTAGATTCTTTTACTTTTGCTGAAGAAATTCAAAAACTTCCCATTTCAACTGAAAATTCTTATTTATGTTCTTTTGATATTTCAAGTCTCTTCACTAATGTTCCTTTGACCGAAACTATTCAAATTTGTGCCAATAAATTATATGGAAATGAGCAAAATTCTCCCCCCTTTTCTAAAGATATTTTTATTGAATTAATGAACATGGCTACCAGCTCAGTGGAATTTAGCTTCAATAACATTATGTACAAACAGATAGATGGAATTTCTATGGGAAGCCCTCTGGGACCTGCACTTGCCAATATCTTTGTTGGATTTTATGAACAGCAACTCTTCCAAACCACAAACAAGCCTACGGTTTATTACCGATATGTCGATGATACTTTTGCCCTTTTCAAATTGGAATCAGACTGCGATAAATTTCTCTCCAGTTTAAACTCTTTACATCCAGCATTACACTTCACTTTTGAAAAAGAAGCGAATCAATCTTTGCCATTTCTAGATGTTTTTATTGAAAAGAGTGGTAACAATTTTTTAACTTCTATGTACAGGAAACCAACTTTCACCGGACAATATTTACGCTGGGATTCTTTTGGACCGACTAAACGGAAAACTAACTTAATTGGCACTCTCGTTCATCGAGCTTTAAAAATCTGTTCTAAATCAAAACTTCAACAAGAGCTTGATCAAATTCGTGCTATTCTGCTCAATAATGGTTATCCTGAATACATAATCAACACCAGCATTTCAAAGAAAATCTCTAAATTTAATTCAGCAAAGAAAGAAGGACCTCAAAAATGCCCCGTCTACCTTCGGCTCCCATGGATTGGCAAAGTGTCTCAAAAATTTGAAAAGCTTTCCAAATCAGCAGTTAATCAATGTTATGGAGCAGTAGATCCACGCGTCATTTTTTCTGCTAAGAAGATTCTTCCTGCTGTCCATAAGGATGTCCTGCCCACCACACAACAAAGTATGATCGTGTATCAATACGTGTGCCGCTGCGATTGTCGGTACGTGGGCCGTACAACCCAAAGACTGCAGGATAGAATCAATCAACATATCCCTAAAAGTATTAGAACCGGACACCAACAACAGAAATTCCAACCACAACGAAATTGCAAAAAGACTTCAACAGAAATTAACTGTGATTCGGCCATTGGGCAACATCTTCTGCAAAACAAAACCTGTGCCAACAACTTCAACACCAACCAGTTTTCTATTCTGGCTAAAGCAAGAACGCAATTTCACCTATCTACACTGGAAGCAACATTCATTCGGATTCTAAAACCAGAATTGTGCAGGCAAAAGGAATTTGTTTATTTCCTTCAATTAATTCATTGATAATTCGAACGCATACGAAACTTAACAATTTAACAAATCAAAATCTGTTTTAGGTTTTATTTTAGATTCATCTCAGGTCATCTATTTTTCTTACGCAAACGAAACACAACGATTTGATCCAATCAGCATCTATCTTGTTGAAAGTTTGTTTTTCTTCTCGACACACAAGCGCCACTTCTGTACGCAAACGAAACGACACAAATCAACCAATCAGCGATGATTATTTGACCAATCAGCGATTTTCTCTGCTTTTATAAATGAATCCGCATTGTTTTTTTTTCATTCTATCTTTTTCTAGCGATGGTTTCTGAAGAGAGCTAGACG
Organism: Trididemnum nubilum; assembly: GCA_963965965.1. Classification (NCBI taxonomy): domain Eukaryota; kingdom Metazoa; phylum Chordata; class Ascidiacea; order Aplousobranchia; family Didemnidae; genus Trididemnum; species Trididemnum nubilum. The sequence continues at coordinate 4,855,338 of OZ014478.1, read as the reverse complement.
AAAGCGTTTATACCTTAAAACAGCCTTTTTCAAGGCTACCCAATCAATAAAAGATGAATCCGGTTTTATTTAAAGCTATAGTTTTATTATTATTCACGCTTTGCAAAAAAAAAAGGAAAGATATCAGAGATTCTACCCCAAAATAACTTCTAATCTGATAAACATTATTTTGCAGAAATGTTTTATAATATTGTTGCTTTATTTTATCGTTATGCAACCTCGCTAGAATAGCCTGCGAGAATATGTACAGTATTATTGTCTGCTTTCAAAGCAGCAATTTATTCAGGATCGATTTTCATTTGGATCAAACCAAAGATTGTCCTATAATGGATATTTACTTACACTTCCATTGCCTAAGGTTCAACGTTAGAAGTGACAATTTGGAAATTCTATATCAAATTGAAAGTAACGAGTAGGCTACACTGCATTAACTCCATCAGTTAAAATAATATACCGGTAGTGATTATTAATACAAAAATAATGAGCGCATTTGGCAAAAGTTTACGAACGCTGCATGACTATATTTTCCTGTTATCTTTTTACAGCATGTGGTGGCATTATTTTGCAATAATGTTGGCTATTGCTTTGAGTTTTCATTAGGTATTATTTCCTTTTTCTTACAATAAACCTTGCTTTTCACGTAAATGTGCGTCATTGCTGTTGTGAACAGAGTGTTTCCAGTACAAAGTGATGTAATTCACATGGAATGGTTTGAAAAAGACTTTCCTAACAAGTTTAACTAAGAATAGGTGGGAAAAACGAAGTCGGACGACCACAGCTTTTACGGTGTCTTCGGTAGGGTAACTTACATTATGTGTTTGGGCTGGTCTTTTCCAATAAGCTTAAAGGTGCGTTTGCGCTAGATGCGAAGCAAAAGTTGAAAGTTTTCGCGAGTGGTCACTTACGTGACTTGCTCAAACTAGGCCAGCTCATCAGCAATTTTGTTTAAGTGAAGTTACGCAACCGCTCGCGAAGATAGCGACCTGTTGAAACCTTTCGCAAGTTGCCGATGACGTCAAATCATGGTTGCTTCGCGTCGCTTCGCATTGTTCTGTGTACAGTGTAATCGCACCTTGACTCGCAAAAATGGATTAGAAATATCTACTGGTGGGCCCGGAATAGAAGAAATAATTACATGGACGATGGAATTAGGAATTCACCCGCGTAATGCAGGAGGTGTTGCATGAACGTTATTTGTGACGTTTCAATCACAAGCTGTTGCCTCACAGACCTGAGAACGGTGTATAACGAAAAAATAAATAGACTCCTTGAAATTGAAGTCTTTTTTAAAAGTATATTGTAATACAAAATGCACAACTACCTCTTAAAATATTTTTGGCAACCGCTCATGAATTTTAAAATAATTTAAAAGTTTTTGTAAAGAATCGTAGTGCCAGCAGCTTCAGTTGGAACCGAACTCTTAACACAAATTATGATTTGAAGCTAGATAATTAACTGCGCTGTGCTATGTTAAAGTCCAATCCGTCTTAAGCATTATTAAGATCACAATGCCTTTTGTCTTAGCTTTAAAAATAAGCCAAAGCACAAAACAGCAAAAATAACATGTTACAATAAGTGATTTTTGAAAAGGCTGACCAAATGGCTGGGTGGTAACCAGGCGCACAACCAGAATTTTGATAAGGGGAGAGAGGAAATGCGCCGGCTTGCACCAAAAGTAAAGATAATTTTGTTTGAAAGATGTCTCATTTAGGCTGCATGTTTAGAAAACTGCCACAACCCAAGCGTTTCATAGTAGAGGATCTGAGGACGGAGCCGCTTGGCAATTTTTGTGATTTTCAGCAAAAAAATAACCGTTTTTAGCAATCTAGATCACATTTCACATATGTTTAGAGCCATAAATAACTAAATTGCTAAAATTGGAAATTCATTTAAAAGAATTAAATTGCCCAACCTCTTCAGCCCCCTTACTTTTAGGTCAAGTCCAAAACATGGTTAAACGTTTGTCTTTTAAGATTAAATGCTCTATGTGACTTGGTAATTGGAAGAAGATTGAAGCTCCCTTCTTCTGGTTCTGCCTCTGGTATTAAGGCGTTCGCCTTTGAAGCGGAAGGCCTAGGGTTCAATTCTCGGTTTGGTCAAATCACAGCCGGTGTTTCCATCCAACAGATTGCCACCACTTTGGCATTTCTTTGTTACCCACAGACACATTGACGCGGAGATGAGCCTCGCAAACTGTTGTACACACTAAAACCTAATGCAACCACATAATAAAGATTGGATTCGATCTTTAGAATGGAAAATAGCAAAGCAATCCAACTTAAAAATTTTTTGAAGTGCATGTGCTGTACGATGCAATAAAAGCTAATGAAAGACTACATCACGTTAAGATATAATGCAAAAAATACAAAACGTAACAGTCCAAAAAATACAATACATTACTCAACCTATATTAATCACAATACAGCTGAACTTTGATAAACTGCAGCATTTTTTTGTTTTTTTAAGATTCTTTAGTAGTAATATAAAGCAAAAAAATTTGTAAGATATTTCGATTACATGAATTATAAGCAAAATAATTTGAGCAAACTGCAAAGTTTAGTCAAGTAAATACCTGTACATGTACATTTTAGAACAAAGCTTTTCAACAAAAAAAGTAGAAATGATAATGAAATCATCACAATGACCTCATCTCCACAAAATATTTCATTTACTGAGAGAAAAAAAACTGCTACTGTAAATGCAAAATTCGCACGCATTGTAGATTTCGCTAAAAAAACATTAAAAATAGACAAAAAAAATTACAAAAACCTTTGAAATCACAAGACCTTGCAAAACACAAAACCGATAGAATGATGAATAAAGATGGAAATGAACAAAGTTATAAGGATTTGAACTACAACTGTAATTACAACACATCGTTAATTTTTTAAATTGCCTTTGCCAGGCGACAGCAAAGAAGCCTTGCAGCTTTTAAGTTAAGCCGCCATCTGACCACTTGTTTTTCACACTCGGTGGAGACTTCGCGTCCTCATTGTCTTTTTTACTTTTGAAATTTCTGCCGAAAATCTGTGAATATTAATTGTTTTAGCTTGAACCAGCGGTGACTTGAACACAAGTATACCATTTCAGTTGCAGACGTCCTAACCACCAGACTGCTGATCAGAAATTTTATGTTTTGTTTTGATTTTGTTTATAACAGGGTTTCGCTTTTGAGTTTTAGGCTATGAATACTACAACGCCAATATAAAGGGCGTTTCGAAATTAGGGCCTTTTCTAAAGCTTACGTAGAAATTAATCAGGTTTACTTTAATAGTCTAATTTGAAGTTCATTTACAATAAGTTTCTACTGAGTTAATTTTCGTGTTTATATTTTTTATTTTCATTGTAAACAACTGGGTTAGATAAACCCTCATAGTAGTTAGAGATTTAAGAAAAATTTGACAGATTTACAGGCCTAGGCAAAGCCAAAAATGCCAGTGCATTTTCAGCATTTCTGAACCAAATTTTCAGAAAAAATTGTGCATTCATCTCAAAGAGCTGTTTTGAAAAACGTACAGAAAACTGCAATGGTTAACCAAGTTATTCTCATCGACCTGCGACGATTTGCAGCGGATTTGCTAGCAAAAACAAAGTTTGATTCTTTGCGTTTTTTGCAATGTTTTCAAATTAAGCCTCTCAAGAATGATGAAAAACTTGAATAAATGCCCGTTCTAAATCTGTACAATTTTAGTGGTTTGGTGTTTAATTTATGCTGCAGAGGGGGGTCTAATTTCGAAACACCTGCATGGTATTCCCAATACTGCAAAGTTGAGTAGTAGTGAATGAACTCACAAATAGTGAACAAAAGCATGAGATGATCAATCGAAATTGATAGAGAACAAAAACCTATGATGAAGTGTCAAATGTTACTTAAACCAACGGAAATAAGTATCTTAATTCTTTCGGTTCAACTCGTCATAGGTTTCATCAGGATTGTTCCTGCTGATGCTTGAGGGAAGCAGCAGCTTTTCGTAGGCTTTGTTTTCAACGCTGCTTAAAGTTGGATCATTAGAAGGGCGTCTTTCAATGGCGAGGAATGGGAAAACAGAAGTTTCACCTATCAATATCAATTATTGCATCATACGTATTCTTTTAGAAATCACTATAGATAATGGCTCAGACTCTATTTTCTTATGGTTCGAAATCAAAACTTTAACTGATAAAGAAATCAAACCCTTTTTTTCGTTTTTTAATTTTTATCAAATATATTAATGTTTGTTTTAATTCTTTTGCTCTTTAATTGAAAAAGACAGTACTGTGGATAGTTGATATTTGCAACAATTTGAGCATTAAGTTACGGTGGCTAAATGGCTGAAGGTCTCTTCGGCTTTGAAAGATTGCTGCAAACATCGTAAAGCCAAATGCAAGACTCTGGTAGTTGCGAGCGCAGTTTTTAGCCCCATAATTCACCCGCGCTTTATTCAGGGTAAAATATTGAAGCCGCTCACCCAGCAAGTCGTCGGACGTGGACAATGGGAGCGCATCGGTGATGCCGCCTAAGTGGTGATGAGTTGCACACTCTTTGAGTAATCAGGAAATAGCCACATTTTTCTCCCGTGCTCTCCAACTAAACTCGGGGCTTAGGGGTAGAGCATTTTTACTGCACCATACTCTCATTTACAGGAAAAGAAAGGAAAATTCTAACCGACCAATCCCTCCATCTTTTTGCTAACGGCCAAAGACAAATTAAGCTGATAACACACTTCTTCCCCAATCCATATTATAAATGAGGATAATGATTAAGAACTTGTAGGTAAACATTTTTATATATTCGTTAAAACCAATGTCTTTTTCAAAAAGCAATAAAAATTTATAGTGATTTTGACCAAATTCAGATTTTACCTGAAGGATTGATTTCAACTTCCACTTTTTCATTATTGCTTGTTTTTTTTATTTCAGCGCAAACCGGGAGTGAAGAGTCGTTGGGACCTTTGACAACATAATTGAAAAATAGTCTTATTAATAGTGGACTTGATTTAGACGCGAAATTCGCAGATTATAACATTTAAAAACAACTAAAAAGATTTACAACTCTTTTGATCTTTTGGCTCGTCAGAAATGTTATTTCATTTGAATAAAATTTTGTTCGAATAGATCAAATTCAAGTTGATTCTATTTAAATGAGACCTCCTGAGAGTTAAAAGATGAAACAAGCTGTAAACGGTTTAGTTATTTGTTATTCAATTTAAGGTCTGTAAATGATTATTTGTTGGTGTAACGTTGAAACATAATCCAAGAATTTCTGAAAGCACCGACTGACGGAGCATTACCTTGATTTAGCCATATTTTTGTATATCTGTACCGTTATTTAGTTGGTTTTAGCTGAGAATTGAATGAAATTGTGTGTTTTCTCAAGTTTGTTCGTTTGCCTCAACCTTTTAAAAATGTAAGTTAGTACAGAAATTCCTTGAAGCAATGAAACAGTTGTAACGTAAACGGTAAGCAGCATGGCCGAGCGGAAATGAGCGCTGATTATTGCGTTAGCAATACCGCGACCCGAGTTCGATTACGGCTGCAGGCCGCCTGCTTCGACACAAACGCGGGTAGCTGGAGACTTGAAGAGCGCAAGCTCACTTCCCAGTCACTCTCACCTCTCCGTTCTTATCAAGTTCGTTGAGTTGTAAATCCTCAGTTAATTTGATTTGATTTTGAATAAAAATATCTAAATACTTGCTGACTCTATCAAGTTCAGGAAACTAAACTCATTTTTAGGTGATTTTATTTACACAAGCTTAGTATGATCAGATGAAGCCATTTATTATGGGTAAACGAAACGTAGCGCCCACCTCAACAATAGGAATTGAGCAGAACTGGCTAGTCATAGGAAGACTTCAGAACCATTCTCACATAATTTGTTTGACGAGCGAAACTGATTGCGAGTTAACACTTTGTACGTGATACACATCATCTTGTGATATAAATAAATGTTACTCTAACTTTTTTTGCGAATACAATAGAGCAAGCTGAAGTAATTTTTCTAGTGCTGGAAAACAATAAGGAAATCAATCGATCAGTCTCTGGCGCGTTGTTACGTCAAAACTACTGTTTAGATATTAGACCAAAATTTAAAAAAATACAAGCACAAATTCCACATTAACTTGTATTGTATGACATTACTGTTGTTTCCTCTAAAAATAAATTTATACAGTGATAAGCTTTTGCGTTTGAATTAGAACAAATATGAATACGGTATATTTTCAAAAATGCATTTAAAGCATTATAATCTATGTTCTGCAGGTTACTTAGAAACATATGTAAACTTTGCTGAACTCGGTAATGTTAGTATCCAAGTTCGCTGCAATAATTTACTTCAATTTCTTTTGGTTGTTATTCTACAATTAATTTTAATTACTTTATATTAAGCTGTACATGCAAAAAATTAATAAATAATCGATAAATAAACCGTTTAAAAGTAAATTTGCAAACCATCATGTTGTAATGCTTTATAAAGGTGAGAAAATAAAATTTATTACAGTTTGCACCGTCTAAAGCTTATTTTACAGTGTAAAAAGTGTTTTCAATAAAATCGATTACATTTTTGTGGTATCAGTTATTCAACTTGGCAAATAAGTTGCTTCTGTCTGTTTGTCTTTGCTACGTAGAGTATTATACTATGCTTTGCAATAAAATATTATCATCTCTTCACCTTATCTGTGCCTGAAATACTGGGTTAATAACGTGTGTTTATTTTTTGTTTAAAATAAGTTCTGAGTTAATCACAAAAAAATATAGGTCAGTTAAATCTTTTCCAAGCCGACCGCTATACACAGCGTCGCTTTCATTCCCTGGTGAGCAAGAGCCAAACAATCACTCTGCCTTTGCCTAAACAGGCAGTAGAATTTGTCTAATTCGTCACCTCAAGGGGATTAGAAAAAATTGACGAATCAGGCGAACTGACGAATTAGGCAAACAGGTAAAAACTCTATACTGGCTTGTTTTCTTGGCGCATGTTTTGCTGTTAACGCAGTTTGTTACGTTTATTGTTCAACATGATGCACTAACATAGAAGAATTTACAGTAAATCTGAAATATAATGCATTTACAATAATTCTGAAATGAAACGCAGAAAGCGCAATTATACCGTCAACTTTTAATCTTAAATCGTCAAACTGTAGCTCCTCTTTTTCTACGCCTAATCTCTATAATTACTGTATTCCATTTAAACCCTTCTAGACTCTCAAACCGTACTGTAGTTACGTAATGCTCAGTAGTTAAAACGCACTTTGCACCTCGTCCTTTTGTGTTGCTGCAGCAAGATCTCCCAGTAGACTATAAATCCGATAACGACTCTTTGAGATTTTACGCGTGTTGAACTAACCACTGAGACTGCGTGAATAAACTGTGAATATCGCTTGAACATTGAAACAATTCTGCAAATGACGAATAAGCTGAACAAAAAGTTTCTCGAGGATATAAAAATGTGCCGAGTTTAGCGACTGACCAATTAGACGATGGCAAATTTAACGAGCTGGAATGTATGTAAAAGATCGGAATTTTGCCGCTACTGACTAAAATGTGACGAATAAGCGAACTGACTAATTAAACAATGACGAATTGAACAAATTCTGCTGTAACAACGTACACCGTTATTTTTAGCATCTAATTGCGAGTCTTTTGCCAGGCTGGGCAATAAAACTTGGCTGCTCGGCCGCATCCGAAAATAAGCGTAAAGCTTTTCTTTCCTCTTCCATGGACACATGAAAGCATTGCCAACATGAAATCAAATAGAAGCCAGAGCGTAAACTTTTTTAATTTCTAAGCGAAACCTCAGCTTACAGCATACTGTAAAAAGTGAATATAATCTATTTGGAATCCAGAGTAATTAATGCGTATAAATACGTCCACTCATTCTATGAATGACAACTTACTTTCAAACTTCTGCTGGTTTGTTGAATCCAAAGAAGGTTTTTCTTCTTTTGGCCTGAAAAAGCAAATATTTGGTTACTGAAAAACAGAAACAGAAAAATGAGTGCTGTTTTTTACAAAATCATAAAAAAGTTCCCAGTCAAATGATCAAGCGATTATTGCTCTCGCTCTCAAGGCTAAAATTCCATTTCATGCCTTTCAAATTGGTACAATGTTCCGTTCCAACCGCTAGATATGAGCAGTATCTTTTCTTTTCAAACTTTTTATAACCCAAGCACAGCGGCGCCGATTTTGGCACCACAGACCCGTTATACATTTTACCTAAAAAAAAGTACATTAGGAACTAGATGTTCATTTTCCCGGAGGAAAATAAAACGGGATTTATCACATTTCCAAATTTCAAGTTTCTAGCTTTGGTTGTTTTTGGAGTTTTTGTATCAATAAAGGAGTTCTTAAAAAAACAGAAATAAACAAATAAATAAATAAAACGTGTTGAAATCGCGATAATAGTTGGGAGCTAAATCTGCATTCCCAGGCGCTTCTAAATTCTAAAATTTTATTCCCGTCTTGCAATCAGTTTTCGAGCTAGAGCTGTTTAAACCTTCAATTGGCATTTCAGTTTTTTGGATCGGAAACCCGTATCACTTGACCGATTGCCACTAATATTTGTACAAAGAAAGCTTCATAATCCATATGTGCCCCATCTCAGTTCTAAATTTCAATTTTCTACCTTTAGGCGTTTTTGAAATTATAGCGTTTTCGAACTTTGGTTGCCTAATTCGAAATTTTGTACCAAAAAAAAACATCACAAAAAACAAAAGGACTTCCGACGCGAAGCGTCGCAAAGTGGCCGAATGGGTAAAGGCGTCGTTTTTACGACGACTCTGATCGCAGGATCATGAGTTCAACCCGCACCCTGGTCACGTTGTTGCGTCCTTGGATAAGACGCTTTACGATAATTATCTCTGCTTGGTGGCTTCGAACAAGCAGCAAATTTACGTGGGAAGAAGTCAAAACGTCAACAGGAAAGCTTGGAAAATGGCCAACTCCTAAGCGGGTGCGGATTCGTCCAAAGCATAGCGCACCTTCGCTTACTCGTGATAGGAGGATAAAGATTCACCAATCAATCAATCAATCAATATGATGTACCTTTGTGATTTACCTTTTAAATTTTCTGTAGAGCAGTAGACCTGCCACCAAAAAAGCGAGAATGAATATGACTGCTCCCACAGACGGTGCAACAATGGTGACCAACGAATTGCTTATTTCTTCGCTATCATTGCAACAACTGGAGGAATTTGTTGCGAATCCCGTTGTAGCTAAATTAATAATTTGATATGTAGTATTCTTTCTCAATGGAAAAATTTGCGCAAATGAGTAAAGACGTGGTTTATTAGTATAAATTTTTATTTTTGCCAGTTATACGTAATTTTTACTTATTTTCATTTTTATTTTTTATTTACTTTTACCAGTTATAATTTTGCCAGTTATAAATTAAATTACATAAAATTACCACTTATAAATAAATTCCCAGTTTATTAGTTGCAAAACGTGATGTTTGTTTGCCATTAATTTGAACAACATTTATCATAATAGCAAGAGATGCCTAAATCGATGCCGTATGAGTTATGTAGTGTATTGTAGACTGCAGTACATTAATCAATAATGAGTATACCTGTATTGGCAATATAGTGCGAGTAGTTTTATTATTGAAAAACTTGATTAACCCTGTAAAACTGTTAATTAAATTAGGTTCCTTTGCTTATTTTTCTTTTTAACCCAGAACTTGCAAATGTCTAGTTGGTCTTGAAGTTAGTCAAATGCCTGTACTTGTCTATCTTTTGTTGTGGAGTTTCACACTCTCCCAATAATTTTCCAAGAAAACCCCAATGCTCAAGAAAGTTGTGAATTCCAACTTTAAAGTATCAAGTATAATAGTAATTGCAACTAGCGTCTATTTTGCAAAGTTTTTTTGGCCAGGATACAGCAAAGGGATTTTACGGTTTTTGAGTCAAGCTGCCACTTGCCCACCTGTCTACCACACTCAGTGAAGACTTCACACTATCCCTTTTTATTGCTGAACTTTAAGCAGAGAATCTGTGAATATAAAATTAAATAATCTTTGGTTTGACCTAACTAAGAATCGATCCCCAGTCTACCGTTTCAGTAGCAGACGCTCTTTTCACTCGACCACTGATCAATTGAAAAATCAAATCCAGTCTACTGTTGCAGTTCAAAATGTTCTGTCTAATCTTGCGAGGCCAATAGGTATTAGCTTATATTCGCAGATCAAAATAATCACAAAGCTGCCATAATTTTTAACTTTCAAAGCTTGAAAAGATCATAGAGCACTAAAATTCTTAAAAAGCAAAATAGATTTTGATCTAAAATTATTTTTTATAAAAGTGGTGCTAACTAAACATGGATTATTGAAAACCAATTTCTTGGTTGCAAAAAAATATTTTCTATCTGCACTGCAATTCAGCAAAATTGAAAACGTTATAAAACAGAAAAAAAAAACAAAATATCTTGCTGTACATTACTTTCGATATCACAGAATAAGAACAACATTACAATGATAAAAAAACTACTTACAAATTCTTGGGGTGGTGGAAACAGGCGTGGGGGTTGGTATAGTAGAAGTAGTAGTAGTAGTAGTAGTAGTAGTAGTAGTAGTAGTAGTAGTAGTAGAAGTTGAATCTGTTGGAGATGCGATCTGATAAGGTGTTGTACCTACAGTAGAATTTGCAAAATTTTAATTTACATTTCATGAAGAAGAACATTTGAGTTTATTTAACCCTCTGTCTACCATGGGATCCAATGGATCCCAAAATAAAATTTGACCTTTCATTACTAAGAACACATAGCAAACACGACTTTCATATTACCTTACTTTTTTTAAGTTTAGCTGATCTTCAACGAAATAGAGTATCACAAATCTCTGATAAACCGATAGGGTATAAAAATAAAAACAGCATCGAATACCATGGGGTCCAATGGACCCCAGGCCAATAACTAACCTGCATTAACTGTCAGAATTTTTTTTTACACAGCCATTTCGCTTTGAAACAACTAATCTGTTGTATGGTACATCAATTAAACGAGTTATTAATCTGAAAAATGTTAGTTGTATCATCAAATGGCAGTCGTTTTAAAAAATATGCAACTGAAAAAGAATAGCGAGCTACTTAAAAGATGACAAAACTCTAGCGTTTCTTGAAGAGAATGAAGATACAGTAATTAGAGAAGGAGCGAAGAAGAACAAATTGAGTCGTCGATCATTTTGGATATAGGATGGTTCGAATCTGCAACTGCAAGACGATGACTAGCAAAGTGCCAGTAGCTTTATTTTACACCATGATTGACGTTAGCACTGTCAATGCATACGTAGTATAGCAGCAATAATTGCATAGTGAAAGTAAAAGGATTTTTAGCTAGAAAAGAAAGAGAAAGTTTTTGATTTGTAAAAGAAAACAGCTTGCTGGAATGTCAAGTCAGACTCGGCGTCACGGGGAGGCATATTGGGGCCGTGCCCCCCCAAATGACTGCTTGTGCCCCCCTAAACGAAAATTGTGCTCCCCCAAGCGAGGACTGTGCCCCGAAGAAATTAACAGGCTCGGGGCTACTGGAGTGCAAATCGAGGCCCAAATTGGTGTTTCTTGTAGACTGACACCGGATTTCATGACGGTTTTGGGATGAAGATCTTTTTTTTTTTGAGATCACCTGTTTTCGGCCGGAAAAACCGCTTGAATTTCCGATTTTGGGCGGAAAATCCCTTTGAATCTTTCCTCTTCACCTTGTTTATCTGATCCAGACTGGGATAAATTTCTTGTGCCCCCGTGCCCCTTTCGAATTCACACAAAACATACTTCTCAAGCCCCCCAAATTTTATTTCTACCCTTCCAGTCACGCTATCTTGGCGCCGGGCCTGTGTCAAGTGCACTGTCAATGCAAAAAAAGCGTGCAATTTAGCCTCAAAGCCACAGAAAAAGGACTGCTACAACCAAAAACCAAGCACCAAAGGCAAAGAAATCAAACGCTATCTTTGTGAAAGAAGCAAAAATCAAAAATGCAGTGCCTGCAAATGTCAACAACATTCGCAAATTATTTGCATGCAATGCAATTACTAGTGGGCTAAAAGTAATCGTTAGTAAGCATTATTTTGCAGTTTTCTAAACGCTTTGATACTGTAAGCATTGGTTTGCAATACTGAAAAATCGTGCGTTTTGGATTTTGTTTAACTAAACATTTTGCTAACAAAATCGGCTTTGATTTCCATACTTTTATAAATTAATATTAGCTATTTGAACTCCTATGTCGTTGCACTTTTCATAAAAATGATGATTAGGAATAAGCAGCAGCAAAACTTTATAAACATTGCAAATTATTGAATAATCGCCGGGAAACGGTATAAAAGTAATTGCAGTGCATCATCTAATCTTTTGACTGTCTGTTTAGCTGAATATATGGTATACAAGAAGGCCTAATTATCGCATTTTAGAAATTTTATTGAGTTTGTTACTTGATTTTGTGCTTAAGATTGTTGGTTTTATACAGTTTTTAATGTTACTTTGTTAATTTGTGCGAGATATTTATGGCCGACTGCTTTTCAGAAATCTGGGGTCCATCAGACCCCAATAGTACAATTTGTATGGAATTTTTTTGGTAGACAGAGGGTTAATAATGCGCTGTAACCAGCAGTCACTTTAGATTTGACCAACGGCGCCAAAGCTAAGCACCAATCTTATGAGGTTCTTGTTCAAATAAGCCGTCAGTTTGGTTCTTCAAGACGGTAAGAGAATTCGGCCCAAATGGAAACATGGCTTTGCTTCTTTCCCAAAAACGTAACATCTCATGACTATTTTGGCAATCCAATCAAAAGTCAGCGATTTTATAGCCGCTAAACAGACGCTTTAACCCTTATGAGATACGTATAGCCATTAATTCTTTTTTCACAAAAATCTTTGGCAAAAAAAATTATTAATTTATTTTTGGCAATGTTATTATTTTAACTTTGAATATTTTTAGCTTTGATGAAAATAAAGTTTAACGTAAATTTTTTGTGCACTTATTTTTTGGCAAACTTATCGGTTAGCCAAGCAAATTTCTGTGCGGCCAAAGCATAAACAGTGATATACTTAGGAAAATAAGAAAAAATGTTAGTAAAAACGTATGAGAAGCAAATAAAGTTCATATAAAACAGGGGTTTCCAAGCTGGGGTACATGTACCCCCGAGGGTACTTTTCAAGGGGTGCATTATATTACAGTAAGTACAAGGACATTTTTCCCATAACTTTTAATTTGCATTAAGATACTTTTTATGATCCGATTTTAATAATTTGAAGATTTGAATTTAGGAACTCTTGTTGAAGTCATATTTTCACCCTATTAAAAACTTTAACTACAGCAAGTAACAATTCCACTTTAGCAGTTTACATGATTTATTTTGGCGAATCATAGATATGGTCGAATCACGGCGCGCAAGGCAAACCTGCTGACTGATTGCTACGAGAACCGTAGTTACAAAGGCTAGAAAGTAAACACTGTCGTCCCCGCTTAATACCACGGGTCTGTTTTTGTTTTATTTTTAATTACATTACAGATCACTGTTCAAAATACCTGAACATGAGTTTTGTTGTGCTGTTGCTAACGTTTCACCTCGTATTAATGAGTTTATTGCTAAACAGCAGGTCCATTAATCACGTTAGCTAGGATTGCTGGTTATTCAACCGATATTGTTAGTTTGATTGTACTATTTGTTTAAACTTGGATTAAACTGTTATGAATAACTTCCTGAGCTTTGATTAGTACTAACTACGCAGCTTTTTCAATTCATTGCGTATAAGGTATAGAAAGAAAAATGTGTGTTAGAGCAAATTGAGCTTTGCAGCTAAAAATATGAGAAATATTTGGGAATGCAAAAACAAATTTATAATTTGGCCAAAGGGTACCCATGAACAAAACGTTTGGGACACCCTAATATAAGACAAACAAAACAGTCGACTTTACAACTGTTATATCAATTTTAAATGTAGAAAAAAATAAAATGGAAAAATGTTTAATCAGTTGAGGTTTTCTATAAAAAAAATTGAACACATTGTTTTTGATTGTATTGTCAAAAATGTGAAAAAGTTTAAATTTTTAATTTCCAAACGAAACAACAAGTGCGATATTTTTATAATCCAATAATTATTCTTTAAAGTAGTGCAACTTTAGAAGAGATTTGGTCTCAACTACATTCATCAGAGCGCACAAAGCAGGTAACAGAGCAGCATAGACAGTAAAACTACTAAAATTAAAACCACACCGGAGACTGTTTCGCCAAAAACATTTATCTACCTAAGGAGCCGTTTTTCAACGAAACAAGAACCGCTGTGGTTTCAAAATTTTTATTTTTGTGATTTTACTGTTTAGGACAACTTTGTTTAATTTGCTTCGTGCTATTTTTTATGTGTTTATTTATGTCAACACTTTAAGTAATAAACACATTACTACCACTACTGCTAATAGCAATAATAGTAATAAAAGCAAAAAAATATGCCCAGCAATGCTGGCAGTGAGTGCAACATGATCAAAAGTTTTCTTCGAGTATTTTTGAAATGACGGAGTCTAAAACTGAGTATGCCTGTAGTAACACAGAATATGTGTTTTATTTTATTTTAAATTGCCGTTTAGCTTGATAAGTCAATGCAAGTCTAAAAAATAACAAAAATGCCCCCAAAATTGCAAAAAATATGACTTTATTGAAAAAAAATCAAACTCCAATACAATTGAAACTGTATTGAACTGCTCCAAAGTTTGTGATGAATATCAGAGTAAACAAAAATGTAGCAAAATATCGTTTTCAAAGTTGAAAATTTACGTAAGTGACATTTTAATATTTTTGAGCAAACCGAGTTTAAAGATTTGACAAGTCCTCAAAAAACAGGCTTTAATGCAATTCGTTTGAATATTTGCTTGTGTCACAAAAACCTGAAGCTCTACGAAATAAGATGACAGAGTTGATGGTTCGAGCCCCTGCTAAGGCAGAATTTCACTTACGACCTTTTGGTTCGAAGTTTTTTATTAAAGACTATGACTTTTTTCACTTACGACCTTGTATCCTTTTATTAAAATATTGTGTTTCTAGTAAATTTCTATAGTCAACTTGTAGCCGGAAGTTTGTTTTGAAGGGGAGTTGTGCCATTTCCATCCTTGGGTTGTAAAATAGTTAAAAAATACTGTAAGTTATAATTTGCAAAAATTGAAGTGAATAAGTGAATAAATAAACTGATAAAGCTTAGATGTGTCAAAATTCTTTATTATAATCTAATAGGCCTATAACTCAACTGAATTTCGAAAAGGAGCATGTTTCAGATGTTTTAATTCTTAAGCCAAGCTTTTTGCTATCTTGAAACTTACAGGCAAAAACAATAAATAACAAATGTTAACTACTCAGTATTGTATATCAAGTAGCGTGTTCACGGGGCATTGTCATAGCGGAAACCTGTATTGGCCGATAGAAATGCTGTGCTCCCCAGTAGTAAGTACTGTACATTTTCTACAAATGCAAAGCAAGGAGTAGCGCGCTACCTACAGTGAGTCTGCGCCATGAAATAAGTGGCACCCCTTACCCTCTGTTTTGTCAGAAGAGATTGGACTATACTCCCCACATTTAATCCATTAAAAAATTAAAGCTTTGACATCGATAACCACGCAGTTATTGAAACAGAATGAACGAAAGTTGAAAAGGACATGGCAAGTGACAACCACTACTGTGAAATTTTAAGTTTTTAAACAAATAACTAAGAGGGAGCAGATTGCAGGATATTTTCAGCAAATAGGTTGAGGAAGTTGCAAATTACTATAAACATCCGCACAATACTTGCAGAAAAAAACAATTTCACCAGAAATTTTTATCAAGTGTTTTATTGATGCTGCCAAGTCTAATCAAAACTCAAATCTTTTCTCCTGAATCCAAAACCAACTCCAAACCTAACTCAAACGCTAATCTTAACCCTTAAAAAGTAAATGAAAAATGCGCAGATAAATATTTCTCATTTTTGCTTTGATTATTGGAACGACCAACGCTCGCGTCGCGTGTTTTTTTGTTTTTACTCGGCCATTTTCCAACTAACAAGTGCGAAATTTCAGACTTTTGCTTATAACTCGAGAACGATTTAATCTAGCTTCATGAAATTTTGACAGCAGTTTGAGATTAATGAGTTGTATGTTTGTACCTAAATTCGACGCAATAGGTGACGTGACTTTGGTTTTAGAACCCAAAAACCGCCCCGCAAGTGTGGCGTAAAAAGCCATCTCAGTCAAAAACGGCTTAAGTACGTCAAAAAATATTTCATACGGTGGTATGTCTTCAGATATCCTTTCATCCCAACCAACCCACTTTTGGCCGCGATGAGGTTCATTTCTTTTTTTTTCCTTTTTTTCTTCCTAATTCTTGTACGTTGTTCTTCTCCTAAACCACAAAACGTCGAAATCTAATTTTTGTGTAATGTTGTTGAGCTGCAAACGCAATTTTTTCTCCCAAAAATTTTTGGGGCAACTCCACGAGGAACTCCCCCAAAATCGAGCCCCAAACATCAATTATTTTAACGGCTCAAGATAGAGTGTTACTTTTAATTGATATCAGTAAATATTTACCAGACAAACATTTTGACATAGTTTGGGGGTGCCACCCCTTCGGGGACCCCCCAAATGGACCCCCCAAAAATCAAGTTTTTGAACGGCTCAACTTAGGGTGCCAGTTTGTTTTGATATCAGCAGATATTTAACAGACAAATATTTTGATATAGTTTGGGGGTGCCAACTCCCCGGGGAGCCCCCCAAATGGACCCCCAAAAATTAATTTTTTGAACGGCTCAAGCTAGGGTGCCCGTGTTTTATAATATCAGGAGATATTTAACTGACAAATCTTTTGACTCTATTTTTATGGAGGTTCCATCATCAGATATTTTTAAATAATTGTTGATTTGGCTGTAGACAAAAAGAACTTTTGAGCGTCACAACGTTAGCTACGCGACGGTCGTTCACTAGGTTTGCTGGCAAACTCCTATCCAGTCTTTAAAAATCTTTGCTGCAATAGTACATCCAAAACCTAGACTGTATATTGTGATTTGGTTTTATAAGTAACGCAAACATTGTGATTATTCTAGAATAGTGCATGCTTCCCGGTAGTTTAACTGCTTATTCGATATGTGTGTGTTGGTTGAAGACGATGTGTTCAAAAGAGAAATTTGAACAAAGTAGCATTGGAATTTAAAATTAAACAATTTTTGGGGGTTTTCATTAGAATTTTGGGGTGTTGATTCAAAGTCCACAAAAAATTTTTGGCAAGTCCAGCAATGAAAAATGTCTTGATAGGTTATAATGCTGCCCAAAACGGTCATGCTAGAAGATGATCCAGATTTTGTAGTAAGAGCTTACTGGCGCTGAAAAGATAAAAAAAAAAAATCTTCGCACTTCGGTGTCTTTCGATCCGGTTCTTGGTCCCAAAAGCAAAGCGGTCCAACCCAAAACCATTTGGTATCCCTCTGTTCATTACTACTCCCCAGACCTTTGGGTTCGCTTCAGACCCACTTCGTACCATTGGGCTATTTGACGCCAAAAAGTACGGAGAATCCGATTCTTCATTATTTTCTTTATTGATAATAAATACTTGATTTTGTTGCTTTCTAATAATATTATGTTAACTCGACCAGTGGGGCAGAGCTATGTGTTCAGGAAGGGGCTTTGTTGATAAAAAAAAACAAGTTCAAAAAACTTTGATGATTTTTTTCGACCGCACAATCCAGGCTGATATTTTCAGTGCTTACTTACGTAGGTTGTAAAATACAATAATAGTGTATGCTTGACTGAGTTTAATTAAAAGTGGGGGGAGGGCGATCTACCTTCCCCTAGCTATCCCTCAATTTAAACCATGACAAAGTTGTAAAACAACAAACATACTCAACCGCACATTCAGCTGTAAACTGCCAAACAGCGTGATTTTACCATTCTACAAAGTGTCACTTACGACTTTTTGGTTTTCGGCCAGTGGCACTTACGACCTTTTGGCTCTCATCACTTGAGCCAAATTTCACTTACAACCTTTTCATCACTGATGAATACTTCAACGAATACTCAGCCGATTGCAACCAAAGTTTGTCAGCGCATGGAAGCACTAAAGTGGATCCTTTTTATGCGAAAAAACGAGTTTGTGAAAATTGTCACTTAAGACCTTTTGGTTCTCATGGGATGCTATTTACGTGCCGTTTACTCGTATTTTTACATCAAAACACTTTAAATCACGTACTTCTATGCACTATGCAGGCGTTTTTAGTAGTTTGAGCAGATCACTAATAAAGAAAATATTGGAGTTGTTTAGCTGTTTTCAACTACCCTAAATCTGGTGGTCTTCTTCCTTTCTGAGTGTTGCCTCTATTGCTCTAAGCCAATTTTACTTAAGTGTTACTTAGGAATTGAATCATCAATGAGATGCATCGAAACATACATTTATGTTCTGACTGAGATAACACAAATATTATTCGTTGCATTTTAATTAAATCATGTTGTTCTCATGGGCGTATTTTCTGGGTGTTCAAGGTGTTCAGTGAACACCCAGCACTCGCTGCAAAGCATCGATGTAATTATTGACCAATATCGGTTTTGTTCTACGTTATTAATATTTTTATTAGGCACATTGTCTCTGTTTTATTTTCCTCGCTCTTTTAAAATAAGTAAATTGATTCGCTGCGCAGTTTCGGTTGAGTGACTTTTTACTTATCGTAAACTGTCTGTTTGCCTTTTTCGTATCGCGAAGGTGTTCAATGTTGAATTGGAACACCCTTGTTGAAATAAAGAGACTAAAATGAAAAAGATAGGAGTGCGCTGAGAATCGCATGTAAAAGATGCTACCAAGGTGTTCACACTAGCATGTTGAACACCCTTACAGCTCAAAACATTTAAAAGCAAATCCAGATGTCACGCAGCAAGGTTATTGTTAGTACAAAATTTATTAATTCAAAATCTAAATAAAATTGTCTTAAAAATCAAAAGATTATGCCGTGATTGATCTCACAAAGTTAACCAAATCAATTAACTTACTGAAATATCATTTTGTTTGACTGGAAGAACGCTTAGAAGCCCTTACCAGCTTTTCGTCAATACACAATACTGTATATTGATCGCAAATTCGCAGTATTATTTTTTATTTTTTTGCATTGTAATAAATTCGTGCAAATAAAATGGAAATCTGTTACTTGAGTTTTTGGATTAAAACAAACATGCATCAATGCAAATGCACTAACTGCAAATCAACGAAACACCAAACCCGAAAATTCACGAACCAAAACTTAAATCAGGGATGTGGAAGCGGCAATTTTTGAATCGCTTCCGCTTCCAGCTAGATCGCTTACGCTTCAAATACTTGACATAATTTTCGCTCTAAATTGTTTATCTTGAAAATTTTGACAAAGCTTTTTTCAGATATGTCAAAATTAAACGTTTAATTCTATCATCATCTCTTTAATTCTATCATCATGTCAAAATTAAACGTTTAATTCTATCATAATATGACACAAAATATGTAATAGGTTGACATTGCAAGGGTCTGAGCAATAAGCATATAAGCTTAGTCAGAAATTCGGGTTGGGAGCGGCCCAAAAGTGAAACGTACAAATACATTGTCATAGTGTTTAGGTAATACTACAATTTTTCCGACCGTTTATTGGAAAATTAAAAAAAAAGGGCAATTTTTCATTGGAGTCAAGGGATGAATTTTCAAGGGCCCGGGAGTCGGGATAGTAATGTTTTAATCGCATCGGCTCTAAAGTATAAATTTTTACTTGAGCAAAGTTGGGCACCTAGGGCGAAGCACCAACAGCCTCGGAATTTCTTAAATAAATTCGTTATGTCGTTGCTTTCAATTGAAAATAGACTTTTGCTCCAACTGCTACAAAAGCAGTCTTTTTATGATGCTGTTACTGAAAAGTTCATCGCTCAAAAACGAAGAATTGAACTGTGCTACAGACGAATTGTTTGTTCTTTTTTGCAACTTACAGCTTAAGAGTGCAAGTTGCGTTTTAATAATTGCTACAATTTTGAAGATGAGCACGCATTAAGAATTCTTTTGAAGGCATAGCACAAACCTAAACTTCGCGGTAGCACAATAAAAATTAAATATGTGAAATGCACGGTTATTTGAACACAACTCGCGTCTTGTGTTGAGTTTTGCATTTTTTTGATTTTTTTGTTCAAAACATTACAAACATAAATTTAAAAAGAACATAGGGCAAATTCTATAACGCAGGTTTTTAGTTTTTACAAACACTTGCAGAATTTGCTACGGCAGAGAATAGAATCCGAGCCATTGCACGTGGGGATGATCAAAGTTGTGATTGTTTTCTGGTGTATTGCTTAGACTTTAAAATGTTTATTTTTAGAACTAAAGTTACTTTTTTGCTTTTGACCTCAACGTACTGAGTTTTTATTGACCTTTCAGTGTTGTTCGTTTTATTGCTTCGCATTCCGAAAAGCGACTGTCAAAACAGCTACTTTTAAACTACTGCGACTTTGTTGGATTAGCTAATTCAGCAACTCCAATCTTAATTCTATACTTACCCTAACTAGGCTAACTCTGACATTAACCTAAGGAGTCGCACTTTTAGCAGTCGCTATTCGGATCGTTTCGTATGCGGCTTTAACCGTTTTATAACATGTTTGTTATTTACTACATTCAGATAACAAAATCGCAAGATAATTTACGTCATTATTACTCGTTTGCTGTTTTTCATAGAAGTGCAGCTTTCACGCCATTTTCGTTAATTTTCAAAACATTTTATACTCTTTACAATACAAAATACAGCAACTTTGACCATAAAAATTTTTATTTTTGGGTTAATAGTGCTATAATTACTGTCGAAATGTCTCAGTTTATTCGAATTATTATTTATCGCAATATTGGGGAACAACTTTTAAGTTTATGCTTCAGTTTTGAGTTGGCGCTGGTTTACAAACTACTTTTTGTTGGTTTGATGGAAATTTCGGTTTCGCAAAATTCGGTCAGGCGTGGTCCCTGGTCTTGGCCGTGTAGTAGTTTGAGCTGGAATTTTTTTTCTCTTTTTGGCGAAAATGCCGTGGCATGCGGTATAGTTCAGACACTTTGAACAAACACTCATACTTAACCACAACAAAGGCACAAAAACATTTGGGCATAGACTCCATTTGAGTAAAGCTAAAATGATTAGGATTCGAGTTTAGTTTTCATTGAAAATTTAGATTTCAATTAAATCATTTTTGGTGAAATAAAAGCTTTCGATTGCTTTCATAAATCGCAATTCTGTTTCACCACTCGTATTTTACAGTGGTAGTTTTTGAGTAATAAAAATATAGCTGACTTAACTAAGTGCATTTGAGTTATTTACTTATTGTTACGAAGGGCTGAAAATAGCTGATGCTGATGAATGAACAGTATTGAACACCCTGTAAAATCTTCACCCTACGCCACTGGTTGTTCTTATTACCAGTAGCTTGCTATGATTTTCAAATTATCAACTCTGATCAATTCCACAGTCTTGCTTAAATTGATTTTTCCCATAAGTTGACGGCAAACTGTTAAGCTTTGATAGTGTCAACTGTGGTAAGCGGTAGACTCGGCTTGAGGTTTCTGTCAGCAGCATTAAATATCTTTCAATTCAATGCCAACATACATGAAAGGTAAGTCATAAACTGCAGCAGGTTTATGCGATTATAAATTCTTTCAATTACGGTATGATGCTCAAGCCTTTCTTGCAAGAACAAAAGCATCGCTTCTCTGTATTCTTCTCTCTATCGCATTATTTAGCCTACTCTGCACTCTTTTCAACATCACATATTTAATTGCTTTCTTCAGCAGTGCAGCCTGCTTGAGAGCAATGTTGCTTTACAAGCAAAGCAGTCAGAGCTGAACAACTATAAATCATGAATCTAAAACCCATTATTTCTTTGCATTGATCTCAAGCCGACTTGGAAGACTTTAAATGCATTTCGCAGTCTATTTTGATTTTTAGACTTTTGCTCGTTTGCTTTGAAATGCAAAATTTTTGTACGTTTTTGGAAAAAAAAGCTATTTTAATCCCATTGGATCACATTTCGCACGTGTTTACAGCCATTTGAAAGAGGTAGATTTCTAACATTTGAAAGCCAATTGAAAAAATTTAACTGTTCAATCCTCCTTTTACTTGCAATTAAAGTTCAAAACACGTTTAAAATCTTGCATTATGGTGTAAAATTTTAATTGAAAATGATTTATTGGCCCATATAAGGAGAAGACAAGTGCATTGCCTCCTGCAATATTTTAGCAGTAAATAGTAATCCGCCCGAAGATTTTCCTTCAAGATTTTTGTTTTGCCATGAAGTTAACCGGTTATAGGAGTACATGTACGGCAAGGGGACCCAGGCCCCGTCAATTGAATTTCAATAATTTGTTTAATGAGCATTTTCCCTAGCTATTTTCTTAAAAGTATTTTGTGCGTAAAAACTGTCGAGGTAGAGGTGAATCGTTGTTGAAAAATGGTACAATAGATGGTTACGCTTACTAAACATGTTATTTCCGGGCCGGCTTTACATTGCGCGGGGTCCCTGTCACTTAGGTTTTTTTGCAACATCGTCCTGCCAATTATAAGTGAGGACCTAAAAAAGCCCTACCGTCTGAGCGCGGGGGCCTGGCACTGTGCCATATGGCAAATGTGGCGCTGGTTATTGCATTACGTTCATAAAAGGTTTTGATGAGGGCCTGAGGTAGCAACTTTTAAGACAAAAACCCTTGATTTCACCCGGGTTATACGTTTAAATTGGTTAGAAAAATCGAATTAAGGAGGTGCATCTGGCCCCCTGGTTGTCAATATTATTTATTATCAATTACTATTGTACTCGTGTACTGTTGTACGCAAAAATACTAAAAGAAACTGAAAATGATGAAACAAAAACTTTTTGTTAAATTTTTGTCATTGCTAACATTTCAATGGATGGGTCCGGGCCCATTGTGCCACGCCCCTGGCTACGCCTTTGATTTTGAGATAAGATTGCGCCCTGAATTTCTTTCATAAAAAAACATTTAAAGCAAAATTAAAATAACTTTTTTGCCTAAACGTGGAGGACTCGAGTCAAGGCACTCGACAGTTTTTTGAAACCTCCAAGAATTGCATGATTACGACCTGGACAGTTGGTCGTCATTACTATTACTTACTTTTGTCTGCTAAATCTTAAATTAAAAAAACTGCGATTCCGGACCAGGACAACATAATGGCAATGCTCTCATTACATTTATCATTGGTAGTATTTCAATTGGGAGTTTGCATTACGCCTGTGTTATAGCATTAAGTTCATAATAACGTTAAGCGAGGGCCTGGGGTTGCAACTTTTAGCACAAAACTCTTAGATTTTTCAATTGTTTTACATATAAATTGTAACAATTTGAATTACGGGGCTCCTGACCCGGGACCGTTGGTCATCAATTAGGGACCCCAGGGCACCCTGGTTATCAGTTAGGGGCTTCCTGGTTGTCGGTTAGGAGCCCTGGGGCAGCCTGGTTGTTACGTAGGGGCCCTGGGGCCCCCTGGTTGACAGTTAGGGGTCCCGGGGCCCCTGGTTGTCAGTTAGGGGCCCAAGCGCCCCTGGTTGTCAGTTATGGGCCGCATGGTTGTTGGTTAGGAGCTTTGGGGGCCCTTGGTTGTCATTTAGGGGCCCCAGGGCCCCCTGTTTGTTAATTAGGGGCCCCGGGGCTCACTGGTTGTCGGTTAGGGGACCCCAGGTTGTTGATTAGAGGCCCTGGGGCCTCCTGATTGTTAGTAAGGGGCCCCGGAGCTCCCTCGTCGTTCGTAACTGCAACTAAACATCGCTAGGCTATGATGTCATAATTTTTTATCATTGGTGGTATTTTAATTGGGAGGGGGCCACCTGCCCCCCTCCCCCCCCCCCCGGCTACGCCTATGGTACAAACATACTGATCTGGATGTTGCAGGCTCAGCCAAACAATCGTATCCACACTAGTATAGAGCGGCTTGGGTCCTTGATGCAAAAATGGCAGCTGACAACAACTACTATTGGCTTGCAAATTAATATGGTGATGAACAACGTATTCCTGACTATACGCTTCAGCATTGTCCGATAGATTGACCTTAAAAGTAGCAAGTAAGCTGATGCCAGTGGATGAAAACACCATCAAAAGATTGACTTAACATCTGAGGTGGTCGTAGCTCAACCCCTCAACCAAAAAAAAAAGACAAACATAGCATACTTTTCTGGATGAAATTGCAATGGAGTCGATCTTATTTTGTTGATGAAAGAACTACTAAAACTGTTTACTACAAAATAAGGCTAGAGAATCTCCCAAGAATATTGCCTTAAAATTAACTCGTGAAGATACGTGTAACTTTGCAAAGGCTCCAAAACTGCAATGCTTTTTGTCCAGTCTATGCAGATATGTTGAAGAAACCTTGTGAAAAAAATTTTTGTAGAAGTTGGGAGACAAACCTTGGGCCATTTCTTATAGTTTTGATTAGTATAATTACGTAGATGTCTGAAGAGTGAAGCTGTGCTAATGGTGTAGGGTTGCATACTATTAAAAGCGCTAGATTTTTACCACGCTTATTTTGACACTTTTTCATGGTGCAAACATTTCTTGAACTCTAAACAAAAGTCTTGAAAAGAAAAAGTTACTGGAAAACAGTAAAAACATCACAAAAATGTTGACATTTTTTAATCAAACGTACACACAATTATTCGAGTATTTTGTGTATTTGAGTATTTTGTGTTAGAATATATAATTATATCATTCCAAAAAAACATAACGTTTGTAGTTAAACGTCTTCTAAAAAAGCGTAATGGTCTATTCAATAATGTGACAAATTGCTGAAATATTGAAAAAATGTGAATGTGAAAAATCGCTGAATAATTGAAAAATGTGAATTTTCATTAATTGATTCGCCAAGCAAATATTAAAATTTTCAAACAAAAACGGTGTTTTGGGAAGTTTCTAACGAGGTTAGAATTTTTTTTGCACTTCTCATTTCACTTCCATAAAATTCGATAAAATTGAACCGCCCTAATGATCAGTCCCAGTTATGTCGAACTTTAGTGTGAATGGTGCCGTGATTTATTAGTTAACATTGGGGATTTTCAAAACTTACCTATTTTTGTCTGGCATATGAATGATGCAAGATAGAATAGCTGCTCGTGAAAAACACCTTTACAAGGGATGTTGTACATCAGGTAAGTTGAATTACCCTTTTGAAATCTTGGATGGCCTATAACGACGCAGTCTTCACCATCAATATCTGAAGATGGTTCATCAGGACTCCACAAGTTATTGCAACCAACTGGTGTCCCATCATTCCAACACGAGAAAAGTTCATTCGATTGACAGTTTGATGAGTGTCTCTGCAAGCCAATCCAATAGGAGTTTGGGCGATCTAAAAGAAAAACATTTGTATTATATAAACTGCCAATAGGAAAATGCTGTAAAATTTTTACCATTTTTATTATAATTTGGAATG
Organism: Trididemnum nubilum; assembly: GCA_963965965.1. Classification (NCBI taxonomy): domain Eukaryota; kingdom Metazoa; phylum Chordata; class Ascidiacea; order Aplousobranchia; family Didemnidae; genus Trididemnum; species Trididemnum nubilum. Next base: position 4,829,962 of record OZ014478.1, on the reverse strand, counting down.
AAAGCATGTGAAATAGGGACAGAACTAAAATTTGGTCAGCATTAAATGCAACAATGTGATATACGGCAAAATGAACTATAAAATCCAGTGTAATAATTTGAAATAAAGCAAACAATTTGTAGTGCTCTAAAATATTTTGATGAAACCTAGTAAAATTACTATGTTTCAATATAGACAAAAAATTATTTGAAACATTTAATAGCAGAATAATTTATATTGCTTTTTTTCCATAACATTGAATTAAGACTTAACCTTTAAATCTACTAATGTTCAACAAAACAAAAAAAGAAACGCTTCGTTTGTTACACCAACCAATATCAGCGTTAAAGTTAGTTGTAACGCATTTCCGCTTCAAATTTTTCAATTACACGTTTAATTTTACTTTAATGATATTTATTAATCAAAGTGATTCAAACTGTAGTTTGTATCAAACACTGCAATCTAACATTGCTGATAAATCGATCAATTACATCCAAGCAACATAGTTTTAATTCTACGAAAATAGTTTTACCATGTGAAAGAGTGTTTATGGTGTCTTGCAAAAAAAAATGAATATCCTCAGTGTAGATGGCAACCAGTTGGAAGTTGATTTGGGAACACCGTTGCCCTGCTTCTGTGTAATTAACTAAATCAGTTCCAAAAAAATATTCTCTGGTATCATACATTTTCGAATGCCCATCAATAACAACAGAGTTTAAAATAATATTCATTGTTGCCAACAAAGAAAACATTTTCATTGCCGATTATCTATTGCAAAGAAAAATTATGTTGTTAATAACTTTTGGCAATTAGTTCGAATTCTCAGTGACTTTCTCTTCTTTATAATATCTTAATTTGTACGATGGTGCAATAGCAATCTGCTCCTGCATTACTTAGCATGTTAGTGTTTAGACCTCGACTACACTTGACGTAAAATTTTCCCGCACCGACGCACACTTTTGGTTCGGCTCATTTCAGCTTATGAACCAAATTGTTGGTAAAATCAAGAAAGCACGGTGAAAGTTGTCAAAACAAGCAATGAAACAACGGAAGTTAAGTTTACAGTTTTAGTCTAGTCCAGTAGTACCCAACCATGGGCCAATGGCCCTCTTAAGGGTCCACGGGACATTAAGCAGGGAGCACCGGGCACTTTGGACGAAAAAATAAAAAAAATACTTACTTATTTTAGCCATGAATGTGTACGAAAATTCTGGGAAATCCTTTAAAGAAAATTCTGGAAAAACTACCAGCGGTTTAAGATGAAGACCATCTTTTTTTTTCGGTTTCAAGCAAAATTCGCAGAAAAATACCTTTAAGTTTGGTCTTCAATGGGTTTGATATTGCGACAGCCAACTTTCTAGCCACGCAGAGGGCCACTGGTGTTGAAAAACTCTAAAACGGGCCACAGGCCATCAAATGTTGGGAACCACTGGTCTAGTCCAAGGTCCTTTGTCAATGGCATTGGCATTACTTTGGAAAATTTCAAAAATGACGTTGCTGCCTTAAATCAGCATTTACTGTACAGTATATTAGCTGTACTTTGAAGTCGTACAATTAACCGTCGAATCTTTTCGTTAAAATACATTATGCCACTGCATTTACAGCATAAGGCGATTGGGTATTCCTGTCAGTGCTGTCATCTTGGCTAGCTTAAGATACTGAATCGAATTTTTTCTCTACATCTGTCTCGTGAATGTTTTTTCTGCGGACCTAATCTTCCATTAAAGTTTCTGCCATGTTTGTCACTAGCAGCCCATTATTAGCGCTTATGACGTTAAACTTAGATGTGTTCGTTTTTCCAACAAAATGCATCAAACAAACTTGCTACTAGCCTATTTATTGACTTTTCGCTAGCGACACCGACCAACATCAACGTCAAAGTTACCAATTTTGCTACAAAATCAATGTAACTTTATTGAATAACGTTATTGAAAACAACTCACGTCTGCTTCATACCAATGGTTGTTGCAAAAGACATTCTAATGTGTTAGCTATTTTTAGCGCTGAAAAGATGTGTCAGAACACAAAAACTGCAGTGTTGTTTCGATTATAGGGTGTGCGGAAGTAGTTTGTTTATAACGTATCCCAATGCTAAATAAGATTTTTTTTACGTATAAAAGTTAACCATCAATCAAGTGCACAATTGCGCCTCTTCAACTTTCATTTTGTTTGGTTGAGCGGTAACGTGTTCATGTCTGGAGCCAGAAGTCTGTGGCTCGAATCTTATGCCGGTCAAATCAGACTTAGAGATGCAAACGGTTTGGTACCGCTTGGATGTTTTTTCGAAAAAAATTGTCTTGCCCGATTGCAATGACGCAGAGATAGGGCCCAAAACCCGTTACACGCTGCATCGGTCGTAATACAGAAAGTTTAATAAAAAATTTGGTTTTTCTATGACATAGCAAAAAAATTTATTTCTAAAATTAATGCAATGGCGTTTAAATCGATCCCCAAAAATCGTCGCATACTTTGACGAAACAAAGCAAGTTTTAGTCAAGAAATGGTTTGCAATAAAACTATGATAAGGGTATGTGCAGTAATTGAAATAAACTCAGATAAGATGCAAAATTGTTTTCAACTATTGCAACTTGCAAAACTTAACTTGTTTTGCTTTCTTGCATGAAGCGCTTTTAAAAATTTGAGTTTTGGGGCAATTTTTGTTGATGGCGGCAGGTAATCGGACAAAGACCCGGTCTACAATATGTGGAAAGTTGTGAGCGTGCACGATTGTAATTTTAGTTTATTGAAAAGAAATAATCGGTAGACCCGCTTTATCAGCGTGCAAGATGTCATTGGGTGAAAATAAACTGATAAGTGTTTTTTTATGTTCACGATTTTACGCCCAGTGTAGAAAAGACCTATTAAATTGTAGTTAAATATTACCAACGCTGAATAAAAAAGTTTAAATATTTTCCCTGACGTTCTTGAGTTCTTGCACTTCAAGCTAAATTTGTCTCCCAACAGGATCTTTTGCTTGTTCATTTAAACCGGATGATGTGCAACACTAAGCAACGCGTTACTAGCATCTTTGGGATTTAAGGGCTGCTTATACAGTATATAGAACGCGAGCTACCAAAACAAACAGGCAATTTTCCTAGCGAATTGATGTGCTAATAATGCAACCTGTTTTCTATTAAAACTCAATCATTTGCCAGTGTGAATTATTACATCCCACGAATTATTAATCATAGAATACCGTTTGTCGGTCACAGCGAATTCCACCATCTTACAGAAATTTATAACCTATTTGGAACTTCGATCATGATTAATTTTGAAAATATTTTAATTGATAACGACGGTTAAAAAAACTACACAAGCTACCGGTGAGCGATCACTAATTTTGGTAATGTCATTTAAGAAAAGATAAAAACTTTTTATGTTTCATTGAAAAGAACGCCTCTTTAATTTTTTATTGTCATCATAACTAGTTTTTTATTATGCACTGTTTTTTTCATAAGAACTATTCAATAAAGCCATGAGCCAAACAAAAAATAATAATCAATAATTATCATTTTAGTAAAATTAGTTTAAGAAAACAGTACCGTATCGTAACAAAATGGTAACTAGGTTTTAACAACCATAGCCAGTATTATTTTGTTCAATAACGGGGATTAATAAAAAAAAGCAATTATTGTGTCACTCCAGTAAAAATTACAATTAAATGAAAAACCATAATCCTTGACCTAAATTTAACTGGCTTTTATACACGAAAGGATCGTACCACATTATTGATATTTAGACCGACAGAAAAAGATTTATTAACCTCAAAACTACAAAACTGATAAACACGAGATAATAACGCTGAAAATCTTTTTTTGTAGTTTACCATAAGTGTATTAACGATGTTAGCATAATCGTTTAACTATATTTTCAGCTGGAACAATGGCGTTGAAAATTCGAGCGGTCGGCCGGTTAAAATTAATTTCAAACTTGATCCAATGTCAATTGTTTATTGCATGAAATAGTACGCCAATAAAGTTTTAAAAAATCGTTTCTGATGAGTTTTGAAGCCTATATATTTTGTATGATATAGATGCATTTAGTTCTATTAATTTGTTTTTTATAGTATATCAGAGCTGTGACGTAATGTAGTATACCTGGTGACTACTGAATTGGTGAAGCAGCCTAATTTGGGAGCGCTGATTGGTTGCACGCAAAAGCCGTCGCAAACACAGCCTAAAATTTCGATCTGGAAGCAATTTATGCGATCTCCGCGCAAACTAAATTTCGTTTGTATTGACGTTCGCACTAAGTAGAAACGAGTTTATTTTGTTTTATGATCTTTCTTCCGCAAACGCCGTCTTTGCATTCGCGCCACTTTCCGCTTCGATTTTGCACTGCGTATAACGTCCTTTACAAACAATTTCGTGACTGACGTAAGCGCCATTTGCGAAGGCCAACGAACAATAACTACTGCTTTACAAATTGTAATAATCTGACCAATGTTGCCAAACTAATGGTTAGTACACTCTAAAAAAATTTTTCTGTTTTTTTTTACGAAAAAATTCTGGCAGCAGTGTATCAAGTACTGATTCTGTAAAACTCGTTCACAGACCGTTTGTACTTTCACTTAAAAAAAAAAATGTTTTCTGTTAATACCAAAAAACTAATGTATATTTACAACCATATTAAGTAATAAAACAGACCGATTGGTTTTTACAGAAAACAAATTACGTGTAATATTACTAATTAAATATTGTGTTTGTATAAAACAAACGTTTTGTTAAAAAACAGTAATGCACTGTATACTATAAACACTCGTTTTTCTGTGATATAAAATCACACATATATGATTGTAAAGACACAAACTGCTCTGTTTTAATCTAAAACAAACTATTTTATTGTAGAGTGCAAGTACAGGTGAGTTTGTAAAAGACTTTTACAGAACATATACATGATACACTGCTGCCAGAAATTTCTGTGATAAGATAAAACTTTTTTTCCGTGAAAATACCGAAAAAAATCTATTAAGCTGCATTTACACGGAAACTTTTTTGCGAGCGATTTTTTGATAAAAATGGATCTGGCAAAGTTGCATTTACTCGATGGCGGTTCTCATCGTGATAAAAGTAACCTTACTACTGGAAATGAGTGTCTTAAGTTGATTCCAGTCCGATAGTGCTATTCAAAACTTTTTTAGAGCAAAATCGGAGCTGCTCTCGCTGTGATTTTTTATCGCAGCACCGATTCTTCTCCAAAGTTTTCAAGTTTAATAGTATTGGTACGAAAACACGTTAAGCCACTCATTTCCAGCACTAAGTTACTTTTGTCACAATGAGAACCGCCATCGAGTAAATGCAACTTTGCCAGATCCATTTTTATCAAAAAATCGCTCGCAAAAAAGTCGCCCGTGTAAATGCAGCTTACTAGTTAATCGTTATATGCACTAACTGAAATGCAATATATGATATCATTGCACAGTATAATAAACACAATTTTTTCAAGTGACCTGACAAAGCAAGAGCCTATTGCTAGCATGAAGATATTAGGTTAACTGGCAAAAAATCAACATATTTTAGTTTGCGGTGGAAAAATCAAGAAGGATATTGCCTTTATTAAACGCTAAATTGTCTTTATTAAACTTATTGGCTGCCGATTCTTCGGTATTACACAAATTATCACTTAACGAATTTATTTCACCACACTATTAAACATTGGCAGCAACAAGCAATAATGAAACGTTGTAGCGTGAATAGAGCTTACAGAGAATTAGTACCGGTATATACGAATTGTTAAAAGCAATATTCGCAAACCTAATTAGTAGGGTGTTTTATTTTTTCACCATTTTTAAATTTCATAATGCCCGGGGTCTCAAACAATGGGGTTTTAGATAGAAACTAAACACCCAAAATCTTGGTTGATTATGACGTCATATAGATGCGGCTCACCCTCCCAGAAGTCTCAAACTTCAACATTTGCCCCCATCTCCGAAACCGTTTACAGTAGCCTGTTGAAACTGCTTCCAAACGATTCGCAGACCCAGGTTTCCTACCCACATTTAGTACATTGTTTTGCGTTAACTTAACTAGAAACCGATTTATTAATGAAAAACGATTTTTATGTTGTGACGTCATCGCAGTAACTTCATATAGGAAAATTATGCATGCCTTATAATGTGGATTAATTTTTACCAAGTTTAGCTAATTTGGTGTATGGTTTCCATTTTCATAACTGGAAAAATATATACTCACGAGTTATTGAACAATCTTTGACGAAACTTCATCATTTTTCAGAAAAAAAAGTGGTTAAATATGAACCATCTATTAGAAATTGGTGAAAAGAGCACTTTTTGTTATTGTTTGTAAATTGTTTCAAGTTTTACTATATTTTGTTTAATAACTCGTGAGTATATCTTTTTTCCACAAATAAAAATGGAAATCATATACCAAATTAGCTAAAGTGGTAAAAATTAATCCACATTATAAGGCATGCATAATTTTCCTATATCAAGCAGTAGTCTCAAAACTAATGTCTGCCATAACAACAATGTTGATATCAAACAATTCTCCATGGAAGCATTCGACTATCAATATTAGATCACATTAGATTAAACTCATGAAAGACTTATTCAGTTTGAATTTTTACTGTGTCTTTGTTTTGCTACCAGTAGTTTTTTTTCCAGTGCTATTTTATCTCCTTTTTCGCTCTATGCTTTTGATATTATGTCACTTAGGGGACATTGCCCGTTATCTTAACAAGAGTGGGTTAGAATTGTATATATAAGTTATTACGATGACGTCACGACATAAAAATCGTTTTTCGTTAATAAATCGGTTTCTGGTTAAGTTAACGCAAAACAATGTATTGAATGTGGATAGGAAACCTGGGTCTGCGAATCGTTTGGAAACAGCTTCAACAGGCTACTGTAAACGGTTTCGGAGATGGGGGCAAATGTTAAAGTTTGAGACTTTGGGGAGGATGAGCCACATCTATGTGACGTCATAATCAACCAAGATTTTGGGTGTTTAGTTTCTACCCAAACCCCATCGTTTGAGACCCCGGGCATTATGAAATTCAAAAACGGTGAAAAATGAAAAAAAAACACATTCTCTCAAGTCAAGAAATAGTCAAGTCAAGAAATACTCAAGAAATAGTCTTTAAATTCAATCATCAATCAAGTTCTTCAATTATAACCCTTCAATCTGCGAATTGGGCTCAAAACCTTTGCGTTTGGTTTCTTGGCACCCTTTACATCGGCAAATGCCCTGAAAAAATATATACTTTTATAAGCACAAAATTCTTGCATGCATTATTTAGTCGCACTGCTACTATCACGAAACATTAATGAGTGCAGAAGACTAAATAAATAGCTAAACCAACGTTAAGACATGCTGGCAAAAAATGGGCCACGTACTGCATGAGATTCTAACAATGCCCGTATCAACCTGAGATATAAACTCAGCATTTGGGCCCTAACCTCTGCTAACAGTAGTAGCCTAAATACTTCAGGCGCTCTAATTAGCGGCTTATCTGCTATTCAGCACACTGCCAGCCTATACAGTGAAGGCGCATGCGTTTAAATGGCAGAATTTCTTCCTTTGCTTTACGGTGGCTCGGTGGCCTATGGGTTGTGCGTTTTGCCTATCAGCCTGGAGGTCCCGAGTTCCACTCCTACTTCTACTTGATGAGTCCCAACATGGACGAAACCGGTCGTGTAATGGATTTTTTCACTTTCGTAGCCTTTAATACCTACCCTCCTACCTTCTAGGCTACACCGGCTTCTAATTCTTTATCCTAAATACCTGAAATTATAGGATATCCAGCCGTAAACATTCACTAGTATAGTAGTAGATATGATTTATTTATCAAAAATTTCACACGCAGAATACTAACAGTAAACATGAGCACAACAATCATTGTCACAAATTTAGCGCGCAATTTCGACGGAAGACTGCTTGTATTGAAAAGTGTACCTACTGGTCTTGTATGTTAGGTAGCCTAATTGGGTAATCGTAGTACGGTACCTATCGGTATCTTATGACATGCCAGTAGGTTACTGGAAGGCCTCATTTCATTTTGACTCTTGGTGGGCCTACCGATTGTATTTAAGAGGCTACTAACTTCAGTTGAGGTTACGCTTAGACTTTATCATTATTTTCAAAAAAGAAAGCAATATCAGACCTGTAGCCTTTTATGTGTGTACAGTTTATTTTCGCGCATTAGTACAGTAAAATTACCATGGCAACGAACAGGATAATGTTTCATGTAAACAAGTACAATTGTCGAATAATGTTGAGTCAAATTATAAGTCGCCTTCCATGACGTCAATTTCCAATTCCAAAAAACGTTAAAAAAATTTTTTGGCGTAATCGCGACTAAACAGTGTACATATTACAATCAAGTCATTTTGAAATTTATCTACCTTTGAAAAAACTCCATTGAAATGATTGCTTCACGGGGATATTGTATGTTGAAAAGATAGTAGCAAGCAAACATATAAACTAGTGCTTCTTCAGCTCTGCTTACTTCCAGTACGACGATCTTGTCTACCATGACCTTGTAGTTGGGTGACACAAATGGACCTAAAATACCAAATCAAAAGACAATTCATTAGAGCTACAGACAGACGCTTTAATTGTTATCACGAAAAAGAAACCTTGAAAGCCGAAATATATTGTTGAAAACAATAATAACTACAGCCTATCAACAAATCCAGCATATCAAAATGCTATTAATCAAAAAGAATAACCTAACTTATCCCGCTCGTAATCTCAGCAGTCTCAGTAGAGTACTGAAAAGCTTAGTTAATTAGCAAAGTAGAAGTACATAGGCTAATAGTATAAAAGAACTGGGTTTCCGATGGATACTGCAGGGAGGTAACTGCTCTATTTACAGCTGTCAAAGTTAGTGCAAATTTGGGAACATGTTGAACTTGTAGAAATCTACTTAAATTAACTCCTCCTTTCAAGCAGTGACGAAAAAGTCCACCGGTAGCTTAGTAAAGGCTCAGTTTTGTTAAGCAATTCGCACAGGCCACAGACAAATTATAGACTAGGCTATAAAAGCATGAGATTCTGAATCTGTAAAGTAAAAAGAGTAGGAACCGACATTCGAACTTTTTCAATATACTGTAATAACAAACTTATTATGACAATGATAAGCAATAAATAAGATCATCACAGTTCACCAATAAGTCGATCGGAAAAATTTTCTGGGCATACCCTAAACTTCATGATGTGCTATTGAACGTAATTATTGTTGTTTCAGCGATTTGGCTGCTTGTTGACAGTCAGTAGGGCAGCTTGGTTTTTCCTTAGGTGTCCCTCGCTTCCCCTTCTTGCCCTATGATGTCAGACGCTTTTATTATGGTCTGCTGGGGAAGCTCACTGAATAGCTCTTACCATGCTTCTCCGCAAAGATTTATAGCTAAAGTATGCAAGTTAATATTTCTATTTTGAAAGCTAAGACAGATTTAGTTCACTCCAACATTCACTATAAATAACTATATACATAGGCAGTTTGTTCCGGTAAAAACTGGCCAAAAAATCACTCACCATCTCCAACTATGCATGGCGTGACTGGAATATCTGTATCGCCTTCATCTTCACTCTAAAAGCACAATAAAGTCATAACCTAACAAGTAATCACAACGTGCACCAGTGAGAATGCTGAGGGATAAAATTACATCTGTAATTAAATTGTCTTGCCATTGATAGTTTTTTTGTAGCGGCATGTTTATCCTCCTGTCACAACCAAGTTATTGGACAAATCCGCACTCTGTTCTTTGCAATAACTACTAAGTGTTTGGAAGAATCCTCATCCTGCTTAGGAGTTTCCGATGATCCAAGTTTCTGTGGTTTTCTTTGAATTCTTGTCCATTGAATTTGCTGCTTGTTCGAATCCACTAAGCAGAGATAATCATTGTAAAGCGCCTTATCCAAAGACGCAACTACATGGCGAGGGTGCGAGTTGAACCACGAACCTTTCGATTGTGGCCGTCGTAAAAACGACGCTCTATACCTAAATAAGAGTATGTTGTTAATATCGGAAAAGCCCAAGATTAGAACAGCACTGCCCAACAGTACCTATGCCAATACCACAGCGCAGTGCAGCAAGATTAACAACAGTTGCAGTAATATATTAGCAGAAGCAAGGCTTCAGCCCAAGAAAATGACCATAAATGATGTTCAAGCCGCTGCCTACTGTTCACCACGCAAAGGTGAAACTGTAAATATGAATCAAGTGTGTAAAGTCTTTTGGTATTATTCGACAAGGGAATAAAACCCAGGTCTACGGAATGTGTGATGGATGCTTTAATGTAACCACTATACCATCCTGCCAGAGTGCCATCTGTAGGTGATAAAAGTATAGCTAGCACTTTCATAGGTGATAAAAGTTGAGGAGGAAGATTGCTAAAAAGGAAAGAACCATTCCATTACCAGTAAAATTTTACATACCTGCACATAAATCAGTGAAAAGTTTTCTGAAAAGTAGCTACAAACAAGAGCTGCTATTCCCATGATTTCTGTCTGGGTTCTTTGTTCTTCTTCGGCACTTTGAATGCTTTTCAAAACTGATTGAAGTTTTATTACTTTGTGTTGTATTATTTGCATATATCCCAATACATTTCTTCTGCTTTTGTAGACAATTTTTATCACATCATCAAGGCTTTTCTTCATAACTGCTTGGTAATGCAATTTAAATCCATTGGCAGTGAACAAAATAGGCCAATCACGCTGGACCTCCTTCAATAGTTTGGTTAAAATAGATTCTCGCACAATTGCAAGGCATTTGATTAATGCCATATTAATTTTTTCACGATCGTCTTCCTGGTCTTCATACATTCTTATAAGATTGGATCTCAAGCTTTCCAGCTCACTGCTGCTACTTGTCCAAGGCTGGGCATATTCAGGATTGATATTCCATAATGACTTTTTCTTTTTGGAACTGCCCTCATTTTCAGAAGAGTTGGAAGTATCGGACCCTCGTTTCATGTTGTAAATCCGGTTTTCCGTTTGTGTAAACAAGGTGTACGATCCATCTTGTATTAAACGATCACCTAAAGATCTGTCCTTAAAAGAAATGGGATAGCGGTTTACCATCATTTCGGCCATCTTTTGGATATCCCTTCTTTGAGGTGAAGCACACTTATCATGAATTTCATCACAAAGCACCCTCACAACTTCCCTTCTTTCTTTTGGTGTTGGCCGCTTTTTATTTTCTAAGCATAGCTTTACATCTTTAGAAAATCTTTCCCATGGTATGGAATAAACAATTCTTGATTCCTCATGAACGTTAGAATTATCACTTGCCGTCGAAGTACTAGAATCAACAATAGAGTCAGCAGAAGCAATAACATTATTTTGTCTCTTCTCGTTATTGATACAAGATATCAACTTCCTGCACTTAATTAGTGGAAGTATGCCAGCTAAATCTATTTCTTTAATGAAATGCAAATCTTTCACACTCTCTGCTCCCATTTCAATAAAGGTATCTACAACTTTGTCAGACTGTGTCTGAGTAAGCTGCAGGTCGCAGGTTTGTAAAAAAGAAAAAAAAGTTCCAATGCCACAGTTGCACAAGAATCTTCTCTACCTATGTTAGTGGTACATTCAGACTGATGGGTACTCATACTGTCACTCTATAACATGTATAATTGTATATATCGTACTTTAAGATAACCAGCTAAAATTTACAAAAGAAAAATATAACAAATGAAATGGCACCGCAATTGAATTTACAATATATATATATATATATATATATATATATATATATATATATATATATACTGGTACATAGGAAAATGTATGTGCGTAGGAGGAGGGGGGTAAAATAGATCAAGGGTGGAAAAAATTGGACCGGAAAGCCCTTGTTTATTATGATGATCAGCAAAATAATGCATTCATACTAGATAATACCAAAATATTATCTATTATGAACAAATCTCCTGGTATCATCAGCAGCAAAATAAAGCCTTTCTGGTAAGTTTTGGAGTTGTTTTGTTTTGCATAAGACATGACCACTGACCAGCATGAACTACAAGAAAGCGAAGAAATAAATAATCACTGCCAAAAGCCCATGCACTGCTTCGGGATCCTAAACACATTAAGTAGAACTACAAACTTTTTCCTACCAACCTGTTAGAAAATTACAAATAATAATAATCAGTATAACCGGCCAGATAGCCGAGCGGTTAACGTGTTCGACCCTGGAGCGGGAGGTCTGGATTCAATCCTTGGATGGGTCAAATTGAACACAGAGTTGCCAACGGCTCGCCACCACTACAACTTTTCTTCGAAAGGAGTTGTGTTGCCCAGGCGCAATGTCGCAGAGATGGACCCCGCAAACTCATTACACGCTTTGGCGTAATTCAGCAAGTATAATGAAAATTTGGTTTTGATTTTTTTGAATAATCAGCATAACAATCAAATGATAAAGCCATCATATGTGTGATATTATTATTTGCAGTGACATCAGCCATTATGTTGATAAAGCATAAGTTTAAACTAGTTTAAGAAATTGATGTTTAAATAACAATGTTAGCAATATTTACAAACATGCAGGCTTACATATAATCACAAATATAAGCTAATCTTACTGAAGTCATCCATGAACTAACTGCTATGACGTGATTATGTTGAAATTTTTGTTACAGTATGTTTTCCACTGACTTTGGTAAAAAATACCATATGTAGTGTTTTTGAAATAAGTCATAACAATAACTGCATGCAGTCAATAACAGTATAGCCTATACTACATAAAATGCCCAGCGTACCAAATATAGCATACACAATGTATCCATCTGGGAGTTTCTCAAAAGAAGGGATCAATAAAGTTTGCATAAATTTTTAAATGGATATAAATGAGTAGGTAGAATACCACATTTACCGGAAAAAATGCTTTTTGGGAGAAAAATTTTAAGCCAGATAAAAGAGTAGGCTAAATATTTACTTGTCATTTTGAAGTCTCAAATAACTCAAAATTCTTTGATAAATGAGTTAAGATCAACATAACTTTTTAAAGTATTGAAGGCTGTACACACTACACAGTGTAAACACTGTAGTGTACAGTCTTGCGTGATTTAATGATCCAAGCTAGGTTACTTGATCAACATATACCCCTTTGGACTGTAAATATCATTATCACAAGTCCTTCCAAAACATGAAAGGAAGTGTTAGATTATTCAATATTACATCACCTAGACCAAAACAGAATGTTTTAAAGCAACTAGCAACTCTCCTTGCAGTTCATAACATGGTAAGGGATAAAAATGTAACAGATCAGATAACAACAAACTTTTGGCAGAGTCATTGTTAACAGATAATCTGTAAAGACCATACTCAGATAAAAAACAATGATCACATTCTTTGACAATAAAATGCAGAACGTTATTGCTACACAAAATCATTTGAATTTGGCAAAACTTATATCCATTTTCTGGATGAATAGCAAGGAGTATCATAAAGCACTTGTAAGTGACTCCCTGCCATTTCGCTGATGTAGCTGCTACTGCATTTTTTGACAAATTTAGTCCTTTCATCACAGACACAACTGATGAAGCTATTGAAGACATCTGTATTGGATGCGTAGATGTAAGGATAATTAGTTTGTTCTCTTAAGACTCACTCCATCTATATGCCATATATAACTGATGCTTTTCAGTAAGTGTACTAGTAATGTTTTTAAAGTTTTTGACACTACGACCACATCTCTTAAAATATGAATGTTTGCTTTCTAGTCGCATAGTTCACAAATATATAAGCGGGCCAAATTTCATAATTAGTTCACCATAATGTACTAGAAAATGATGCTTTGGTCGCAAACTGACCTGAGGGAAATGTTTCAACCTTCTATCAACATAATCTTTACAGTTGTAGTTGTAATTACATTTTATTCACCAAGTTGCCTTGGCCAGGAGACAGCGAAGGGACCTTTCGGTCTTCAAGTCAAGCTGCCACCTGCCCACCTGTCTACCACACACGGTGGAGGCTTCACACTGTCCCTTTAGTTGCTGAACGTCAAGCAGGAAAGCTGTGAATACCAATTTTTATAGTCTTTGGTTTGACCCGACCGGGAATCGAACCCGAGTCTACCACTTCAGTAGCAGACGCTCTATCCACTCGACCACTGATCGGTTTTACAGAGCACATTCAAGTACATGATTTGAGAATGGGAGAATTTGTAGGAGCAAGCAAGTTCTACTATTTCTTTAAGGGTCAAATACAATTTCCAGACCTTGTTTTTAGGATCACATACCATGCCATAAGCAAACAAAGAAAAAAGTCTCAAAAAGCACCAATTTTCAGCTGCTTGGCCTGGTAATTTGTTTGCATTGAATGGTAATGTAAGTGGCTTGTTAGTAACGTCAAACGCTGTATACTTAAACTTCAAAATTCGGTTGTTCAACTTATCATATGTAAACCAGTGCAAACGAACAAAATGCTTAATGAATAATGCCATATCGTAAGCTACAATCCCTTCAAACAAGTCATGGCCTACACAAGGAGGGAGAGCTGGAGAGCAGACATGAAATTGCTGCAAGTGGTGAAAAGGTGAAGCAAATTTGATTCCCATGTGCTGTTTCAGTGACATATTCAGCTGCAACATTTTAACACTCTCATCATACTTTTCTTTTGTTCTGGTTTCACCAACAGTGTATGGTTGATTTTCAAACTGCACCTTTTCAATTAAACAAAACCTGCAGAAATTCACAGTATTGAAATTCTCAGAAAACCCACCAATGTAATGAGCACCCAAGTTGTCACCCAAAATCCCCAATAGATTAACTTTGACCATTCTACCATTGCAAAATATTCCATCACTGCATAGTTGTTTTAAATCAGAAATTAGTCTTCGATAAACAATAGACTGACCAAACCTTTTCAAGTAAGATTCTCTGACTAGCATATCAAGAAGAATGTTGTCTAATGACATACGAATAGACGATGGAAGATTACCAACTACAAGGTAGACCCCTAGCAGCTTGTGCTTTTTCCTACTTGAGCCCAAGGGGTTTACCATCAAGAAAGCGTCTTGATACAAAAATATACTTAAAGAATCAAAAGCAGTCATATGTTTGTACAAACTGCCATCCCAAAAATCATACAAGACGTTGTTATTTCTGCTGGTGGTAGACGTTGTAGTCTGTGAAAACAGATTCTTAAAATTGCTCAGAAACACCTTTAAAAGCTGTGTGATTGGAATATAATGATAACAAAACCTTGTACCTGTGCTGTTCTCTCTTCCCAAATAAATTTCAACTGGAGGAACATAATTAAAATCTTGTTTGAAATACACTTTACGGCTATAAGTAGTGCCTAGAGTGCGGCGATTTCTATGCAACGTTCCTGATAGTGAATAGTTTTCAAACACTACATTAAAGTTGTTCAGTTTGCTTTCAGCAATTTCAAGTTTTTTTACTAACTGTGACTTTAGACAGTCATCAGCAGCTTCTGAAATGCACATTATCTCATCAAAAATTGCTTGAATAGTGCTTTGCAGAACCAAGAGTTTTGACTCTAGTTTTAACAAAAACATGGCAAATGGATTTAGATCAACAGCATTTAAATCATCATTGCCCTCAAGTTCACCAGTCTCAAAAACATCCTTAGCATGGCTATCATTTATATATTCAATGTCATTAACTATATCGGCATTTTCAGCATCAAGATTGATATTTTCACCAAGCTCTGCATCTTGCAAAAGTGATCTTGAGACATGGTGCACCACTTCTTGCCTAGCTCTTAGATGTACTTTATGCATGCGAGTTAAATGAGAGCTAAATGAAGAGACTTTATTATATGCAGAACTACAGTTTGGAAACGGACACTCAATCTCAATATTCTCTCTGATATGGGACTTTAGGTGCTTGATCAAACTTTTATAATCAATGCATTCTTTTCCACACCATTCTAATGTGCAATTAAGTACAACACGTTTTCTCCGATCTTGTTGAGGCTGGCTTTGTATTGCTTCATTCATATAATGATTTCGCTTGCAATGAGTGTAGAGTGCTGCATATGATGAATATGCACGTGAGCAGTTAGAATAAAAACAACAAAATTTAACACTGTTTGCATTTCTATGTTTAGCCATATGTTTAAGATATATCAATACTGGCGTTGAAGTGTTTTGAAGTTGTTCTCCACATAAATAACATTGAGCAAACACAAGTATTATTAACACCACAAAAAGCATTTCAGACAAGTATTACAATCCTACTTGGGCAATTAGCTAATTACAGTATATTACACACAGAAGCCAACATATAACATGATAACTGTAATTGCAAGCAAAACCTTGTATAGGCTAGCATCATTTTGTCTCAAACCTTACAAACCGTACCTTACAAAACACATCAAGAACAAAAGGAGCTATATACAAAAAAAAATGTCAGAACATATGAAAATATATAGGCTGTACCGGTACTGGTACCAGTAAGTTTCAAGTCAGAGAACATAACAACGCAATGCCTCAAATTGCTAAATCGACATAAAAATATACTATAACACTGGTTTAAACTTTTTTCCATTGACAGCCCAAACCAGGGTGACCAGAAGTTATTTGGCAAAAAGTAGTAGCCTACATTTTAGGTTTATGAGGCTTAATTTCTCATTCAAACTTAGGCCTATCTGACCTTAAAAAAGTAGTACGGTATACCAGTATGGTACGGATAATAGGCAAACTTTCAGTAGTTTAGTATCGGCGATGCAAGTATCGATATCAGTTTAACCTCTCCCTGAAGTATCGTGCATCGGTATCGATTTACTCATTATTTTTAAGTATTGTGTACCGATATCGATTTACTAAATAATTGAGTATCGTGCCCATTTCTGGTACCAGTATACATTTGCATTATTTATTTGTGTCAAGTTGCCTCGACCAGGAGACAGCGAGATGACCTTACGGTCTTTGAGTCGCTGCCACCAGTCTACCATGCCAGTGAAGCTTCACACTATCCCTTTAATGCTGAGCACCAAGCAGGGAAGCTGTGAATACCATACTCTGCTACTGACAGGTTGATAGGCCTAGGCTAGCGGGCTAGGCCAAAATTGGCCTGCCATATTTTATTACACATTTCTAGGCTAGCCTACTCTATCTAATGCAATGGATTACAGAGGTAACCTAGCCAATTAGTGGCTTATTTGTATGTCTTAGTTTCTCCAGCCTAGGCAAGTCCTACAGGCTAACAGTCTAAAGCATCTTTGGTCTTAATTTCAACAGATTACCGTACATCTTATGCCACATGCTTGTCTGCGCCATTTTTAAACCTTCTTGTGCAGTTATGACCAGTGTTGCCACACAGATCAATTTCAAGAACATCAAAATTTATCATAAATTACATCAAATTTTTGTTCAAAACATCAAGCGCAAATAAGACAACCATTTACCAAAAAAGGACCAAAAAAATTATGAAAATTACCGTCCTTAGTCACATCCTGTTAAACGGGGTGACTTTGATAAAATTTTCTGTTTAAAATTATATGCTTTCCAACTCCTGTCCTCTAGGCTTCTCATAACTGGCCCATCGTAACACTCTTTGTCTCAGTTTCCAAGCCATGCAATACAACTTAATTCTGACCACAAGTATCCGATAGATTGTGCAATCAATTAGCTATCAAAGTCACCCCTTCTACGGGGTGACTTTAATAGTTGGTTTAAACCTAGTTATAGTTCAATGTATCCTCACTGATGAGGTGAGATTGATAAGGTTTTAATTTTTTCAAAAAATTGTGGGGTTTTCAACAATGCTAAAAGTCTTTTAACATTGTTTTATTAAATCACAAAAGAAGCAAAATATAACCCGGAGAATTTAATACCTTGCAAAATAAAAATCTTTTTACCACAAAAAAACGAAGTAAAAAAATTTACTACGAAGTCCTAAAAGTGTACGTCTGTGCAATTTCAAAAAAGACATTTTTACAACAATATATCGCATTTGTAAGAGGGTGTTGCAGCCCATACAACATGTAGTCATGCAATATATAAATTATTATCAAAGTCACACCGCTTACCAAAGTCACACCGTTTTACGGTCATTCGTCGCAAAAAATTACAATAGCTACTTTTCAAATTGTCTTATCATGACTCTCCAAATTACTGTTAGTGTTAGCTATTAATATGCAATAAGTTTTCAATTGCTAGCCTATTACATCACTTTGCAATGTATATATTTGCTGTTAAAATTATAACAGCCTTAAAAATGCATTATATGTAAGCTAGAATGCAGATTACCAGATTTTCATCTTGTTTTAAACAAGATTGTATGCAAAGACACATTTACAATACTCATTTTAGTTGACTTTTTTGCTGCTGCAACATTCGACTCATGCTTTTTTGTTTGCTTGTGACGTAAAAGATCACATTTTTTGGGGCACTAAATGTATTATAATATCACAGTACCTACATAAGGCTTTTAGTGGGTCATCTGGTTTTTTACACCAATCTTTTAATTCAACATTTTGCAACCAATGCTCATTGAAGTTTTGTTTGTAAATTGGAATTATGTCTCTTTTCTTGGGTGTTGACTTAGCATAAGTATTGCTGTCACTTTCCAAATTGTTATCACTACTGTCAAGATTAATCACACTACTATCCATCTCTAAAATTTTAAAAAAATAAACAAACAATAATAATTAGCTTACAATACGGTAAATTGGGTAATCCTAATTGAGGTCTGGTACTGGCTTCATCTCTTTACTTTTAGCCAATCATGATCATTGAATCAGCACTTTAATTTTTTCATGGCAAGTACTGAGTTGGTCTATACAGTTATTGTACTTGTAATTACATTTTATTTCACCAAGTTGTCTTGGCCAGGAGACAGCGAAGGGATCTTTCGGTCATCGAGTCAAGCTGCCACCTGTCTATCACACACGACGGAGGCTTCACACTGTCCCTTTAATTGCTGAACGTCAAGCAGGAAAGCTGTGAATACAAAGTTTTAAAGTCTTAGGTTTGACCCGACTGGGAATCAAACCCGAGTCTACCCCTTCAGTAGCAGACACTCTATCCACTCGACCACTGATCGGTTAGCCTACTCGACCACTGATCGGTTAGCCTACTCGACCACTGATTAGTTACGATACTGAGTAGGCATAGCCGATCATACCGTAAGTTGTTATTTACTGTTTCAGGTAGGCTATACACTAAAGGAACGCATTACTCCATCAGCCACTGGTACCAGTACCATGCCTATTGCACTACGCACTTATTACCCGCACTCACTAGGCCGTCTACGTTAGAACGCTGCTCACTGACCTCACTGTACGTTAGTTAAAATGACTTTAACCTCACTCTCCAAGAGTCAAGACACCAGAGAGTGACAAAAAAAATCTCAACTGAGGTATTGCGAAAATGCTACAAAATTTAGCCCATTGCAAGAAATTATTCTTTTTCAAGTACTTTTACTTAGCGCTAGCTACAGTAGTTTGTAGTTAGCAGCCAGACTGCTTAACATCAGATTCATCAGCAAAAACATCAAACATCAAATGATGGGTCGAAAACATCAAATTTGATGTAATTACATCAAGTGTGGCATCACTGGTTATGACAAGCAGCAGAAACAACATTTAATTGACTTCATAAGGTCACGTGATGCGGATGAATAAATAACAACCGTTTGCATTTTTTATGGTAAAACGATCGATGATAACATAAAGATACCAAACTTCATTTACTCTTTAAGAATGAGATCATATGAATTTTCAGCAGCTTTTAGTCTCGTCAGAATTTGACTAATTTGTCTATTTTACGGATTGCTAAATAAGCTACCAGCACGCGCAACAGTCAATACGGTAGGTTACTTGAAAAAAACAAAATGGCGTGAAGCAATGCAATCGCGAATTAGCGCAATCATTCGATGTGTATTGAATTTTATGGTATCGAATCGAAACCGTTTTGTATTGGTTTTAGCATCATTAGTAATAAATACTGTTAGTGTAATGTATGGCACGTAGCCTAGTGTATCAATATAAGATGATACAAGTAAGATATGTTCGATTTAGGCCGATCAAACATGACAAGCGGATCAGAGATGAGCTAGAAGCGAGATTTGGACTGGAGTCAAACTGATCGTTTTTCCCCTTTAGGCTATTATATTTTTGTTGTTGGAATTATGGGGGTGCCGCGAGAGGGGAGCGCCAAAAACCAGTGGGGGGCGACAGCAAAAGTTTATTTTTCAAGTATTTTAAGGAAACCAAGAAATAGCCTCAATGAAGAGGAACAAAATTATAAATGGGGAGAAGGTTCGTTAATTTGGCCCACCAGGCGACACGTCTAGTTGGAACTAAGTAGGCTAACTGTTAGTGGTTCGACCAAGGATATGTACAGTATATACTTGGTTCGACAGATCCAGATCGGACCTGAATTGACAGTCGAAACAGGGGATTAAACCGCAGGTAATTTTGCCTTAGGACGCGCAAAATACAAAGACGCAAAATACAAATACTTAAGAACATAGCAGTGTTGCCATTGAAAAACGAACTGGCACTCTGAAACTGTTTTTGAAGTTCATCTCGTGAACCAAAAAGCTAGAAGATTAGCACCAACACCATATAGGCTTTTCTTGCATATCTACTACTTTTCTAACTTGCAATGGAATTTCGCTGCAATTATATGACTCTGTTAATTTCCCACGTGTTTTTGTTAAATTGCCAGAGGTGGAGTCGAGGACACAAGGCTCGAGGCCAAGGCCAAGGCCAAGGACACAAAAAAAATTCGAGGCCAAGGCCAAGGCCAAGGACAGCCTTTTCGAGGACAGAACCTCTCGAGGCCAAGGACAGGAACGCTCGAGGCCAAGGCCAAGGACCAAGGACACAGGAGCAAGTATTCTCCGAAAAAAAAGTCTTCAAAAATTTTTTTCAGGCGATCTCCAATTCATTGGCGTACCCAGAATTTTTGATTGGGGGAGGCTTAAACCACAAATCACATGCAATGACGTCATCAAAATTTTTCCAAAGAGGAAGTTTTTGTTTGACAAAGATATCGTAGGATGGAAGATCTGAAATTGTTGCCTGTTGGCACGTAACCCAGATTTTGCAAAGGAAGAGGGCTTAAACTAATAGCTGAAAAAACGCAAATATTTAACTTTGGAAGCATGTTGAGAAAGCAGGTATAACTCAAAGGTATAACAAACGGGGGTCTGGGGGTGGGGGCCCCCATCCGCCGGAGGCTTTGGGGGTCTGGGGGCGAAGCCCCAAGCCGTTGGGCGATTTTTTGTAGTTTTTTGGAAAAAAAGCTATTTTAATGCCATTGAATCACATATCGCAAGTGTTCAGAGCCATTTAAAAGCACTAAATTTTTGCCATTTGAAAGCCAATTGAAATAATCAATTGTTTAATACTCCTTCTACTTGCAATTTAAGTTCAAAATACGTTTAACATCTTGCATTTTGGAGTTAAATTTAATAGTAAGTGATTTGGTCCAGGTAGGGGAAAGCAAGGTGCATTGTCTCTTGCAGCATTTTAACAGTAAATAACAATCCCTGGAAGATTTTCTTTAGAGATTTAGTTGTGTCATGAAAATAACCAGTTAAAGCAGTACATGTTCGGCCAGCCCCCTCAATTGAAGTTCAATGATTCGTTTAATCAGCATTTTCCATGACTAATTTTTTTAAAAGTATTTTGTGCATAAAACGCGGCGAGGTTGGAGGTGAATTACTGAATCGTTATTGAAAAATGGTACGATAGATGGTTACGCCTATTAACCATATGTTATTGCCGGCAGGATTTACTTCGCGCTAGGCCCATGGCACTTTGGAGATTTTCGCAACATCTTTCTGCCAAATATAGGTGAAGAACAAAAAAAGTCTTACGATTTTAGCTCGGGGACCCTAGCTGGTGCTCAGGCGCTAGCCAGAAATTCACAATGGGGGAGCTGTTTTGGGGGTCTGGGGGCGGAGCCTCCAGCGCTCGAAAATTTTGCATTTTTTCGCAAAATGAACTTAATTTTAGAGCTATTTTGATAAAAAATATTGCTTTTAAAACGAGGCGTAGAAATTGGCAGCGCAACATAATTCAACTGGTTGCATTAATGGGCTATATGGGGAGTGGCTACTGGCTAATGATAACATTGCAGTTCTCTTGTTTACTTGCAGGTAAATCATAAAATCCTATTATTCAATAAAACTCACTCGGTGTAATCTATTTTGTCTATATTTTATAAAAAAAATAATTGGGAGAAGGGCTAATAAAAAGATATTTGAGAGAAGTGACTATGGTAATTAACTAACACTGAATAGCCCAGCTCCTCTTATTTTTGAGTTTATAATATATTTGTTGATAAAACCTATGTTGGGCTTTTTTACATCAGCGATCAAATTTGATTGCTTATTTTCGGGTATGTTTTCAAAGTTTTCATTGATTTGTGACTTTTATTTTTGACAATTAGCCTCCCCCCCCCCCTTGAATATATGTTTCCAATGATACTTTAAATCACTTTTTAGTCAATTTCAGCGCAAAAAACAGTATCAAAAGAGCTAAAAACGTGATATTTTTCTTATTCTGCATTTTGGTTAACAGGCCAATGGAGGGGGGTTATAGCCCCCACCTCCCCCATGGCTACGCTACTGCTGGTACTGCGTCATATTATGGTAAATCTGGCCCTGATTAATGCATTACGTTCACAAAAAGGCTAGATGTGGGCCTGAGATAGCAACTTTTAGGACAAAAACTCCCCATTTTCTTCGGGTTATACGTTTAAATTGGCTGGCAAAAATAGAATTGAGGGGGACCCGGCCCCCCTGGCCTTCAATATTGTTGTTATAGTTATACTGTTGTAAACGAAAAATGCTAAAAAGAAACTGAAACTGAAGGAACTATAGGATTTTTTGTCACATTTTTGTCATTGGTGAAATTTCAATTGGGAAGTCTTGGCTACGTCTATGCTCCAAGTGAGGAAAACAAAAAAGTGCTCGCAAATTTTCCGCGAGGTTTCTGGCGCTTTCCAACGAAATTTCATCTGTTCAAAAAATAGTGCTGTCCTCGAGCCGAGGACAGGCCAATTTTCGAGGACTTGAGGCTTCGAGGCCAAGGCCAAGGCCAAGGACTTGACCTTCGAGGCCAAGGCCAAGGCCAAGGACTTCAAAATGTGTCCTCGAGGACGTCCTCGAGGCCAAGGACGTCCTCGAGGACTCCACCTCTGTAAATTGCATAACAGTTTTATTGTAAAAAAACATATTTTATTGTAAAATTACTAAATAATATCTCCAAATTTCACAGACACGTTTTTGTTAAAAAACAAAATGGTTGTAAAGTAAAAGAACAAATAAATTTTGTTTTTGAACAAAAATAATTGTAAAAATTAACAAAATGTTTGTGTTATTTTACAGTTCTCGCTTAGTAAAAGCAAAAAACAAGCTAGATTTCGTTTAATTACACAAAAAATTGTTTGTAAACAAAATTTACTTGTAAATGTACAATTATTTTTTTGTAAGTGCAATTAACAAAGAAAAAATGGTAAAATTACAAATTTTTTTACTGTAAATTTACAGAAATTTTTTACAGTGTAGAACACAAACCAGTAAGCCCACAAAGAAGGTTTGCTTCGAATCGATCTGATCTATTCAAGTTGGTTTAGTGTAATAGTAAGATAACAAGTTTTTTACCAAGTTGACTAGGTCACGAGACAATAAAGACACCTTTCGGTCGTTGAGTCAAGCTCCCGTTTCGTCTATCAAGCAGTCTACCACACAAGGTAAAGGCTTCACACTAACATTTATAATGCTGAAAGTCAAGCAAAATTTTGTGAAAAACATTTTCATAGCCTTTGGTTTGATCCGACCGAGGATCGGACCCATATTTTCCGCTTCATTGGCAGACGTACCACCCACTCGAGGTCTGATTGGTACGTACTGTGTATAGAGCTTGTGCTCGATTTGACCGTTGTGCAGCTGAAGGTTGTTTAGTTTTTATAGTAACGTCTCTTTTCATAAATTTTACAGTACATATCTTTTGTTTAGTTTTTATATAGTAACCGTTTCTTTTGTTTAGTTTTTATGGTAATGTTTCTTTTGTCTACTGTTTATAGCTTTAACACAATTACTAGACTTGCCTTTAGCAATTAGTATACAGCAAACCAGGCAAAAAAACTATGCTGTTTTACACAAAAAGTGCATCCACCAATTCTTTGACAAATTATTTATTATGTTAGATGTTGTAGTACATACAAGAATAAAAAACACAATCAAAAATTAAATGAACAAAATTATCATCAAAATCTACTACAAGAATGTTAGTAGTTCAAATAATAATGCCTTATTCTAAGGCAAAAATAACAAGTATTAAGTTTCATTCATTCATTCATTCATTCTTTTTTTATTCTTGACCACCACAACAATAGCAAATGCATGGTAACACAATAATAACACGTAGAGTCAGGAAAAGGAAGTAGCGACTCAACGTCAGACGTTAAGACATGCAGAGGTTACTGAACACAAAAAAGCGATTTTTATTTGCATGGTTGCTACACCTGTCACACCAGCTCAAAGTACATTGTAGGCCTAATCAATCACAATCATCAACATACACGCAGGCACACAAGATGGAAGTAAAACTAATGACTGGAGTAGTTGTTCGAATGATTGATAAAGAGAAAAGAAAGGGACAGTGACCAGTGCAAGGCCAGGCACGGTTACGTAGGTGGTCAACGGGTGGCGTAACCGGCCCAAAACTATGTTTAGCTCAACGGAGCATGGTGAGGAAAGAAAAACCACCCTGAAAATGAAACGTCAGCGGGTCCGGAAACCCTTTCAAGTAGCAGCTGGTCATAGCATCAAGACAATAACAATTTTGCAATCGATACATATGCATCAAAACAATTATACACAACATATAGCAATATGAGTCACACCATCCACATTGCGTCTAAATAATTAGCTGGTACAAAGTACCAAACTTGTGATCTCTCCGATATCTTAGTCAGAACGAAGGTATACCCACGAGAGGAACTAAATTTGTGTCTATGCAATGTTGATAATGTGTATCTCACACCAGTTAAGGTAGAGTCTGGTGATACTCAACTTAAACGGCAATGGCTTTAGTCACCTTGCTGTGCGATGTACTGGAATTCACCGGCAAGCAGTTAATTGCCTATTTATCATGAAAGCAGTTTTAAGCTTTAGTAAAATTATTACCAAGTCATCAGGTTTTGTACTAAGTTTTAGCACCCCAGGACTCTACCAAGGCGTTCAAGCAGTAGTCAGAAATACAGGGTGTCCCACATAAAAGTTTATTTTTAAAATTTTTGTAACGCAAAAACTTGTAAAGATAAAGCAATGAAAGTTTCACCGTGCATAAATAATGTGTTGGAGATTTGTTTGCCATCAAAATCGTCGTTATCCATTTTACTTAGCTGATGTTACTGGAGCTTAAAAATAGTCATATATTTTGATGATGCTGCTTAAATAACATGCTCAATGTGATCGCCATGGCGCAGAAGGCATTCCCTTACTCTCACAGCAAAATTCTGAATTACTGCTTTGCATGTGTCAGCGGAAATGGCTCTCATGAACGTAGTTATTTCTTGTTTAAGTTCGGAAATAGAGGTAGGCTTATTTTTATAGACATTATCTTTTGCGTAGCCCCACAGAAAAAAGTCCAGTGGGCTAAGGTCAGGAGAGCGTGGAGCCCAGATGTGGGAAGCTTTCAAGGAAATCAGCCTGTCTTCAAATTTTTCAGACAATAATTTTCGTGTTTCCACTGCAGTGTGAGGTGTTGCCCCATCTTGCTGAAACCATAATTTTTTCAAGTCAAAGCGACGACCACGAAGACAAGCAGTAAACTTTTTGATGACGTGGCGATAGTTTTCTTGATTGACCGTCACCGCATTCTCTGCATTGTCTTCAAACCAGTAAGGCCCGATGATTCCGTCAGAGCTAAGCGCACACCAAGCTGTGCACTTCCTGCTGTGGAGTGATTTGGTGGTAACAACGTTTGGAGGTTCAGTGCCCCAAATACGGCAGTTCTGACGGTTTACTGATCAATCCAGATGAAAATGTGTCTCATCTGAAAACCATATCTTGCCAACCCAATGTTCAACATTTTCCATCATTTCATTAAACCATGTGCACATTTGAAAACGTTGTTCTTTGTCCCTATCAGTCAAAGTTTGCTTTATTTCCAGTTTGTAAGGATATAAGTTGAGGTCTTGCTTCATTATTCTTTGAACGGTGGACTTTGTCAAGCCAAGTTCAGATGAACGCCTCCGTATTGATTTTTTTGGGCTACGCACAGTCGATTCACGTACAGTATCAATGTTTAATTCGGTTCGAGCAGACACTCTCCTTCCAGAATTTCCTTTATTTCTGTTGTGGCAGGTGCCATGCACTTCAAACTTTTGAACAATTTTCTTGATTGACGTCACAGATGGAGCTTCTTTTACACCAAAATGCTTGCGATATTCCCTTTAAGTTTGGACCAGTGATTTAGTTTCCAAATAGAACTTTACTATTTTTGATCGCTGCTCAATTGTGAAAGGCATGATTAAGATAAAGGCTTCAAAATTTCAGGTATAAAACTCCTATTACCATAGAATAAAACCTGAAAAAATGAAAGAGTCAAATGCTCTAAAACAAAAGTAGTTAAAAATTAAAAAATAAACTTTTTTGTGGGACACCCTGTAGTAACGTAATTACAAAAAAACAAAAAAAAAAGACACAGCCAAAAAAAAAAACGAGAAAGTAAGCTACAACAAACGATAGATAACGAAAACAAGTAAGGACAATAGCTGCTATTTTTACAAGCGGAGCAATAAGATTATGGTAAGAAATGGATAAATGACAATCTTTTCATGAGGTGTAATTAAACATGCCCAAGCAAAATGTTATGTATGAGATGGTATACTGATTTGATGTCAAATAGATCTGAACCAAGAATTGATTAACATAATATCTTGACCTCGAGATCAATAACCAGCATAAGAGAATTGTCCGCATTTAAAGTTCAAGTCGATAATTTACTACACCACTTCAGTTTTTGTTGCCTTGCCCAGTCGAACGTACGCCTTGCGTAGCCACCATCATCCAATCCTGCTTACTGCTGGGGTTGTAGACTTGAAGAAAAACCTGAAAGAAAGAGAACAAAGCAGGAAAAGGAAAACCAAAATAAATAAATTGAAGAAGGAAAAAATGCAGATTTTCGAGGACATAGAAATGGGATTTGAAGATTAGTGACGACAACATAATATAATCTTTTAGCATACTTTGGCCAGTTTATTCCGATCCAAAAGCCTACCGAGTTTTCTAGAACTTTTATTATAACCACCAAGCAGAGTTACTTTTCGGGACTAATCCTGTCAAAAGTGTTACAAGATTAGCAAAACAGCACTATGGTATTACACATAAAACGCAAACAATGCCCTAGAAATCAGACTTGTATTAAGTCTTTACATAAAATATTTCGCATTTTTAAATTAAATGATGCTATCGTGAGATCCTGGGACTTGAAAGAAGTGGGAACTTTACTCCAGAGGGATGGGCCACAGTGAGAGATAGATTGTTGGCACACATTGGTTGAACAGAACTTTGGAATTATTTTAGAACAGAACTAGTTTAGGAGAAAGAATAAATATGGTTTGGAATATAGATCGTAACACCTTTCCGTGATGGGCCAGTTGTTCGAGTGGTAAAGCGTTCGTCTCTGGAGCGGGTGCTTTGAAGTTCAAATCTCGCGTCGGTCGGTCAAATCGGACACAGCGTTGCCAACGGCTCGCCAGCGCTGCGACATTTCTTCGCAAGGAGCTGTGTTTTGCTCGGGCGCAATGACGCGGAGTTGGGCCCTGCAAACTCGTTACGCGCTTCGGCGTAGTACCGCAAGTATAATGAAAGATTTAATTTAATTTAAACACCGTCCAGAGGTCGCGCATTCGCTAGTACTTGTTGAATAGCTTTGCAATTCTGCTGCCACATGCGGTGGTAAATTTTCGATCAGCGGCTTTTGACAAATCTCAAGATGATATATAGTAGAACTTTTATCCGCTAAGCATTGTTTGTTTGACAACTTTATAATAGAAATTGAATAAATTTTATCAAAGTCATTTAAAAGTTTGACTCAAGGAATCGAACTTTTTTCTTAATCATTATAGATAAAAACACACACAGACACACAAAAAGCGAATATTGAATATACATATCTTCAAAGATAAGTGAGTGGTCCGCTACTACAAATGCTCAGATAATACTACATTTTTTATTACTAAATTACGTACCGTATCCGATTATAACTGATGAAAATTAAATTTCGTGCCGTATACAAAATGGTGTAGTTGCGAAATTTGTTTGACAAGCCTATACTTTTTGTGGCTTTACATAAAAATAAACATCAGTTACGTGTAAACAGTGCCATGATGGATATAAGTTCAAAGAATGACAACATAATACACAGTTCTGGGGGTACTAACGGTACACTCCGTGACTAAACCCTAAAAAACATTTTTCAACACCCATGCACTATTTATTTTCCACATCTAAAAATACCAAAGTTGACCAACTACATTATGCAGACTTTTTCTGGGTGTGTAGTAAACAGCCAAAGTTCAAAATAAAAAGTTAGCAGAGCTGAACCAATCGAATTCGAACTATTCAATTACCAAACAGAAAAATGTAGGTTTTGTGGACTGGTCTTACAGGATGCAGAATAATCACTGAACAGCTCATAGAAATAAGAATGTTATTTTCAATCTTGGAAACGCTTATACAGTTATATGTTCCAATAACACACATTACAACCCACATTGCACATCCAAACTTTAAATCAAGCACGACTTGAATAGAAACTTAGTAAAATTTTGATTGTATCTCGGCATAAAAGTATAGAAACAAACTTGATTTTATCAAGTGAAAGAAAATATTACAATCTTTGAAAGCGGAATATTTTTTGAATTTTTATTAGCCCACAGAGTATATTTTCACCCTTAATGTAATTGGCCCAAACTTAACGTTGTAATATGCGATTGTATCACGCTATTTCCGTTACAACATAGAGTATTAACAAAATGTGAAGACAACCTTTCAAAAATGAACTGTTTGAAAAAAAAGCAAAAAACAAGAGAAAAAATGGAAAACTTTGTATAATTCGCTTCCATTCTATTGAACTTCGGAGTAAGGAGCCTCCTCAACTAAACCAGAAGTTCCTAGTTTTGCATTCGGTCCCAAATATCCTTGTCCATCTTCTTCCAGACGCTTTGCTTGTCCGTCCAGTATTACGTAGCCATTTTCATCTACAAGTGCCGGACCTGCGTTTTCATAAACGTTTGCTTGAGCAACGCGCTGCCTCGACCTCTCTCCAACATTACCTTAAAGCAAAAAAAAAAAAAAAATCAATCGAACAGAACTCTTAATATATGTGAAAAATCTATGTTTTCTTAAAACTCACTTATCAAGTCAGTGAAAAAAGGTTATTGTTGGTAACCAAAGGCAACCGAAGCTTCCAAATCAAATTATTAAACTGCAATTTTCTTGATTTACTGACCATGCGTTGTTTATTTGTCCCAGCTTACTGTTAGTGTGTTGATGATTAATTTCAGGGTTAATTCCCGAGTACTTGGCTTCTTCAATGAACGTCGAATTTCGCAGTTTTGACATTGGCCGTAAATATCCGTTCTCATCCACATCATCTTCTGGTTGATTTTCCATATTCACGTAGTCATTTCCATTCACTTCAATGCGAATTTGATTTGCTTCTACGTAGCCACCATCTGCCTCCATTTGTGGCACAGGAGCTGTGTCCGTGATATTTGCTTCTGAAAAAATACTGTATTTTGGAAGTTTAGTTTTAGTTTTTGGATTAATATTTATATGGGTGTTTAAATTCAGGTAAGGAGTTCAGGACAAGAGCACTTGGGATATTGTTTCACAAAAGGAATAGTATGATTAAATGTCAATAAATGGATTTGAGCAGTCGCGACGTGTTTCGTCCTTGCTCAAGGGACTCATCAGGCGACAAAAGCCAATTTTTTTTTATTAGCCAAAGAATATTGTAATTGCTATAGACCACCCTTACCCTTTTTATGTCTTCCAGTGCAACACTGTTACTTCAGAACTATCCGTATAAAACTACCGACCACCGTTGCCGAGTACTCACTGTTTACTCAAAACTTTGAAAATTTACTACTGCTATAAAGCTATTCCTGAATTGTACTCTCTATTACCGTAGGGTTTTAAGTACATAAACTTTAACCTTTTGTGACGTGTACTCCGCTAAAATAATGCAAGTTTGAAAGTGAATGCGCCGCCGATAAACAGTATTGATTTGCGAACGTAGTCCGACAGTTTGATAAATGATTCAATGAAACGAAAATTAAAAATTGCATAAACACTAAAATGAAAAAATTGCATAAATTAAAAAATGAAAAAATTGCGAGTCTTTTGCCAGGCTGGGCAATAAAACTTGGCTGCTCGGCCGCATCGGAATATAAGCGTAAAGCTTTTCTTTTTTCTTCCATGGACACATCGAAGCATTGCCAACTTGAAATCAAATAGAAGCCAGAGCGCAAACTTTTCAATTTTTAAGCGAAACCTCAGCTTAGAGCATACTGTAAAAAGTGAATATAATCTATTTGGAATCCAGAGTATTTAATGCGTATAAATACGTCCATTCATTCCATGAATGACAACTTACTTTCAAACTTGTGCTGGTTTGTTGAATCCAAAGAAGGTTTTTCTTCTTTTGGCCTGAAAAAGAAAATATTTGGTTACTGAAAAACTGAAACAGAAAAATGAGTGCTGTTTACAAAATCATAAAAAAGTTCCCAGTCAAATGATCAAGCGATTATTGCACTCGCTCTCAAAGCTAAAATTCCATTTCATGCCTTTCAAATTGGTACAATGTTCCGTTCCAACCGCTAGATATGAGCAGTAGCTTTTCTTTTCAAACTTTTTATAACCCAAGCACAGCGGCGCCGATTTTGGCACCACAGACCCGTTATACGTTTTACCTAATAAAAAGTACATTAGGAACTAGATGTTCATTTACCCGGAGGAAAATAAAACGGGATTTATCACATCTCCAAATTTCAAGTTTGTAGCTTTGGTTGTTTTTGGAGTTTTTGTATCAATAAAGGAGTTCTTAAAAAAACAGAAATAAACAAATAAATAAATGAAACGTATTGAAATCGCGATAATAGTTGGGAGCTAAATCTGCATTCCCAGGCGCTTCTAAATTCTAAAATTTTATTCCCTTCTTGCAATCAGTTTTCGAGCTAGAGCTGTTTAAACCTTCAATTGGCATTTCAGTTGTTTGGATCGGAAACCCGTATAACTTGACCGATTGGCACCAATATTTGTACAATAAAGGTCCATAATCCATATGTGCCCCATCTCAGTTTTAAATTTCAATTTTCTACCTTCAGCCGTTTTTGAAATTATAGCATTTTTGAACTTTGGCTGCCGACTTCGAAATTTTGCACCGAAAAAAAAAAAACATCACAAAAAACAAGAGAACTTCCGACGCGAGGCGTCGCAAAGTCCCAATAAGATTATTTAATCTTTTATACTTAAATTGAAATCATTATCTATTTCACGAAATCTTTGAAATCGAAATGTTACAACGAAATCCTTTATACTTGGATTAAAACCATTATAAAGGTCACTTTATTCAAACTACATATTTCTGATGCGAACTTTTGTCTAACACTTTATATTTTTATTTTTACAATAACTTAATATTATTAAGGTTTGTATGGAATTATTTTTACTTTTGGTCTTACTGAATATTACAGTAATAGTAATAATTTTGTAGAAAACAGTAAAAGGTAAGAAAGTTTTTGCTAGAGTTTTTTAAAAACTTTGCGGAATATGATGTACTTTTGTGATTTACCTTTTAAATTTTCTGTAGAGCAGTAGACCTGCCACCAAAAAAGCGAGAATGAATATGACTGCTCCCACAGACGGTGCAACAATGGTGACCAACGTATTGCTTATTTCTTCGCTCTCATTGCAACAACTGGAGGAATTTGTAGCGAATCCCGTCGTAGTTAATTAATAATTTGATATGTAGTATTCTTTCTCAATGGAAAAATTTGCGCAAATGAGTAAAGACGTGGTTTATTAGGTATAAATTTTTATTTTTGCCAGTTATACGTAATTTTTACTTATTTTCATTTTTATTTTTTATTTACTTTTACCAGTTATAATTTTGCCAGTTATAAATTAAATTACATAAAATTACCACTTATAAATAAATTCCCAGTTTATTAGTTGTAAAACGTGATGTTTGTTTGCCATTAATTTGAACAACATTTATCATAATAGCAAGAGATGCCTAAATCGATGCCGTATGAGTTATGTACTGTATTGTAGACTACAGTACATTAATCAATAATCAGTATACTTGTATTGGCAATGTAGTGCGAGTAGTTTTGATATTGAAAAACTTGATTAACCCTGTAAAACTGTTAATTAAATTAGGTTCCTTTGCTTATTTTTCTTTTTAACCCAGAACTTGCAAATGTCTAGTTGGTCTTGAAGTTAGTCAAATGCCTGTACTTGTCTATCTTTTGTTGTGGAGTTTCACACTCTCCCAATAATTTTCCAAGAAAACCCCAATGCTCAAGAAAGCGGTAAATTCCAACTTTAAAGTATCAAGTATAATAGTACTGTAATTGCAATTAGCGTCTATTTTGCCAAGTTGTTTTGGCCAGGATACAGCAAAGGGATTTTACGGTTTTTGAGTCAAGCTGCCGCTTGCCCACCTGTCTACCACACACAGTGGAGACTTCACACTATCCCTTTTTATTGCTGAACTTTAATCAGAGAATCTGTGAATAAAAAATTAAATAATCTTTGGTTTGACCAGACTAAGAATCGATCCCCAGTCTACCGTTTCAGTAGCAGACGCTCTTTTCACTCGACCACTGATCAATTGAAAAATCAAATCCAGTCTACTGTTGCAGTTCAAAATGTTCTGTCTAATCTTGCGAGGCCAATAGGTATTAGCTTATATTCGCAGATCAAAATAATCACGAAGCTGCCATAATTTTTAACTTTCAAAGCTTGAAAGGATCATAGAGCACGAAAATTCTTAAAAAGAAAAAAGATTTTGAACTAAAATTATTTTTTGTAAAAGTGCAGCTAACTAAACATGGATTATTGAAAACCAAAATCTTGGTTGCAAAAAAATATTTTCTATCTGGAATTTAGCAAAATTGAATACGTTATAAAACAGAAAAAACCAAAATATCTTGCTGTACATTACTTTCGATATCACAGAAAAAGAACAACATTACAATGATAAAAAAACTACTTACAAATTCTTGGGGTGGTGGCAACAGGCGTGGGGGTTGGTGTAGTAGTAGTAGTAGTATTAGTAGTAGTAGTAGTAGTATTAGTAGTAGTAGTAGTAGTAGTAGAAGTTGAATCTGTTGGAGATGCTACCTCATAAGGTGTTGTACCTACAGTAGGATTTGCAGAATTTTAATTTACATTTCATGAAGAAGAACATTTAAGTTCGTTTAATAATGCGCTGTAACTAGCAGCCACTCTAAGATTTGACCAACTGCACCAAAGCTAAGCACCAATCTTATGAGGTTCTTGTTCAAATAAGCCGTCAGTTTGGTTCTTCAAGACGATAAGAGAGTTCGGCCCAAATGGAAACATGGCGTTGCGTCTTTCCCAAAAACGCAACAGCTCATGACTATTTAGGCAATCCAATCAAAAGTCAGCGATTTTATAGCCGCTAAACAGACGCTTTAACCCTTAGAGATACGCAGCCGATAATTCTTTTTTAACCAAAAATCTTTGGCAAAAAATATTATCAATTTATTTTTGGCAATATTATTGTTTTAACTTTGAATATTTTTAGCTTTAATGAAACTAAAGTTTAACGTAAATTTTTTGTGCACTTATTTTTTGGCTCACTTACCGGTTAGCCAAGCAAATTTCTGTGCGGCCAAAGCATAAACTGAATATACTTAGGAAAACAACAAAAAATGTCTGTGAAAACGTATGAGAAGCAAATAAAGTTCAAATAAAATAGGGGTTCCCAAGCTGGGGTACATGTAACCCCAAGGGTACTTTTCAAGAGGTGCATTATATTAAGTATAAGGATATTTTTTCCATAACTTTTAATTTGCATAAAAATGAATTTTATTATCTGATTTTGATAATTTGAAGATCTGAGTTTAGGAACTCTTGATGAAGTCATATTTTCACCCTATTAAAACTTTAACTACAGTATTGTTCGAATTAATTGCATCACTGTTATTGTTTTAAGAAATTTTAGTAATACTTTTAAACGGATCAATCTTTAAAAAATTTAAGGCTATATTTTTTAAAAGTAAGTTGGTGTAAGTTGATGTGACGTCAAAACATGATGACGTTATTGCATTTGTGACGTTACAACTTACTTTATACGTGCTTAAGAGGATCCATATTGAAATTCACATTAATGTAATGGTAGCATTCTGCCCGAAATGTTGATTAAATTTGTTGAAAAGACTACCACTTGATGCCAGGCTGGTATAAATGAGATTCTAAAAGATACCACCTGCTAATAAAATACCTATCTTAGGGAAATCACAAGCTAATAGATGTTGCATTTTTCATTTCTTTCATTAAAAAAGCCAACAAAGAACAGCTTGAAATTAACAAACACTTTTGATTTAATATTTGATGTGGCCTCCACTAGCTTTGAAAAGGTCATTTACATGATTTGACATTGATTCTACCAATCTTTTGCACTTCTCTGCTATCTCTCTATCGTGGTACCACACTTCAATTATTGCCTCCACAAGCTTTTGGATGGTGGTGCAGTCCATTTTCCTCAACCGAAATTTGATTATTTTCCAATAATTTTCAATAAGAATGCGATCACAAGTGCAAGCGTCCGAAATGAGGTTTTTACGAAGAATCGAAGGAGTTACACTGTTTAACAAGGTGCGTAGGACTGAAATTCAAAAATCTCTTAACATCGAGCCGTTACTTCTCCGAATTCAAAGATCTCAGCATAGTTGGTTTGGCCATGTAAGCAGAATGCCTCTGGAAAGATTCCCCAAACAAGCTTTACATGCCAAAGCAAATGGGAGAAGACCAGTCGGACGACCTAGAACTAGATGGACCGATTACATTGAGGATCTTGGATGGAATCGCTTGGGACTTTGCCCAAGCGAAATGATGGAGGTGATGGAAGACCGTGAGGTGTGGCGGCTCAATCTTGAGCTACTGCCCCCGCAACCCTCACGGAAAAGCGGGCAAGGAAGAAAGAAGAAGAAAGATGTAAATCGGGGGAGTTTCCTAGCCATTCCAATACCTGAACTCTATTTTCAATAAAAACTTTAGTGGTTTTTCTTAAGGAATGGCATGGATCTAATGTTGTTGAAAAATTCCATTTTCATCTGGAAACACTCTTTTTAAATCCGGAAATGCTCTTCGTCTCAAAACTTCGATGTATCAGGCAGTGTTCATTATTCCTTTTACAGGAACCAGAAACCCGACGCCTTTCCAGGTGAAACTTTCCCAGAACATCTTCTTCAGCGGATGTTTGACTTACTGGTTGATGTGAGAAGCTGATATTTTTCTCCAGAACTCTTTCGAACAGATTGACTGTGATTGCCTTACAAAAAAGTGACTTTCATCAGTAAACATGACGTTTTCCAATGTTCTGCAGTCCAGCTTTTGTGCTTCTTGGCGCATTCATATCTTTTCTTTTTCATTTTGTCGGTCAACAGCTGCTTTTTGACCGGCCTGATGGTTTTCATCCCTCCCATGATAAGACGCTTTTCATTGCACTTGCACTAATCTCGGTCCCAGTAAAGGCAAAATCTCTCTGCAAATCAAAGCTCGTTTTCCTGGGGTCCAACTTGCTCTGCCTTATTACGAAAACATCTTCTCTCGGGGTTGTTTTGCGCTTCCTTCCGGCATTTTTTTTTCCTCTATGGTGTTGCTGTACCAGTCTTGGTAACCTGTTTTATCATCCGAGAGATAGTGGATTGGTTTACATCTTAACGCCTAGCAATTTCTGTTTGAGACAGCTCAGCATGCTTCCATAAACTAAGAATAGACGCTCGCTTTCTCAGGGTTGTATCTGACATCATTGAAGATAAAGACACACAATTACCACGTGTAAACACCAGCCTGCTCCAATGCTAAAATACTTTTTATGAAGATTATTAATAAAATAATGAAAACTATGACGTCATCTACCGTATGACGTCACAAAGTAGTGACGTGACATCATTTAGAAAAGGAATTAACATCACACTAAAACGTTTAAATTCTTCTAGAACGTTATTTGAGGAAGAAAAGTAAAAATTTGCTTAAAAACTGCATTGATGCAACCAATTGATTCGAACAATCCTGTACAGCAAGTAACAATTCCACATTCGCAGTTTACATGATTTATTTTGTCGAATCATAGATATGGTCGAATCATGGCGCGCAAGACAAACCTGCTAATTGATTGCTACTAGAACCATAGTTACAAAGGCTATAAAGTAAACAGTGTCATCTCCGGTTAATACCACAGTTACATATTTTTTTTAAATGACATTACAGATCACTGTTCAAAACACCTGAATATGATTTTTGGTGTGCTGTTGCTAACGTTTCACCTCGTATTAATGAGTTTATTGCTAAAGAGCAGTCCATTAATCACGTTAGCTAGGATTGCTGGCTTATTCAACCGATATTGTTAGCTTGATTGTCCTGTTTGTTTAAGCTTGGATTACATTGTTATGAATTACTTTCTGTGCTTTGATTAGTACTAACTACGCAGCTTTTTCAATTCATTGCGTATAAGGTATAGAAAGAAAAATGTGTGTTAGAGCAAGTTGAGCTTTGCAGCTAAAAATATGAAAAAAATTTGGGAGTGCAAAAGCGAATTTATAATTTGGCCAAAGGGTACCCGTGAACAAAACGTTTGGGACACCCTAATATAAGACAAACAAAACATCCGACTTTACAACTGTTATATCAATTTTAAATGTGGAAAAAAATAACGTGGAAAAAATGATTAATCAGTTGAGGTCTTCTATAAAAAATAAATAAATTTGAACACATTATTTTTGATTGTATTGTCAAAAATGTGAAAAAGTTCAAATTTTTAATTTCCAAACAAAACAACAAATGCGATATTTTTATAATCCAATAATTATTTTTTGAAGTAGTGCAACTTTAAAAGAGATTTGGTCTCAACTACATTCATCAGAGCGCTCAAAACAGGTAACAGAGCTGAATAGACAGTGAAATTACAAAAATTAAAACCACACCGGGTATTGTTTTGCCAAAAAAATTTATCCACCTTAGGAGCCATTTTTCAGCGAAACAGGTACCGCTGTGGTTTCAAATTTTTTATTTTTGTGATTTTACTGTTTAGGGCGACTTTGTTTAATTTAATTCGTGTTATTTGTTTTATTTGTTTATTTATGTTAACATTTCATTCAATAAACACATTACTACCACTAATACTAATAGCAATAATATTAATAAAAGCAAACTATTATGCCCAGCATTGCTAGCAGTGAGTGCAACATGATCAAAAGTTTTCTTCGAGTACTTTTGAAATGATGGAGTCTAAAAATGTGTATGCCTGTAGTAACAGAAAATATGTGTTATTTTTTATTTTAAATTGCCGTTTAGCCTGGTAAATCACCACATATCTAAGAAGTACCAAAATTTCCCTAAAATTGCAAAAAATATGATTTTAATGAAAAAAAATCAAACTCCAATACAATTGAAACTGTATTGAACTGCTCCAAAGTTTGTGATGAATATCAGAGTAAACAAAAATGTAGCAAAATATCGTTTTTAAAGTGAAAAACTTACGTAAGTGACATTTTGGTAGTTTTGAGCAAACCGAGTTTAAAGATTTGACAGGTCCTAAAAAAACAGGTTTTAATGCAATTCGTTTGAATAATTACTTATGTCACAAAAACCTGAAGCTCTACGAAATAAGATGACAGAGTTGATGGTTCGAGCCCCTGCTAAGGCAGAATTTCACTTACGACCTTTTGGTTCGAAGTTTTTTATTAAAGACTATGACTTTTTTCACTTACGACCTTGTATCCTGTTATTAAAATATTGTGTTTCTAGTAATTTTCTGTACTCAACTTGTAGCCGGAAGGTTATTTTGAGGGGGAGTTGAGCCATTTTCATCCTTGGGTTGTAAAATGATTAAAAAATACTGTAAGTTATAATTTGCAAAAATTGAAGTGAAAAAGTGAATAAATACTCGTAAACTGATTAAGCATAGATGTGTCAAAATTCTTTATCATAATCTAATATAACTCAACTGAATTTCGAAAAGGAGCATGTTTCAGATGTTTTAATACTTAAGCCAAGCTTTTTGCTATCTTGAAACTTCAAGTAAAGACAATAAATGACAAATGTCAGCTACTCAGTATTATATATCAAGTAGCGTTTTTACGAGGCATTGTCATAGCGGAAACCCTGTGTGGGCGGATAAAAATGCTGTGTTCCCCAGTAGTAACTACTGTACATTTTCTGCAAATGCACCACGACGGGTAGTGCGCTACCTAAAGTGAGTCTGCGCTCTGAAATAAGTGGCACCACTTACCCTCTGTTTAGTCTGTAGATATTGGGCTATACTCCCCACATTTAATCCACAAAAAATTAAAGCTTTAACATCTATAACCACGCAGTTATTGAAACAGAATAAACAAAAGTTGAAAGGGACAAGGCAAGTGACAACAACTATTGTAAAATTTTAAGTTTTTAAACAAATAACTAAAATAGAGCAGATTGCAAGATATTTCCAGCAAATAGGTTGAGGAAGTTGAAATTTTTATCTAGTGTTTTATTAATACTGCCAAATCTAATCTAAACTCAAATCTTTCCTCCTGAATCCAAAACCAACCCCAAACCTAACTCAAACGCTCATCTTAACCCTTAAAAAGTAAATGAAAAATGCGCAGATGAATATTTCTCATTTTTGCTTGATTATCTTTAAAAATCCTTGCTGCAATAATAAATCCAAAACCTAGACCGTATATTGTAATTTGGTTTTATAAGTAACGCAAACATTGTGATTATTCTATAGAATAGTGCATGCTTCCCGGTAGTTTAACTGCTTATTCAATATGTTTGTGTTGGTTGAAGACGATGTGTTCAAAAGAGAAATTCGAACAAAGTAGCATTGAAATTTAAAATTAAACAATTTTTGGGGGTTTCCATTAGAATTGTGGGATTTTGAGTCAAAAGTCCACAAAAAGTTTTTGGCAAGTCCAGCAATAAAAAAGGTCTAGATGGGTTATAGTACTGCCCAAAACGGTCATTCTAGAAGATGATCCAGATCTTGCAGTAAGAGCTTACTGGCGCTGCAAAGAGAAAATAAAAAAATCTTCGCACTTTGGGGTCTTTCGATCCGGTTTTCGGTTCCAAAAGCAAAGTGGTCGAACCCAAAACCATTTGGTACCTCTCTGTTCATTACTACTCCCCAGACCTTTGGGTTCGCTCCAGACCCACTTCGTACCATTGGGCTATTTGATGCCAAAAAGTACGGAGAATCCGATTCTTCATTATTGCTTTATTGATAATAAATGCTTGATTTTGTTGCTTTCTAATAATACTATGTTAACTCGAACAGTGGGGCAGAGCTATGTGTTCAGGAAGATGCGTTGTGGATAAAAGAAACAAGTTCAAAAAACTTTGATGATTTTTTTCGACCGCACAGTCCAGGCTGATATTTCAGTGCTTACTTCCGTAGGTGGTAAAATACAATAATACTGTATGCTTGACTTAGTTTAATTAAAAGTGGGGGAAGGGCAATCTACCTTCCCTTAGCTATCCCTCAATTTAAACCATGACAAAGTTGTAAAACAACAAACATACTCAACCGTACATTCAGCTGTAAATTGCCAAACAACGTGATTTTACTATTCTACAAAGTGTCACTTACGACCTTTTGGTTTTCGGCCAGTGTCACTTACGACCTGTTGGTACTCATCACTTGAACCAAATTTCATTTACGACATTTTTCACTGATGAATACTTCAACGAATACTCAGCCGATTGCAACCAAAGTTTGTCAGCGCATGGAGGCACTAAAGTGGATCCTTTTTATGCGAAAAAACGAGTTTGTGAAAATTGTCACTTACAAACTTTGGTTCTCATGGAACGTTATTTATGTGCCGTTTACTCGTATTTTTTACATCAAAACACTTTAAATCACATACTTCTATGCACTATGCAGGCGTTTTTAGTAGTTTGAGCGGATCGCTAATAAAGGAAATATAGGAGTTGTTTAGCTGTTTTATTAACTCTAAATCTGGTGGTCTTCTTCGCTTTTGAGTGTTGCCTCTACTGCTCTAAGACAATTTTACTTAACTGTTACTTAGGAGTTGGAACATCAATGAGATGCATCGAAACATACATTTATGTTCCGTTTGAGATAACACAAATATTACTCGTTGTATTTCCATCAAACCATGTTGTTTTTATTACCAGTAGCTTGTTGTCATTTTCAAATCATCAACTCTGATCAATTCCACGTTCTTGCTGAGATAGATTTTTCCAATAAGTTGAGAGTGAACTTTTGAGCTCTAATAATTTCAACTTTGATAAGCGGTAGACTCGGCTTGAGGCTTCTGTCAGCAGCTTTAAATATTATTCAATTCAATGCCAGCATACATGAAAGGTAGGTCATAAACTGCAGCAAGTTTATCCGCGTATAAATTCTTTCAATTCAGTATGATGCTCAAGCCTTTCTAGAACGAACAAAAGCATCGCTTACTCTGTATTCTTCTCACTATCACATTATTTAGTCTACTTTACACTCTTCTCACCATCACATATTTAATTGCTTTCTTCAGCAATACAGCCTGCTTGACAGCAATGTTGCTTTACAAGCAAAGCAGTCATAGCTGAACGTATATAATTCATGAGCCCGAAATCCATTGATTCTTTACATTGATTTCAAGCCGAATTGGAAGACTTCAAATGTATTTCGCAGTCAATTTTGATGTTTAGACCCTTTCTTTTTGAAGTTTATGCTTTGAAATGCGACATTCAATATAATCTGTTTGATGTTATCCAAAATTGAAATATTTTTCGAATACCATCCGGTTCTGTTTGGATCTTTCCTGGTGAGCTTTGCTGCAAAGCTTTACTCTTTTGCTGGCCAAGGGGTAATTGTAATGAGTGAATGCTGGAAAACTTTAACTGCTCACCATATCATCCAGGTCTTCCCAAGTACAAACCACCCCATGAAATAAAGAGACTATAGTTTCTTTAGACCCCGATGCCGAGCACTAGCTGATCAACAGATGACATGAAGCAACAATACGAAAAAGAAGGCCCGATGGTTTTCAAGCCTTGCTGTATGCTTTATAGCAACAGACTCAAGGCGAAGGGACGATGAAATCGTAAAGTTACTAAAACGGGAGCCCTCCTGACTTACAAAACCAACGAGTCAACATGGATCTACTCGCACTAAAAAGAAAACAAACTTTAAACAGTTCAAAACTTCTCTCGTTTTCGATGTTGATGTGATGCCAATAATGTTTCCGGTATTTAGAACAAGTAATTTTAAGGCAACTGATTTGCTTGACAGGGTGTCCCTTGATCGAGTGGATAAAGGATCTGGTACTAAAATGGTAGACCCGGTACAAATTCTGGTCGGTTGTAACCAAATACTTTAAAAACTGTTTTTGCAGCTTTCGTGCTTGACGTTCAGCAATTAAAAAACAGTGTGAAGCCTGTACCGAGTGTGCTAGACAGGTGGCAGTTTGATTCGGAAGACCGAAAGGTCTCATTGCAGTCTCCTGGCCAAAGCAATTTGGTGAAAACAATTGTATTTTATTTACAATTACGCTAGAAAACTTTGAAACACTCTAACTTTCACACCAAACCCTGGGACGTTTTGATGCAAAACTGTACTTTTAGCTGTAGCACTAAAATAGTCGCGATAAAAGCAACCAAACCGGTTGTCGCAAACATACTGATCTGGATGTTGCAGTCTCAGCCAAACAATTGTCTTCATACTGGCATAGGACGACTTGGGTCCTTGGTGCAAAAATGGAAACTGACAACAACCCATAACGGGTTGCAAATTAATATGGTGATGAACAACGTACTCTAGACTAAATGCTTCAGCATAATCCAATAGGTTGACCTTAAAAATAGCAAGTAAGCTGATGCTAGTGGATGAAAACACCACCAAAAGATTGACTTAACATTTGAGATGGTCGCAGCTCAACACCTCAACCAAAGAAAAAGACAAACATAGCATAATTTTCTGGATGAAATTGCAATGCAGTCAATCATATTTTGTTGACGAAAAGATTACTAAAACTGTCTACAACAAAATAAGGCTAGAGAATCTTCATGAGTATTGCCTTAAAGTTAACTCGTTAAGATAGATGTAACTTTGCAAAGGCAACAAAAATGCAATGTTTTGTGTCCAGTCTATATGCAGATATTTTGAAGAAACCTTGAGAAAAAAATTTTTGTTGAAGTTGGGAGACAAACCTTGGGCCATTTCTTGTAGTTTAGCATAATTACGTAGATGTCTGAAGAGTGAGGCTGTGCTAATGGTGTAGGGTTGCATACTATTAAAAGCACTAGATTTTTACCACTCATTGTTTTACACTTTTTCATGGTGCAAACATTTCTTGAACTCTCATCAAAAGTCTTGGATAGAAAAAATTATTGAAAAATAGTAAAAACATCACAAAAATACGCAAAAATGTCGTCATTTTTGAATCAAACTTACACACAATTATTCGAGTATTTTGTGCCTTTGAGTGTTTTGTGTCAGAATAAGATCATAACATAATTTTTGTAGTTAAACGTCTTCTAAAAAAGCGTAATGGTCTATTCAATAATGTGACAAATCGCTGAAATATTGAAAAAATGTGAATGTGAAAAATCGCTGAATAATTGAAAAATGTGAATTTTCATTAATCGATTCATCAAGCAAAATATCAAAACTTTCGAACAAAAACGGGGTTTTGGAAAGTTTCTAGCGAGGTTACAAGTCTATAGCACTTGTCATTTCACTTCCATAAAATTTGATAAAATTGAACCGCCCTAATAATCAGTCCAAGTTATGTCGAACTTTAATGTGAATGGTGCCGTGATTTACTAGTTAACATTGGGGGTTTTCAAAACTTACCTCTTTTTGTGTGGCATACGTATGATGCAAGATAGGTTAGCCGCCCGTCAAAAATACCGGTACAAGGGATGTTGTACATCAGGTAAACTGAATTAACCTTTTGAAATCTTGAATGGCCTATAACGACGCAGTCTTCATCAACGTCTGAAGATGGTTCACCACGACTCCACAAGTCATTGTAACCAACTGGTGTCCCATCATTCCAACACGAGAAAGGTTCATTTGATTGACAGTTTGATGAGTGTCTCTGCAAGCCAATCCAATAGGATTTTGGGCGATCTAAAAGAAAAACATTTGTATTTTATAAACTGCCAATAGGTATAATGCTGTGCAATTTTAACCATTTTCATTGTAATTTGGAATGAAAGCATGTGAAATAGGGACAGAACTAAGATTTGGTCAACATTAAATGCAGCAATGTGATATTTGGCAAAATGAACTATAAAATCCAGTGTAATAGTTTGAAATAAAAGCAAACAATTTGTAGTGTTCTAAAATATTTTGATGAAACCTAGTAAAATTACTATGTTTCAATATAGACAAAAAATTATTTGAAACATTTAATAGCAGAATAATCTATATTGCTTTTTTTTCATAATTTTGAATTAAGACTTAACCTTTAAATCTACTAATGTTCAACAAAACAAGAAAAGAAACGCTTCGTTTGTTACACCAACCAACATCAGCGTTAAAGTTAGTGGTAACGCATTTTCGTTTCAAATTTTTCAGTTACACGTTTAATTTTACTTTAATGATATTTATTAATCAAAGTGATTCAAACTGTAGTTTGTATCAAACACTGCAATCCAACATTGCTGATAAATCGATCAATTGTATCGAAGCAACATAGTTTTGATTTGACAAAAATACTTTTACCAGGTGAAAGAGTGTTTATGGTGTCTTGCAAAAAAAATTTAATATCCTCAGTGTAGATGGCAACTAGTTGGAAATTCATTTGGGAACACCGTTGCCCTGCTTCTGTGTAATTAACTAAATCAGTTCCATAAAAATATTCTCTGGTACCATACATTTTCGAATGCCCATCAACAACAACAGAGTTTAAAATAATATTCATTGTTGCCAACAATGGAAGCATTTTCGTTGCAGATAAATCTATTGTAAAGAAAAATTATGTTGTAAATAACTTTTGACAATTAGTTCGAATTCTCAGTGACTTTCTCTTCTTTATAATATCTTAATTTGTATGGTGGTGCAATAGCAATCTGCTCCTGCATTGCTTAGCATGTTAGTGCTTAGACCTGGACTACACTTGACGTAAAATTTTCCCGCACCGACGCACACTTTTGGTTCAGCTCATTTCAGCTTATGAACCAAATTGTTGGTAAAATCAAGAAAGCACGGTGAAAGCAGTTAAAACAAGCAATGAAACAACAGAAGTTGAGTTTATAGTTTTAGTCTAGTCCAGTGGCACCCAACCGTGGGTCATTGGCCCCCTTAAGGGGCCACGGGACATTAAGCAGGGAGCCCCGGGAACTTTAAACGAAAAAATAAATACTTACTTAT
Source organism: Trididemnum nubilum (assembly GCA_963965965.1). Lineage (NCBI taxonomy): Eukaryota > Metazoa > Chordata > Ascidiacea > Aplousobranchia > Didemnidae > Trididemnum > Trididemnum nubilum. The sequence goes on along the minus strand of OZ014478.1, from coordinate 4,785,455 downwards.
TTTAGTCATGAATGTGAACGAAAATTCTGGGAAATCCTTTAAAGGAAATTCTGGAAAAAATACCAGCGGTTTAAGATGAAGACCTTCTTTTTGTTTGGTTTCAAGGAAAATTCGCAGAAAAACACCTTTAAGTTTGGTCTTCAATGGGTTTGATATTGCGACAGCCAACTTTCTAGCCACGCAGAGGGCCACTGGTGTTGAAAAACTCTAAAACGGGCCACAGGCCATCAAATGTTGGGAACCACTGGTCTAGTCCAAGGTCCTTTGTCAATGGCATTGGCATTACTTTGGAAAATTTCAAAAATGACGTTGCTGTCTGAAATCAGCATTTACTGTACAGTATATTAGCTGTACTTTGAAGTCGTACAATTAACCGTCGAATCATTTCGTTAAAATACATTATGCTGCTGCATTTACAGCATAAGGCGATTGGGTATTCCTGTCAGTGCTGTCATCTTGGCTAGCTTAAGATACTGAATCGAATTTTTTCTCTACATCTGTCTCGTGAATGTTTTTTTTGCGGACCTAATCTTCCATTGAAGTTTTTGCCATGTTTGTCACTAGCAGCCCATTATTAGCGCTTATGACGTTAAACTTAGATGTGTTCGTTTTTCCAACAAAATGCATCAAACAAACTTGCTACTAGCCTATTTATTGACTTTTCGCTTGCGAAACCGATCAACATCAACGTCAAAGTTACCAATTTTGCTACAAAATCAATGTAACTTTATTGAATAACGTTATTGAAAACAACACACGTCTGCTTCATACCAACGGTTGTTGCAAAAGACATTCTAATGTGTTAGCTATTTTTAGCGCTGAAAAGATGTGTCAGAACACAAAAACTGCAGTGTTGTTTCGATTATAGGGTGTGCGGAAGTAGTCTGTTTATAACGTATCCCAATGACAAGCAAGATTTTTTTTCACGTACAAGAGTTAACCATCAAACAAGTGCACAATTGTGCCACTTCAACTTTCATATCGTTTGGTTGAGCGGTAACGTGTTCATGTCTGGAGCCAGAAGTCTGTGGCTCGAATCTAATGCCAGTCAAATCAGACTTAGAGATGCAAACGGTTTGGTACCGCTTGGATGTTTTTTCGAAAAAAATTGTCTTGCCCGAGTGCAATGACGCAGAGAAATGGCCCAAAACCCGTTACACGCTGCATCGTTTGTAATACAGAAAGTTTAATAAAAAATTTGGTTTTTCTATTAAACAGCAAAAAAATTTATTTCTGAAATTAATGCAATGGCGCTTAAGTCGATCCCCACAAATCGTCGCATACTTTGACGAAACAAAGCAAGTTTTAGTTAAAAAATGGTTTGCAATAAAACTATGATAATGGTATGTGCAGTAATTGAAATAAACTCAGATAAAATACAAAATTGTTTTCAACGATTGCAACTTGCAAAACTTAACTTGTTTTGATTTCTTGCATGAAGCACCTTTAAAAATTTGAGTTTTGGGGCAATTTTTGTTGATGGCGGCAGGTTATCGGACAAAGACCCGCTCTACAATATGTGGAAAGTTGTGAGCGTGCACGATCGTATTTTTAGTTTATTAAAATGAAAAATCGGTAGACCCGCTTTATCAGCGTGCAAGCTGCCAATGGGTGAAAATAAACTGATAAGTGTTTTTTTATGTTCACGATTTTACGACCAGTGTATTGTAGTTAAATATTACCAACGCTGAATAAAAAAGTTTAAATATTTTCTCTGACGTTCTTGAGTTCTTGCGCTTCAAGCTAAATTTGTCTCCCAACAGGATCTTTTGCTTGTTCATTTAAACCGGATGATGTGCAACACTAAGCAACGCGTTATTAGCATCTTTGGGATTTAAAAGCTGCTTATGCTGTATATAGAATGCGAGCTACCAAAACAAACAGTGAATTTTCCTCGCGAGTTGATTTGCTAATAGTGTAACTTGTTTTCTATTAAAACTCAATCATTTGCAAATGTGAATTATTACATTGCTCGAATTATTAATCATAGAATACCGCTTGTCGGTCACGGCGAATTCCACCATCTTACAGAAATTTGTAACCTATTTGGAACTTCGATCATGATTAATTTTGAAAATATTTTAATTGATAACGACGGTTAAAAAAACAACACAAGCTACTGGTAAGCGATCACTAATTTTGGTTAATGTCATTTAAGAAAAGATAAAAACTTTTTATGTTTCATTGAAAAAAACGCCTCTTTAATTGTTTAATGTCATCATAACTAGTTTTTTATTATGCACTGTTTTTTTCATAAGAACTATTCAATAAAGCCATGAGCCAAACAAAAAATAATAATCAATAATTATCATTTTAGTAAAATTAGTTTAAGAAAACAGTACCGTATCGTAACAAAATGGTAACCAGGTTTTAACAACCATAGCCTGTATTATTTTGTTCAATAACGGGGATTAATAACAAGTAGCAATTGTGTCACTCCAGTAAAAATTACGAATAAACGAAATTAAAATTTGTGAACACTTAAAAACCGTCATCCTTGACCTAAATTTAACTGGCTTTTATACACGAAAAGATTGTACCACGTTATTGGTATTTAGACCGACAGAAAAAGATTTATTTACCTCAAAACTACAAAACTGATAAACACGAGATAATAACGCTGAAAATCTTTCTTTGTAGTTTACCATAAGTTTATCAACGATGTTAGCATAATCGTTTAACTATATTTTCAGCTGGAACAATGGCGTTGAAAATTCGAGCGGTTGGCCGGTTAAAATTAATTTCAAACTTGATCCAATGTCAATTGTTTGTTGCATGAAATAGTACTCCAATAAAGTCTTCAAAAATCGTTTTTGATGAATTTTGAAGCCTATATATTTTGCATGATATAGATGCATTCAATTCTATTAATTTGTTTTTTATAGTATATCAGAGCTGTGACGTATTGAAGTATACCTGGTGACTACTGAATTGGTGACGCAGGCTAAATTGGGAGCGCTGATTGGTTGAACGTAAAAGCCGTCGCAAACACTGCCTAAACTTTCGATCTGGAAGCAATTTATGCGGTTTCCGCGCAAACTAAATTTCGTTTGTATTGGCGTTCGCGCTAAGTAGAAACGAGTTTATTTTGCTTTATGATCTTTCTTCCGCAAACGCCGTCTTTGCATTCGCGATGCTTTCTGCTTCGATTTTGCACTGCGTATTACGTCCTTTACAAACAATTTCGCGACTGACGTAAGCGCCATTTGCGAAGGCAAACAAACAATAACTATGGCTTTACAAATTGCAATAACCTGACCAATGTTGTCAAACTAATGGTTAGTAGAACACAAACCAATAAGCCCACAAAGAAGGTTTGCTTCGAATTGATCTGATCTATTAAAGTTGGTTTTGTGTAATAGTAAAATAACAAGCTTTTTACCAAGTTGACTTGGTCACGAGACAATAAAGACACCTTTTGGTCGTTGAGTCAAGCTCCCGTCTTTTCTACCAAACATGGTGGAGGCTTCACACTAACGTTTATAACGCTGAACGTCAAGCAAAAATTTGTCAAAACCATTTTCATAGCCTTTGGTTTGATCCGACCGAGGATCGGACGCATGTTTTCCGCTTTATTGGCAGACGTACCACCCACTCGAGGTCTGATTGGTACGTAGTGTGTATAGAGCTTGTGCTCGATTTGACCGTTGTGCAGCTGAAGGTTGTTTAGTTTTTATATACAGTAGTAACCGTTTCTTTTGTTTAGTTTTTATGGTAATGTTTCTTTTGTCTAGTGTTTATAGCTTTAACACAATTACTAGACTTGCCTTTAGCAATTAGTATACAACAAACCAGGCAAAAAAACTATGCTGTTTTACACAGAAACTGCATCCACCAATTCTTTGGCAAATTATTTATTATTTTTGATGCTGTAATACATACAAAAATAAAAAACACAATCAAAACTTAAATGAACAAAATTATCAAAATCTACTACAAAAATGTTAGTAGTTCAAATAATAATGCCTTATACTAAGGCAAAAATAAAAAGTATTAAGTTTGGGAGAAGCAATAAATATTCTGTAGAATATAGATCGTAACACCGTTCTGTGATCGGCCAGTTGGTCCAATTCTTTGACAAGTTATTTGTTGTTTTCAATGTAGTAGTACATTTAAAAAATAAAAGACGCATTCAACAATCAAAGGAACAAAAACATCTTCAAAATCTACTACAAAAATATTAGAAGTTCAAACAATAATGCCTCATATTAAGGCAGAAATAACCAGTATTAAGTTTAGGAGAAAGAATAAATATGGTGTGGAATATAGATCGTAACACCTTTCCGTGATGGGCCAGTTGTTCGAGCGGTAAAGCGTTCGTCTCTGGAGCGGGTGCTTTGGAGATCAAATCTCGCGTCGGTCGGTCAAATCGGACACAGTGTTGCCAACGGCTCGCCACCGCTGCGACACTTCTTTGCAAGGAGCTGTGTTTTGCCCGGGCGCAATGACGCGGAGTTGGGCCCTGCAAACTCGTTACGCGCTTCGGTGTAGTACCGCGAGTATAATGAAAGATTTAATTTAATTTAAACACCGTCCAGAGGTCGCGCATTCGCTAGTACTTGTTGAATAGCTTTGCAATTCTGCTGCCACATGCGGTGGTAAATTTTCGATCAGCGGCTTTTGATAAATCTCAAGATGATATATAGTAGAACTTGGATCCGCTAAGCATTGTTTGTTTGACAACTTTATAATAGAAATTGAATAAATTTTTATCAAAGTCATGTAAAAGTTCGACTCGAGGAATCGAACTTTTTTCTTAATCATTGTAGAACAAAACACACACAGACACACAAAAAGTGAATATTGAATATGCATATCTTCAAAGATAAGTGAGTGGTCCGCTACTACAAATGCTCAGATAATATTACATTTTTCATTACTAAATTACGTACCGTATCCGATTATAACTGATGAAAATTAAATTTCGTACCGGATACAAAATGGTGTTGTTGCGAAATTTGTTTGACAAGCCTATACTTTTTGTGGCTTTACATAAAAATAAACATCAGTTACGTGTAAACAGTGCCATGATGGATATAAGTTCAAAGAATGACAACATAATACACAGTTCTGGGGGTACTAACGGTACACTCCGTGACTAAACCCTAAAAAACATTTTTCAACACCCATGCACTATTTATTTTCCACATCTAAAAATACCAAAGTTGACCAACTACATTATGCAGACTTTTTCTGGGTGTGTAGTAAACAGCCAAAGTTCAAATAAAAAGCTGGCTGAGCTGAACCAATCGAATTCGAACTATTCAATTACCAAACAGAAAAATGTAGGTTTTGTGAACTGGTCTTCCAGGATGCAGGATAATCACTGAACAGTTCATAAAAATAACAATGTTATTTTCAATCTTGGAAACGCTTATACAGTTATATGTTCTAATAACACACATTACAACCCACATTGCACATCCAAACTTCAAACCAAGCACGACTTGAATAGAAACTTAGTAAAATTTTGATTGTATCTCGGCATAAAAGTATAGAAACAAACTTGATTTTATCAAGTGAAAGAAAATATTACAATCTTTGAAAGCGGAATATTTTTTGAATTTTTATTAGCCCACAGAGTATATTTTCACCCTAACTGTAATTGGCCCAAGCTTAACGTTGTAATATGTGATTGTATCACGCTATTTTCGTTACAACATAGAGCATTAACAAAATGTGAAGACAACCTTTTTAAAAATGAACTGTTTGAAAAAAAAGCAAAAAACAAGTGAAAAAATGTGAAAACTTTGTATATTTCGCTTCCATTCTATTGAACTTCGGAGTAAGGAGCCTCCTCAATTAAGCCAGAAGCTCCTAGTTTTGCATTCGGTCCCAAATATCCTTGTCCATCTTCTTCCAGACGCTTTGCTTGTCCGTCCAGCATTACGTAACCATTTTCATCTACAAGTGCCGGACATGAGTTTTCATAAACGTTTGCTTGAGCAACGCGCTGCCCCGACCCCTCTCCAACATTACCTTAAAGCAAAAAAAAAAAATCAATCAAACTGAACTCTAAATATGTAAAAAATCCATATTTTCCTAAAACTCACTTATCAAGTCAGTGAAAAAAGGTTATTGCTGGTAACCAAAGGCAACCAAAGGTGCCAAATCAAATTATTAAACTGCAATTTTCTTGATTTACTGACCATGCGTTGTTTATTTGTCCCAGCTTACTGTTAGTGTGTTGATGATTAATTTCAGGGTTAATTCCCGAGTACTTGGCTTCTTCAATAAACATCGAATTTCGCAGTTTTGACATTGGCCGTAAATATCCGTTCTCATCCACATCATCTTCTGGTTGATTTTCCATATTCACGTAGTCATTTCCATCCACTTCAATGCGAATTTGATTTGCTTCCACGTAGCCACCATCTGCCTCCATTTGTGGCACAGGAGCTGTGTCCGGGATATTTGCTTCTGAAAAAATACTGTTTTTTGAAAGTTTATGTTGCGTTTTTGGATTAATATTTACATGGGTGTTTAAATTCAGGTAAGGAGTTCAGGACAAGAGCACTTGGGATATTGTTTCACAAAATGAATAATATGATTAAATGACAATAAATGGATTTGAGCAGTCGCGACGTATTTCGTCCTTGCTCAAGGGACTCATCAGGCGACAAAAGCCAATTTTTTTTTATTAGCCAAAGAATATTGTAATTGCTATAGACCACCCTTACCCTTTTTATGTCTTCCAGTGCAACATTGTTACTTCAAAACTATCCGTATAAAACTACCGACCACCGTTGCTGAGTACTCACTGTTTACTCAAAACTTTGAAAATTTACTACTACTATAAAGCTATTCCTGAATTGTACTCTCTATTACCGTAGGGTTTTAAGTACATAAACTTAGGCCTTTTGTGACGTGTACTCCGTTAAAATAATGCAAGTTTAAAAGTGAATGCGCCGCCGATAAACCGTATTGATTTGCGAACGTAGTCCGACAGTTTGATAAATGATTCAATGAAACGAAAATTAAAAATTGCATAAACACTAAAATGAAAAAGTTGCATAAATTAAAAAATGAAAAAATTGCGAGTCTTTTGCCAGGCTGGGCAATAAAACTTGGCTGCTCGGCCGCATCGGAATATAAGCGTAAAGCTTTTCTTTTTTCTTCCATGGACACATCGAAGCATTGCCAACATGGAATCAAATAGGAGCCAGAGCGCAAACCTTTTTAATTTCTAAGCGAAACCTCAGCTAAGAGCATACTGTAAAAAGTGAATATAATCTATTTGGAATCCAGAGTATTTAATGCGTATAATTACGTCCATTCATTCCATGAATGACAACTTACTTTCAAACTTGTGCTGGTTTGTTGAATCCAAAGAAGGTTTTTCTTCTTTTGGCCTGAAAAAGAAAATATTTGGTTACTGAAAAACTGAAACAGAAAAATGAGTGCTGTTTACAAAATCATAAAAAAGTTCCCAGTCAAATGATCAAGCGATTATTGCACTCGCTCTCAAAGCTAAAATTCCATTTCATGCCTTTCAAATTGGTACAATGTTCCGTTCCAACCGCTAGATATGAGCAGTAGCTTTTCTTTTCAAACTTTTTATAACCCAAGCACAGCAGCGCCGATTTTGGCGCCACAGACCCGTTATACGTTTTACCTAATAAAAAGTACGTAAGGAACTAGATGTTCATTTACCCGGAGGAAAATAAAACGGGATTTATCACATCTCCAAATTTCAAGTTTGTAGCTTTGGTTGTTTTTGGAGTTTTTGTATCAATAAAGGAGTTCTTAAAAAAACAGAAATAAACAAATAAATAAATAAAACGTGTTGAAATCGCGATAATAGTTGGGAGCTAAATCTGCATTCCCAGGCGCTTCTAAATTCTAAAATTTTATTCCCTTCTTGCAATCAGTTTTCGAGCTAGAGCTGTTTAAACCTTCAATTGGCATTTCAGTTGTTTGGATCGGAAACCCGTATAACTTGACCGATTGGCACCAATATTTGTACAATAAAGGTCCATAATCCATATGTGCCCCATCTCAGTTTTAAATTTCAATTTTCTACCTTCAGCCGTTTTTGAAATTATAGCATTTTTGAACTTTGGCTGCCGACTTCGAAATTTTGCACCGAAAAAAAAAAACATCACAAAAAACAAGAGAACTTCCGACGCGAGGCGTCGCAAAGTCCCAATAAGATTATTTAATCTTTTATACTTAAATTGAAATCATTATCTTTTTCACGAAATCTTTGAAATCGAAATGTTACTACGAAATCCTTTATACTTGGATTAAAACCATTACTAACTGTCACTTTATTCAGACTACATATTTCTGATGCGAACTTTTGTCTAACACTTTATATTTTTATTTTTACAATAACTTAATATTATTAAGGTTTGTATGGAATTATTTTTACTTTTGGTCTTACTGAATATTACAGTAATAGTAATAATTTTTATAGAAAACAGTAAAAGGTAAGAAAGTTTTTGCTAGAGTTTTTTAAAAACTTTGCGGAATATGATGTACTTTTGTGATTTACCTTTTAAATTTTCTGTAGAGCAGTAGATCTGCCACCAAAAAAGCGAGAATGAATATGACTGCTCCCACAGACGGTGCAACAATGGTGACCAACGTATTGCTTATTTCTTCGCTCTCATTGCAGCAATTGGAGGAATTTGTAGCGAATCCCGTCGTCGCTAAATTAATAATTTGATATGTAATATTCTTTCTCAATGGAAAAATTTGCGCAAATGAGTAAAGACGTGGTTTATTAGTATAAATTTTTATTTTTGCCAGTTATACGTAATTTTTACTTATTTTCATTTTTATTTTTTATTTACTTTTACCAGTTATAATTTTGCCAGTTATAAATTAAATTACATAAAATTACCACTTATAAATAAATTCCCAGTTTATTAGTTGCAAAACGTGATGTTTGTTTGCCATTAATTTGAACAACATTTATCATAATAGCAAGAGATGCCTAAATCGATGCCGTATGAGTTATGTACTGTATTGTAGACTACAGTACATTAATCAATAATCAGTATACTTGTATTGGCAATGTAGTGCGAGTAGTTTTGATATTGAAAAACTTGATTAACCCTGTAAAACTGTTAATTAAATTAGGTTCCTTTGCTTATTTTTCTTTTTAACCCAGAACTTGCAAATGTCTAGTTGGTCTTGAAGTTAGTCAAATGCCTGTACTTGTCTATCTTTTGTTGTGGAGTTTCACACTCTCCCAATAATTTTCCAAGAAAACCCCAATGCTCAAGAAAGTTGTGAATTCCAACTTTAAAGTATCAAGTATAATAGTAATTGCAACTAGCGTCTATTTTGCAAAGTTTTTTTGGCCAGGATACAGCAAAGGGATTTTTTGGTTTTGAGTCAAGCTGCCACTTGCCCACCTGTCTACCACACACAGTGGAGACTTCACACTATCCCTTTTTATTGCTGAACTTTAATCAGAGAATCTGTGAATATAAAATTAAATAATCTTTGGTTTGACCAGACTAAGAATCGATCCCCAGTCTACCGTTTCAGTAGCAGACGCTCTTTTCACTCGACCACTGATCAATTGAAAAATCAAATCCAGTCTACTGTTGCAGTTCAAAATGTTCTGTCTAATCTTGCGAGGCCAATAGGTATTAGCTTATATTCGCAGATCAAAATAATCACAAAGCTGCCATAATTTTTAACTTTCAAAGCTTGAAAAGATCATAAAGCCCTAAAATTCTTTAAAAACAAAATACGATTTTGAACTAAAATTATTTTTTGTAAAAGTGCAGCTAACTAAACATGGATTATTGAAAACCAAAATCTTGGTTGCAAAAAATTATTTTCTATCTGGAATTTAGCAAAATTGAATACGTTATAAAACAGAAAAAACCAAAATATCTTGCTGTACATTACTTTCGATATCACAGAAAAAGAACAACATTACAATGATAAAAAAACTACTTACAAATTCTTGGGGTGGTGGCAACAGGCGTGGGGGTTGGTGTAGTAGTAGTAGTAGTAGTAGTAGTAGTAGTAGTAGTAGTAGTAGAAGTTGAATCTGTTGGAGATGCTACCTCATAAGGTGTTGTACCTACAGTAGGATTTGCAGAATTTTAATTTACATTTCATGAAGAAGAACATTTAAGTTCGTTTAATAATGCGCTGTAACTAGCAGCCACTCTAAGATTTGACCAACTGCACCAAAGCTAAGCACCAATCTTATGAGGTTCTTGTTCAAATAAGCCGTCAGTTTGGTTCTTCAAGACGGTAAGAGAGTTCGGCCCAAATGGAAACATGGCGTTGCGTCTTTCCCAAAAACGCAACAGCTCATGACTATTTTGGCAATCCAATCAAAAGTCAGCGATTTTATAGCCGCTAAACAGACGCTTTAACCCTTAGAGATACGCAGCCGATAATTCTTTTTTAACCAAAAATCTTTGGCAAAAAATATTATCAATTTATTTTTGGCAATATTATTGTTTTAACTTAGAATATTTTTAGCTTTAATGAAACTAAAGTTTGACGTAAATTTTTTGTGCACTTATTTTTTGGCTCACTTACCGGTTAGCCAAGCAAATTTCTGTGCGGCCAAAGCATAAACTGAATATACTTAGGAAAACAACAAAAAATGTCTGTGAAAACGTATGAGAAGCAAATAAAGTTCAAATAAAATAGGGGTTCCCAAGCTGGGGTACATGTAACCCCAAGGGTACTTTTCAAGAGGTGCATTATATTAAGTATAAAGATATTTTTTCCATAACTTTTAATTTGCATAAAAATGAATTTTATTATCTGATTTTGATAATTTGAAGATCTGAGTTTAGGAACTCTTGATGAAGTCATATTTTCACCCTATTAAAAACTTTAACTACAGTATTGTTCGAATTAATTGCATCACTGTTATTGTTTTAAGAAATTTCAGTAATACTTTTAAACGGATCAATCTTTAAAAAATTTAAGGCTATATTTTTTAAAAGTAAGTTGGTGTAAGTTGATGTGACGTCAAAACATGATGACGTTATTGCATTTGTGACGTTACAACTTACTTTATACGTGCTTAAGAGGATCCATATTGAAATTCACATTAATGTAATGGTAGCATTCTGCCCAAAATGTTGATTAAATTTGTTGAAAAGACTACCATTTGAGGCCAGGCTGGTATAAATGAGATCTTAAAAGATGCCACCTGCTAATAAAATACCTATCTTAGGGAAATCACAAGCTAATAGATGTTGCATTTTTCATTTCTTTCATTAAAAAAGCCAACAAAGAACAGCTTGAAATTAACAAACACTTTTGATTTAATATTTGATGTGGCCTCCACTAGCTTTGAAAAGGTCATTTACATGATTTGACATTGATTCTACCAATCTTTTGCACTTCTCTGCTATCTCTCTATCGTGGTACCACACTTCAATTATTGCCTCCACAAGCTTTTGGATGGTGGTGCAGTCCATTTTCCTCAACCGAAATTTGATTATTTTCCAATAATTTTCAATAAGAATGCGATCACAAGTGCAAGCGTCCGAAATGAGGTTTTTACGAAGAATCGAAGGAGTTACACTGTTTAACAAGGTGCGTAGGACTGAAATTCAAAAATCTCTTAACATCGAGCCGTTACTTCTCCGAATTCAAAGATCTCAGCATAGTTGGTTTGGCCATGTAAGCAGAATGCCTCTGGAAAGATTCCCCAAACAAGCTTTACATGCCAAAGCAAATGGGAGAAGACCAGTCGGACGACCTAGAACTAGATGGACCGATTACATTGAGGATCTTGGATGGAATCGCTTGGGACTTTGCCCAAGCGAAATGATGGAGGTGATGGAAGACCGTGAGGTGTGGCGGCTCAATCTTGAGCTACTGCCCCCGCAACCCTCACGGAAAAGCGGGCAAGGAAGAAAGAAGAAGAAAGATGTAAATCGGGGGAGTTTCCTAGCCATTCCAATACCTGAACTCTATTTTCAATAAAAACTTTAGTGGTTTTTCTTAAGGAATGGCATGGATCTAATGTTGTTGAAAAATTCCATTTTCATCTGGAAACACTCTTTTTTAATCCGGAAATGCTCTTCGTCTCAAAACGTCGATGTATCAGGCAGTGTTCATTATTCCTTTTACAGGAACCAGAAACCCGACGCCTTTCCAGGTGAAACTTTCCCAGAACATCTTCTTCAGCGGATGTTTGACTTACTGGTTGATGTGAGAAGCTGATATTTTTCTCCAGAACTCTTTCGAACAGATTGACTGTGATTGCCTTACAAAAAAGTGACTTTCATCAGTAAACATGACGTTTTCCAATGTTCTGCAGTCCAGCTTTTGTGCTTCTTGGCGCATTCATATCTTTTCTTTTTCATTTTGTCGGTCAACAGCTGCTTTTTGACCGGCCTGATGGTTTTCATCCCTCCCATGATAAGACGCTTTTCATTGCACTTGCACTAATCTCGGTCCCAGTAAAGGCAAAATCTCTCTGCAAATCAAAGCTCGTTTTCCTGGGGTCCAACTTGCTCTGCCTTATTACGAAAACATCTTCTCTCGGGGTTGTTTTGCGCTTCCTTCCGGCATTTTTTTTTCCTCTATGGTGTTGCTGTACCAGTTTTGGTAACCTGTTTTATCATCCGAGAGATAGTGGATTGGTTTACATCTTAACGCCTAGCAATTTCTGTTTGAGACAGCTCAGCATGCTTCCATAAACTAAGAATAGACGCTCGCTTTCTCAGGGTTGTATCTGACATCATTGAAGATAAAGACACACAATTACCACGTGTAAACACCAGCCTGCTCCAATGCTAAAATACTTTTTATGAAGATTAATAATAAAATAATGAAAACTATGACGTCATCTACCGTATGACGTCACAAAGTAGTGACGTGACATCATTTAGAAATGAATTAACATCACACCAAAACGTTTAAATTCTTCCAGAACGTTATTTGAGGAAGAAAAGTAAAAATTTGCTTAAAAACTGCAGTGATGCAATCAATTAATTCGAACAATACTGTACAGCAAGTAACAATTCCACATTCGCAGTTTACATGATTTATTTTGTCGAATCATAGATATGGTCGAATCACGGCGCGCAAGACAAACCTGCTGATTGATTGCTACGAGAACCGTAGTTACAAAGGCTATAAAGTAAACAGTGTCATCTCCGGTTAATACCACAGTTACATATTTTTTTTAAATGACATTACAGATCACTGTTCAAAACACCTGAATATGATTTTTGGTGTGCTGTTGCTAACGTTTCACCTCGTATTAATGAGTTTATTGCTAAAGAGCAGTCCATTAATCACGGTAGCTAGGATTGCTGGCTTATTCAACCGATATTGTTAGCTTGATTGTCCTGTTTGTTTAAGCTTGGATTACATTGTTATGAATTGTTTCTGTGCTTTGATTAGTGCTAACTACGCAGCTTTTTCAATTCATTGCGTATAAGGTATAGAAAGAAAAATGTGTGTTAGAGCAAGTTGAGCTTTGCAGCTAAAAATATGAAAAAAATTTGGGAGTGCAAAAGCGAATTTATAATTTGGCCAAAGGGTACCCATGAACAAAACGTTTGGGACACCCTAATATAAGACAAACAAAACATCCGACTTTACAACTGTTATATCAATTTTAAATGTGGAAAAAAATAACGTAGAAAAAATGATTAATCAGTTGAGGTCTTCTATAAAAAATAAATAAATTTGAACACATTATTTTTGATTGTATTGTCAAAAATGTGAAAAAGTTCAAATTTTTAATTTCCAAACAAAACAACAAATGCGATATTTTTATAATCCAATAATTATTCTTTAAAGTAGTGCAACTTTAAAAGAGATTTGGTTTCAACTACATTCATTAGAGCGCTCAAAACAGGTAACAGAGCTGAATAGACAGTGAAATTACAAAAATTAAAACCACACCGGGTATTGTTTTGCCAAAAAAATTTATCCACCTAAGGAGCCGTTTTTCAGCGAAACAGGTACCGCTGTGGTTTCAAATTTTTTATTTTTGTGATTTTACTGTTTAAGGCGACTTTGTTTAATTTAATTCGTGTTATTTGTTTTATTTGTTTATTTATGTTAACATTTCATTCAATAAACACATTACTACCACTAATACTAATAGCAATAATATTAATAAAAGCAAACTATTATGCCCAGCATTGCTAGCAGTGAGTGCAACATGATCAAAAGTTTTCTTCGAGTATTTTTGAAATGATGGAGTCTAAAAATGTGTATGCCTGTAGTAACAGAAAATATGTGTTATTTTTTATTTTAAATTGCCGTTTAGCCTGGTAAATCACCACATATCTAAGAAGTACCAAAATTTCCCTAAAATTGCAAAAAATATGATTTTATTGAAAAAAAATCAAACTCCAATACAATTAAAACTGTATTGAACTGCTCCAAAGTTTGTGATGAATATCAGAGTAAACAAAAATGTAGCAAAATATCGTTTTTAAAGTGAAAAACTTACGTAAGTGACATTTTGGTAGTTTTGAGCAAACCGAGTTTAAAGATTTGACAGGTCCTAAAAAAACAGGTTTTAATGCAATTCGTTTGAATAATTACTTATGTCACAAAAACCTGAAGCTCTACGAAATAAGATGACAGAGTTGATGGTTCGAGCCCCTGCTAAGGCAGAATTTCACTTACGACCTTTTGGTTCGAAGTTTTTTATTAAAGACTATGACTTTTTTCACTTACGACCTTGTATCCTTTTATTAAAATATTGTGTTTCTAGTAAGTTTTTATTGTCAACTTGTAGCCGGAAGGTTGTTTTGAGGGGGAGTTGAGCCATTTTCATCCTTGGGTTGTAAAATGATTAAAAAATACTGTAAGTTATAATTTGCAAAAATTGAAGTGAAAAAGTGAATAAATACTCGTAAACTGATTAAGCATAAATGTGTCAAAATTCTTTATCATAATCTAATATAACTCAACTGAATTTCGAAAAGGAGCATGTTTCAGATGTTTTAATACTTAAGCCAAGCTTTTTGCTATCTTGAAACTTCAAGTAAAGACAATAAATGACAAATGTCAGTTACTCAGTGTTATATATCAAGTAGCGTTTTTACGAGGCATTGTCATAGTGGAAACCCTGTATGGGCGGATAAAAATGCTGTGCTCCCCAGTAGTAACTACTGTACATTTTCTGCAAATGCACCACGACGGGTAGTGCGCTACCTACAGTGAGTCTGCGCTCTGAAAGAAGTGGCACCACTTACCCTCTGTTTTGTCTGCAGATATTGGGCTATACTCCCCACATTTAATCCACAAAACATTAAAGCTTTAACATCTATAACCACGCAGTTATTGAAACAGAATAAACAAAAGTTGAAAGGGACACGGCAAGTGACAACAACTATTGTAAAATTTTAAGTTTTTAAACAAATAACTAAAATAGAGCAGATTGCAAGATATTTCCAGCAAATAGGTTGAGGAAGTTGAAATTTTTATCTAGTGTTTTATTAATACTGCCAAATCTAATCTAAACTCAAATCTTTCCTCCTGAATCCAAAACCAACCCCAAACCTAACTCAAACGCTCATCTTAACCCTTAAAAAGTAAATGAAAAATGCGCAGATGAATATTTCTCATTTTTGCTTGATTATCTTTAAAAATCCTTGCTGCAATAATAAATCCAAAACCTAGACTGTATATTGTAATTTGGTTTTATAAGTAACGCAAACATTGTGATTATTCTATAGAATAGTGCATGCTTCCCGGTAGTTTAACTGCTTATTCGATATGTTTGTGTTGGTTGAAGACGATGTGTTCAAAAGAGAAATTTAAACAAAGTAGCATTGGAATTTAAAATTAAACAATTTTTGGGGGTTTCCATTAGAATTGTGGGATTTTGAGTCAAAAGTCCACAAAAAGTTTTTGGCAAGTCCAGCAATAAAAAAGGTCTAGATGGGTTATAATACTGCCCAAAACGGTCATTCTAGAAGATGATCCAGATCTTGCAGTAAGAGCTTACTGGCGCTGCAAAGAGAAAATAAAAAAATCTTCGCACTTTGGGGTCTTTCAATCCGGTTTTTGGTTCCAAAAGCAAAGTGTCCAACTCAAAACAGTTTGGTACCTCTCTGTTCATTAGTGCTCCCCAGACCTTTGGGTTCGCTCCAGACCCACTTCGTATTATTGGGCTATTTGATGCCAAAAAGTACGGAGAATCCGATTCTTCATTATTGCTTTATTGATAATAAATGCTTGATTTTGTTGCCTTCTAATAATACTATGTTAATTCAAACAGTGGGGCAGAGCTATGTGTTCAGAAAGGGGTGTTGTGGATAAAAAAAAAACAAGTTCAAAAAACTTTGATGATTTTTTTCGACCGCACAATCCAGGCTGATATTTCAGTGCTTACTTCCGTAGGTGGTAAAATACAATAATACTGTATGCTTGACTGAGTTTAATTAAAAGTGGGGGAAGGGCAATCTACCTTCCCTTAGCTATCCCTCAATTTAAACCATGACAAAGCTGTAAAACAACAAACATACTCAACCGTACATTTAGCTGTAAATTGCCAAACAACGTGAGTTTACCATTCTACAAAGTGTCACTTACGACCTTTTGGTTTTCGGCCAGTGTCACTTACGACCTGTTGGTACTCATCAGTAGTTATGTATATGGCGTGTTCGGTGCACAGAGGTCACGTGACTGCACTGTAACCGTCCTTGTGTCTCAAATTAAGAGAGGTCACGTGACTGCACTGTCTCAATAAAAATCATTCAGTGCAAAGCAGGTCACCTGACTCTTAAAAAATGCACTGGAAACAAAATGACTTAAAATGCACTGAAACCGTCCTTGTGTTTCAATTTTTTTTTTAAATCGTGGTTCTCAGTCCCCCCTCCCGATGTTAGTAGGAGGTATTAAACTCGCAATTGAGCGCTTGTCACATGTAACCAACTTGTGCTCATAATTACGCTTCAGTCGCGTTTAATTCTTTTCAATAATTAGTTTGATTTTGTCATTTTCTATAGGTTTCACTTTAATTGTAAAGCCATTGCTATCAAATATTTTCACTTTGGGTTTACCGTACGCCTTTTGTATTCTTTCAATGTCTTCTTTTGATAGAACATCACTTGATACTTTTGACCACTCGTGTTTATAAGTAGGATACATGATAGAATCTGTACTTTGTGAATGGGTTAAACCTAAACAATGACCTATTTCATGAACAGCTACTACAAATAAGTTGTGTTTGGGAGGTGTTTCTTGGTCTGTCCAATCTTCATCAGCATCGAAATGTAAATCACCCCCAATTCCTGAACCTGGATAAAATCCATGAGCTAAAACACCGCCTTTACCTTTAAAAGGGAATCCATCGCCATGTTCCTTTGCACAAAAACTAATTTTTATGTCACATGGCTCATTTGGCTGTACTTTTTTAAATTTAAGTGCTGTAGGTTTATCCCAAACTTTAAAAGCAGAATCAATTTGTTTGTGTATCGATTCTTCTGTAAGTTTTGGTGTTAAGTTCGTGATACAGTAAGTTAAAACACGTTTATTCCACTTTTGTTTTATATCTTCTATATTTTCTGGAACTGATAAGTTTGAAGGTTGAAATCCACAAAACATCTTTTATTTATATGTAGATTTAAGTTGCTCTAATTCTTCAATCGGAATCCAGCTATTAAAATCATTGCTGTATCCAGACCACTTAACTAATGCCGATTTCTTTTTATTATCTTTGCGAACAACTTTTTCTATTCTGAATTTAGTTTGATTCGTTTTCAAAAGTTCTTGTTCATAGAAAGTTCCAGAAATTGAATCACCACGAAGATCAGTGATTTCGTAAGTGTGTGGATTGGTATTTAAAACTTTAGAAATTAAAAACAGTTCCTCTGTCCAGTTTGGAGTAAAACCCTTGTCAAAAAGTTTTCGCTTGTATTTTGAAAGTCTAACTGTGTCACCAACTTTAAATTTTGCTTTTGTTTTTATTGGTTTAATTTTAGCGTACAAATTATAGTAAACAATTCCTTGATTTTCTTTTTTGCTTGCTTGAACAGGCGTCATTTTCACGGATGAATGATAGCTGTTATTGTACTCATCAACTATCTCAGGTAGCATGTCTAAGTACTGAGTTGAACTTTGTTTTGTAAATTGCTTCCACATTTTATTTTTGATAGTGCGATTCCAGCGTTCAACAACAGAACTTTTTTCTTCATTTTCAGTTGAATATAATTTAATGTTGTGTTGGTCCAACAGGCTTTTCGTATTTTTGTTGTAAAATTCTTTTCCCTTATCAGTCCATAAGAATTTTGGGATTCTTTTTTCTTTGAAGATTTTCTTGAAAGCATTAGCAATAGTTTTACCGGTTTTGTCTTTCAAAGGAACTATCCATCCGAATTTAGAAAATACGTCAATCACCATAAGTAAATATCGGTAACCTTTATTCCATTTGCTAAACTTTTGCATTTCTACTAAATCAGCCGCCCATATTTCATCAATTGATTTGCTTATAACTCGGCGTCGCAGAAACTTTTTCTTTACTGGTTTGTGTAGTTCATCAGCTAGTTCTGTTTGCCACGACGCCTTTTCCCGTTTTTTGCACCTAACCCCAACTTATATTTAGTTCCAATTGCTGCTTGTACTAACTTTTTATCAAACGATTCCCGGATACCTTTCGTTTTTGTTTGCGATAAACTGTCTAACATATCTTTATCACATTTTAGTTTACCTTTTTTATTGTCATTATCACGGTAACAAATATCATGTTTCATTGCAATAGCATCTATTTGATTGTAAGGTTCTTGCCCCGGTAAAGGTTGGTCGTTCGAATCAAGTTGTTTATCCAAAGGATTATATGGCCCAGTGTACTTGTGACTTGGAAGAGTGAACCCACCTTTTGGTTTTGGTAATTTTCCTATCGCAGCATGAAGGTCTAACAAGCCTCCTTTTTTGTTGGTTTTAATGAAACTATGCTTTGTAATACCACAACTAGCACAAATGCAACGTAACATCAGGCGACCATTTCCTTTTGCTTTTATAATTTCATCAGAACCTGGAACACATTTAGTTTTTTTCTTTTCTCTAACACAATAAGTTTCCATCTTTAATATATGATACATAAAACTTCATAAACATTTCATTAAAAGGTGTAGGTTTTTCATGAAAATCTAGCAATAGTTCGTTTGCTGTTCTCCCCTTATTTCGCTCTGTTATATAATACACACAGTAGTAACCACAAAGAATTGAGTTAATATTTTGAATTTGAGCATCATTGTAAATAATGTTTTTGTTTGTAGTCTTCATATATTTAACAACTTCATTTGGGGGTACAAGTCCAAAGCTGTCGAAGTATTCTACTTTATCTGATTTTTCTTTGTTGTAAACACAAACCCAATGAGTTCCACTACCCGCAAAATAATCTTGCAAGTTTACGACAGCTGACTCATTTTTATTCATTGCTTTTGGTAACATATCTTTGCTAAATGTTCCTCGATAATTGTCACACTTAATCATGATTTTATCAATGTCTAAGTTTGTTAATGGTTTCATTTATTTACTGCTTTATTAGTTGCTCCTTGGATGGCCCCGGAAGCAGCTGCTAATCCTAAAGTTGGCAAAACCTTTTTAGCTAAAAACGGTAACACTAGTTTTCCTAAATTAAGTAAGCTACTTAAGAAACCACCTTGTTTTTGCAATTGCGTTTTACTAAAGTTTATTTGTATACCGTGTCCAGACGCTTTTGATTTGTTAATTCTATTTATCTGTCGACTCGTCAGTTGCAAACTAACGTTGCCTTTAGTCTGTAAACTTGCATTTGTTAGTCTAACACTTACACTAGTTTTGCTTTTATATGCATTTGCAATTTTTTTCTTTTGATTTTGTGTCAAGTTCAATGAGTAATCGTGGTACATTTTATATTAGACTTTATAAAATCAAACCCAAGATCGGAACATTTTTGAAAGGAGAATTTTTTCCTAGTATTAAACCTTTTCCGAGAATCTGAGGTTCGTCGAAGCGATAAGACCTACCTTGTCTTTTTGTTCCAGGCAACATAAGCCCTTTACCCTTTGATCCAGGTAACACAAGTCCTTTTCCTCCTAACAAACTGGGCAGCAAGCTACCTGCTAAACCTGCTAAAAGAGTTCCAATAAAACCACCCTGTTTTGAAATTTGTAGTTTTGATAGCTTCAAAGTAACACCTGAACCTTTTGCTTTAGCATCATTTATTTTGTTAACTTGCGTCTTTGTTAAACCAAGAAAGTCTGATCCTTGTAACTGGTGGTTATTAAATGTGAGTGTAAGCCCAGTTTTGTTTTGAAAAGCTTGTTTTATTTTTTCTTTTTGAAATTGTGATAAATTTAATCCGATTTTAACATACATTTTTATTTATACTCAGATAATTATATTCATTCGACCTGAAAGTCCTTCTAACTGAAGGTATCTATCAGAAAGTACGACTGCATAAACATAGAAAGCTTGGTCAGCGTTATTTGCAATATTTCTAAAGTTACCACCAAGACTAAACCTTATTTCAATATCTGCCGAGCTGTTTTTAAGTCGTTCATTGTGTTTACTAACATCAAAATGATGAATTGGATACAAACTAGCCCAGTCTTCAGCTGATAATTGACAGCCCGTGTCGGCGTCTTGGTATTTGTTTACAGCCTCTAGAAAACTCATGTATAAACGCGAATAATTTCTATTTTGTGGAGTAAAATTACATTCAAATTCTCGTTCAGGATATTGAATGCTGTTTATTCTGCAACTAATACGTCTTAAGTTTGCATTGTCAAAAATCATATTATTTAGCTGCTGGTTGTTATCTCGTTCACTCGATTGAAACGCAACAAACACATGCCTGGGAAGCTCTGTTCCCGGCTGGGTTGTTATTCTCCAAGTCATGCTTGTTTCTGTTGACTGAAACATTGTTCGATACACTCTCATTTGTTCAAAGTATAGCTGTTTTATATGTCCTTTTACTAACATAGCATCTATTTCCGATTCAACTCTTAAACTTGGTTTCACTTTAGGCATCCACAAAGAGATATGACTTATGTTAAACTTACCAGCAGCAACACCATTTGCACGTAAAATATAGTTATTAGATGTTTCTCTATCCACGACTATACTGTGTTTAACACCCCTAAAAACCTTATCGATATCACGACAAAATCCAAATATTTGGGAAAGAGGAAGCATTAAAGTAATTTGCTTATTTCCCGTAGTAATGTTTTGTCTTGCGGTGAAACCAATATTTGCTTGTAGATTGTTGTTGTATATTTCTACGATTGCTCTAATACCATCACGTACAGCATTTGCATTCGCATCATCAGCTACACCACCAAAATTTTGTTTAAGAGATGGGGAACCAGTTCCAGTGTCTTTAAACCACAGCATGTTAGAGGCGGTTGATCTTGAGTAATCATCACTAAAGCTAACTAAATTGAGTATTGTTGATGCTTGAGGTAGATAAAGGTTTATGTTTTCTATAGTTTGGTTATTTAATTGATATTGCGCAGTTTGAAATAAAGACCAACCGTTATTTACTAATGAAATTACGTCATTGTTATTGTAATTAGCATTCGCATTAGTTTGAAGTTTTCCTCTGATTTCTAGGTATGCTTTATGCGGTAGAAGAAAAACATCTTCATCTTTTGTTTCAATAATGTGCTGACCATCTTTGTTCATATTATTTGAGTCTCTCGGAAGGTATTCGACATATTCAAACTCAGTAATTGAATTGTCCACTAAGTTTGTTTCTTTAATTTGCAAATATGGGTTCGTTAGTTCTGTCATTTTATAATTAAGACATATAATTTTTAAATCCTGATCCAGCAATTAAATTACTTAGGATAGCTCTCGATCTGTCGTTGAGATTTTCTAATTCTCTGTCATTGATAATACGCTTGTTTATTGGTATATTTTCTAAGACTGGTTCTAATGTCTTTTTTGTGGGTTCTAAGGCTTTTTTCAGTAAAGGTGCAGCTAGTTTTTTAATCTCAGTCTTCACTCCAGTAGGAATTCTGTTAAGAATCTTAGAACCAGTGCTGATTACGTTTCTTACCTTGTCGTAAACATTTTTAAGCAAACTTCCACCTATGATTTTCTTTTTATGAAATCTAGTTTCTCTTTGTGATAACATTTATAGTTAAACTACATAATCTCTCTCAGGTGAACATAGTAAGTCACTCGTTCATTATTCATATTTACAAAATTGTTATCTTGATCTTTTATAGAGAATCGGATACTATCAATTTGACTTAAATTTTTGATTGGAACGTAAATGTTTTGCTTAGGTTCAACTTGAATCAAATATCCCGGTGGTACGTTTGGACTAAGAGTATAAAGTAAGTCACTAGACGCTCCGTTTATGTAACTTCCATCAATTAAGCTGCAATGAATCTGAAGGCTGTTGATATTTGTAATATTAACAGGATTTTGACTATTATGAATTCCATTTACACCCAAAAATGCCGAACCAAATCCTAAAACGTCACCTATTGAATTTGGAATTCGAAAATCAACTATGTAATCATTTTTAAGTTCAATTCTTGATTTTAATGTATTAAAATTTGGTGTTATAGTTATATTATTTTTGTCATCACGTCTCTGTTCCATCAAGTACTTGATTTCATTATTGAGATCTTCAATATTATAGCTCCCTGGAGGAATCGATAATAGTCGTGCAGCTACTCCATCTGGTGAATAAAAAAATTTATTATTGCTGCTCGTTATGTTATGCCAAGAGTACCATATTTGAGCATTGATTAAGGACATCTCGTAACTTTTTTTAATGTCTAGTTGCAACGGTGGATTAAAGCTAGTTATAAAATCTTCTGATTTTCCTTGTCCTTTCCTAGAGTCAAAGAAAAGTGGTATTGATGTCATTTTAATATATTGTCAAATAATTTTTGGTGGTCGCAGTGTGAAATGCATTTGTTCAATTTTAGTTTTTTCAAAATGTTTGCAATTTCTTGATCCAAACGTTTGTTATTATTGCCGGCTTGTTTGGCTGCTACTAGTAAATTAAGTCTTTCACAAAGTTTGTTGGGATCTTTAAGCCCTTTTCCAAAGGTAACTTCCATTCCTCCTAATAATTTATTTAATTTTTCTCTGTACTTTTTAAAAGTTTTTATTTGCTCATCAATCACTTCTGTATCAGCATCGCGTCTTCTTCGTAAACCACCTAATCTTTGATTGATTAATCTAGCTCTGTCTTTCAATGCGTTTATGTAACCTGGCCCGCGTTTTACAAGCTCCACAATATCAGTCTCAAAATTGTTTTGTGTAAGCAATTCTTTTTCTTCGTTATCGAAAGCACTCTCAAAATGCACAGTATAAATTGATCGAGGTTTATCTTCAATGGCAAGCTGTTGCTGTATGTGTTGAATTAGTTGGTCTTGCCTTTTATCAGTTTTTTTCTGAGTTTCTTCAAACGTTTTAGTAATGGGACGAAATACTTCAGAGGCAGACTTTTGCAGTTGTTGTTTGGCTACAATTTCTTTTTGCAGCTTTTGTTTCAAAAGCTTTCGGTTATTAATATAATCCTTTACAAGTTTATTTCTGTTTTTCAACTCTTCTTCATTTACAAATGGCATGTTTACTATATAGCATATAAAGCTTAAGCCCAAAAATGGTCAAAGCATTTTCTGTAACGAAGGGGTAGGTGTTTGGCTGTTTTGTCCAGCACCATAAAATTGTAAGGATCTTTGGTTGCTTCACGGTAAATCGACTCCATTTCTTCTTTTGTTATACCTTTAGCATGATCGTCAGTAATGTGTCTGATATCTTTGTTGTCTAAGTTCCCGAAAAAAACAAAACAGTTAGTGTTTCTTCTTATGTACTTCGGAGTGTTGAAGTATGACTGAGTGAGGTAAATACAGTTGCAATTTCTGTTTCTAGACAAAGAAAAGTATTCCATCAGTTTTTTCATGTTGTCTAGCTTAATGTCGTCAAAAACTATTACTTTTTGTTGAGGGTCAAGCTCTTCTACTGGAGGCAAGTCTTCAGGGCTTAGCACTTCAATACCTTGCTCTTTTAAAAATCGATACTTATCTTGCTCAGGATTAACAGTATAAACACAACAAAGGTCGTAATTCATCCACTTGAGAACCATGTTTAAAAGCAAATTTGTTTTTCCTGACCCTGTCGATCCTACTATCATGTAATGGCAATCTGGTAGAAGATAATGATGTTTGATTTGCTTGTTGTCCCCACTTAAATATTTATCAAAGTTTATTATATTCATTTATAATAAAGAAGGACAAAATGAATATTTCAAAATTTGGAACAAGTGGAAGTCAATCTTCAAGTACTGTTAAGGTTGTAGGTATTGAACACAAAGTTTCCAAGTCAGGAGATATAATGTATGGTGATTTAAACTTAAACAACCACAAAATTACAAACTTAGCCAATCCTGTAACAGAATCAGATAGTGTAAATAAAGGATTCTTGGATAATGCAATTAGCAACATTGTCCACTTTGCCGAAAGCTCTGAGTTTGGTTCGAGGTTGGCTACTTTAGGTATAAACAACGATGATCAATATGTTGTATCGCCCTCTCAAATTCAAATTCAGAGGTCTCAAATATATGGTGTGGAAGTACTTGGTCGTCTACCAAACAGGGTCTTTCGTATAGAAAATATTCCACCTAACAACGCATCAATTGAATTAGGTGAATCATTGATTCTAAGAGGACTTGTTGATCCCATTCTACCTTCTGATGCGGCAACTAAACAATTTGTTGAAAATTTAGTTACAAATGTGAGAGATAATATTAACTTACAAGGATTACACACTATCATAAATTTACGAGATCCCACAGCACCGGGTGAAGCAGCAAACAAAAATTATGTTGACCAAATAACGCAACACATTCAAACCGAAGACGATAATGTAACCATTTCACGAAACTTAGATATGAAAAATCATACCATTTTCAACGTAGGTAGACCTTCCGAACCTACCAGTGCAATAAATAAACGTTATTTTAAACGAAATATATATCGCCCAAAATTTCAAATATTTTTGGGTGCTTCTTCGAGGCCAATTCCATCAAGTGCTATTCATTCAGTTCGTACTAATACAGATCACAATTTACATTTCGTGAGTGCACCTCTTGTCGCTGGGAACGATTTTCTGTCTTTGCAATCCGATAGTATTCATTTGAGAGATGAGGTAACCAGCAGTTACATCGAAATAAGCGTAAGCGGACTTGTGAAAGTTACCAGTTATGACGATGAAGACAAATTACATATTGATATAATTCGTGTTAGTCAAGGAGAAACAGATAAAATATGTAAAACAACAGTAACACCCCCATTCGATTGTTTTAATTTAAACTGCATGGTTTTTCCTAATCCTTCTCGAGATGTGTTTCGCATACAATACAACTATGTTTCTTCAAATTCTTCGGTATCAATGAATATGAGCAGCGTTGTAATTAAAGTTAAACAGCTTGAAGTGGGTGATCAACCAGAAGCGTAATTGTATATCGTAAAATAAACAATGGACTTTAACCACATTAGTAGAAAATTGACTCAAGAACAAGTGAATGAATTGACAAAACTGTATCACACTTATCACAAACAGTATTGGTGTTATAAGAAAATGTTTAAAAAATTTAAAAGAATGGACTTAGCTCTAAAGCTGTCATCTGTTATTTTTACTACAACTGGGGCCGTGGTTGGTTCTGTTACATTAAATCCGATTTTCTTGGCGTCTGTTAGTGGTACAGGCGTTCTTTTACAGACAATAACGACGCAGAAAAATTTTTCCAAAAAAACTGAGTCTTGTAGATATGCTTATCAATCGTATCAGAAATTACTCAACAAGTTAAAATTGTTTTTAAGATCTGGTGATATTGACGAGTTTTTCGAAAGAGAACTTGCTATGGTTGATGACCAAGTTGCTGATATATGTCCACCAATTTCTGAAAGCTATGAAAAATTACATGCTAAACGATTTGTTTCCACATGATTTCATATTTTTTACGTAATGCATCACTAATTTTGTATGAAGGTTGTTTGGGAATGTCTAAATATTCTAAGATTTTATTTATAAAAAAATCTATCTTAGGAAACCTTTTACCAGTGAAGCTTTGTAGTTGGTTTTCCACGGTTGTCCAAATGTCCATAAATGCTTGTATTTCATCAGCAGACAATTCAAGACGTTGTAATTTATTTTTAACATAAGCAGTTCTACTGTAAACTGATTTACGTAAGACAACATTACGTGGGTTATAATCAATCCAGTCGTTTACAAAATATGGGTGATGAACTACACCACAGTTAATACAAGTTCTATTTCGATTTATAATTTTTATGTCAGGATTTTCACAACAATTTTCATCCATCTTTTTTTTATAATAGCATATATTTTTTAAAATTAATAATGACCATAGGCAAAACTATCAATTCCATTAGAAAAAATATATCGTTTATCATCAAAACACGAAAGAGACTTCTTGTTGATTTCAACGGAAAAAATTTTGTGGTTTTCACTTCTAATTGATTTCATTTTATGAAACATTTGACGATTATTGAAGAGCGTGTTTTTGTAATCTTCGTGCTTTAACAGATTCCTCACTACATTTTTTTTAATTCCTTTTGCAGTTTTGCAACCTCTTTCATCATTTGTGACATAGCTGTACATTTTAGATCTAAGTCCAACAAATTCTACTATTGGCACACCTGCGGTTTCATCTTTCATCTTTCCAATTACTTTTTTGTTTTTTAGGTCATAAAAGTCTGAGGTTTCTTTGTAACCACTGAAGTCGAATTTGTCTTTGTCAGCCCAAAAATCTTTGTATACGTCTTCTGTTTTTATATCATATGTTACTGAATCTGTATCTGTAAATAAGAGTTTTGCATTCTTGCCATATTTCTCTCTAATGTAATTATAATGAAAATCATACATCAACGTTTTTGAAATATCGAGAATACACATTCCTACATACGCGGGGCGGTTTAGGGTTAAAGATTCTTTAATTTTATGAACTGCAACAAGATTTTTATTAAATATTTTGCTGCTAACGTAGGTTGGTTTTGCACAATGCTTTAATAGTTTTTCTGGTTCGTTGATCAGAGTAACATTGACACGTTTACGAAGATTTTCAATTGTTTTTCCAAACACTGAGTTGTTCATAAGTTTAAAAAAATCTTTCTCAAAGTCAGACTTGGCGGTTTTTCGCTTTTCTGTATTGAAATCAATATACTTTTTTAACCAAGGTGATTCGTTAAATTCTAATACCCGATGTACTTTTGTAACTTTTAAGCCTAATTCAATATACTGCTTTAAGTTTTTGTAATAAAGAACATAACTCTTTTTTGGTTTTAAATTAGGTATTAATTTTTTAACTCCTTCAACTTTTATATTAAACTGAGTTTGTAATTGTTTACAGTAGTCTGAAAGGAGGTGATGTTTAATTTCCATTTTTTCTGGAGCTAGTGGATAGTCATTGTGACTATCATGAAGGTGTTCAGGATAGTCCAGGTCAACTTCTAGTATTAGTCCTTTTCCTTTAGGTAAATTTGCTAAATCAATTTCTTTTTCTGATAGCCATTTAAAACCACCCGTTGGTAAATTTTGGCTCATTGCCCATCCGTATAAATTGTTTGCATCAAGATATGTAATATAATTTGATGGCTGCTTTGAATCGTAATTATTCATGTATTTGTTGTTAGCTTTAGCATATCTTTTAGAAATGTATGAAACTCCCCCTCTCACACCTTTTTCAATGAAAAGAAATTTGTCAATATCTGTCATTAATTCCAGTTTTATTTCAGTCATTTTAAGCATTGCATCCCATGATAAACCGGGAGAAGTAAAATAATGGCAAGGGTCTAATTCGTAATATTGAAGACAAGTCTTTCGAAATTTCTCAAATACATCTGCTAACAGCAAAACATCTGATTTAAGGTACAAGTCGTGGTATTGTCCCATGGATTCTAACATGAAAGTAGTCCACACATTCTGAGCATGCTTGTAATCCTCATCGTTTATATCTTCATCGGTTAAAAGACTATAGAATTCCTTTTTTGATGGGAGGTTTCTGTCGTCAAACTTATCAAAGCTGTTCATATAATCATAGGGATAAACTCCTTTTCTTTTCATTAGTTCTAGTTTTTCATCCTGAAATTCTTGTGATGTGTATTTTAAGTCAGGAAGTGGAACGTTCTTAACCAGAGTTTCTAATGAGCTACTCATGAATTGGAAGCTATCAATAAATTTTAAATATCTGCCTAAGAAAAAAGCCATGTATTTTTCTAGATTGTTTGGAATTACTTTGATATCCTTTTCAAACTTTCCTATTTCTTGCATAATAAAATGTGAATCATAACCCCTTAAATTATGAAAGATTACAGGTATCTTATGAGTAAGTCTGAAATTTCTATTACATTCATTATGTGCCGCCCCTCTGTATTTTCCTGTAACGTGACAATGATCTCTAACCCTTTTGTCTTCCTCAGAAAAGCCTTTTTTACAAATGTGACATTTTGTAGCTGCTTGAAAGTTTTCTTCATCTTTGTTCGTTAAATCCATAGGTTGATTGAAATGTTCATTTTTCGTTTTTTCACAATAGTCAACTTCTTCCAACATAGCTTCCAAAAATTTATAAACAGCGTTTTTACCTCTATACAGTTGAATTGGTCTACTGAATTTATCGTCATAGCAACAAACTATCTTGTAGGAATAGCCGCAATCGATGTGTTTTTGGTATCTTTCTGTGTAGGACTTTTCATCATTTGGCTGACAGCTGTCAATCTTTTGAGTTATTGCTTCAAAATCAGCATATATAACAAAGGGAACTGGTAGTTGTTTATGAAAGTTATTAAACTTCACCGAGCTACCTTTTTTGGGCATTTGTATTGCTTGCTTTCCATTTATTATCATGCAGTTTGGTGTGTGTTTGTGTAGAATTTCCTCGCTGCTAAAACATTGAAGACAATATCTGCAGAAATGTTTTCTGTGTTGGTGCTTGCTTTGATTATACATAAATCTATTAAAGTCTTTTATCCAAACATAATGTTGCTTTTCGTCTTCCATTATCAATAACAAATCGAGAGTTGTTTCACACACCTTTTTAGACACAAATAAAGGAAAGCGTTGCTTGTTTTCATAACCAATAACATTAATGCTGATGTTATTTTGTTCTTCAATTTTTGGTATTTGCTTGATAGACACTGGAAACTTTATACCATCATAATTTAGTGTGTCTACATATTTTTTGTAATGACTTATTCTTTCGCGATTGCTTTTTACTTTCTCACTGTATACTTTAGCTAAATGACACCACCTAAAGCATTCGTTGTCTTTGTTT
>OZ014478.1:3831727-4132469 GCA_963965965.1 Trididemnum nubilum | reverse complement strand
GGAGCATGACATGTCGTAAAAAATGCAGGCTCTTCAATGTTTAGGGCCGTAGAAAAATGGGAAGGACTTAACTCCGTAAGGTGGAGACAAAATTAATAAAATTTCAGAACAATTGCTATCGTTTGGCATAATTCGATTCCGCTCCCGATGTCACTATTATGACGTCATTTGACTCCAAAGTTTTGCTTGGCTCTCAAAAAATGCGGACATACGTCACAATGGTTTTTGCTTGGAGTGAACATACTGATATATTTTTATACTGTGGCAATACTCTATTATATACTGTACTCAACAAAGCACACAGCAAATTATCACTTGTAACGCATTATTGAATTAAAAAAAGGCCACCAAAAATAAAAAAAAGTTTGTGCATTTTTTCTAAAACAAAAACATGCATTATTGGACAAAGCTCTTTCTTACAACATTGCATTTAGGGCAGCACAGTTTTTTTTTTGCAAAGAAATAAATGTAAGCAGTTATAGTGATAGCATATTTGATTCTTCGTTTGTGTGAGAAAGTACTTTTATCAGTACCGGTACGGTTGTCAAGTATGTCAAAACTTTAAGCGTTACATTAAAATATAATTAAGTTTCATAACCTGCCTGGTCGTTGAGTTTTAGTTCATGATCAAGAACTGGAACAGTTAAGCAATATTCATAAAAGGCTAAGATAAACGGCAATCCGTGAGCTACCGCATATAAACGAAAAGAAGGTCGCTCCAAACGGTATTTCATCTAAAAAGCAAGATATGGAAATTGGTATTACCTAAACACCTATTTACTATAGCTACTCAAAAGATTAGAGCCTGAACTACAAACAAGCAGTCATTCGTTGCAAACGTTTCGGAAAAATACTTATGCCATGATTATATCACAGAATTGATGGATTATGCTTAAAATAGTTGATACTTGAACAATAGTTGCGTCATAAGCAATGCTGCCAAAAAATTTACATGCAAAATAAATTATAATTATGTCACTAAGCACAAAAGTTACGTAACCTGATTTAAGTGATTACCAGCGAGTAAAAACAGTTTTACAGTAACTAAAACAAGGAAAAAAAAAAACAAAAAAAAAACAGCAAAACGGTTGAGACAGCTGATGCGTTGAATCTTTTCAATCACATAGCAATTGGTTTCTTTTATTCAGTTGTTTCAGCATTTCACTTTCACCCACTATTTCATGATATGATCAAAATATATGTGAAGAATAATTGCTCATGCAATGTCTTTTACATTTTGATTAGTTTAAATAAAATGTAAGTTGCATTAAAGCAGGATTGCACAAGCTTTTCACTACTGCCGGCTGCAAAACATGATATAAATGCACTAACGGCCGCCACTAGCTAAGGTCGCTAGGGTTTTACGTTTCAAGCCTTACAATGTTTAACTACACATGCTAAAGATTAGAAAAAATTAAACTTTTAAATTAAAAGAATTTATTCGATCATGAATCACAAAAATGCTAGATCTGAAAAAATAAAATAAAAAATAGTAAAAATCAAAGATGGGGTCGAGGACACAATGCTCGAGGCCAAGGCCAAGGACAGCCTTTCTGAGGACAGAACCTCTCGAGGCCAAGGACAGGAATGCTCGAGGCCAAGGACCAAGGACACAGGCGCAAGCATTCTCAAAAAAAAAGGTCTTTCAAAATTTTTTTTCAGGCGATCTCCAATTCATTGGCGTACCCAGAATTTTTAATTGGGGGGGGCCTAAATCACATGAAATGACGTCATGAAAATTTTTCCAAAGAGAAAGTACTTGTGGGACAAAGCTTTTATAGGGTGGAAGATCTGAAATCGTTGTTGCCTGTTGCACGTAACCAGGATTTTGCTAAGGAAGAGGGCTTAAACTAATGGCTGAAAAATGCAAACATCTAACTTTGGAAACGTGTTGAGAAAGCTAGTGTAACTCAAAGGTATCACAGACCTGGGTTTGGGGGCAGGGCCCCCAGCCACCAGTGGCTTTGGGGGTCTGGGGGCGAAGCCCCCACCGGTTGGGCGATTTTTAAAATTTTTTGGGGAAAAAAAAGCTATTTTAATGCTGTTGGTTCCATTTCGCAAGTGCTCAGAGCCATTTCAAAGCATTAGATTTTTTGACATTTGAAAGCCAATTCGAAAAAATCAAATTGTTTAATCCTCCTTTTACTTGCAATTTAAGTCCAAACACGTTTAACATCTTGCATTTTGGAGTTAAATTTCAATTGTAAGTGATTTGGTCAGGGTAGGGGGAAGTGCGGTGCATTGTCTATGGCTACATTTTAAGCAGTAAATAACAATCCACTCGAAGATTTTCCTTAGAAATTTTTATTTTGTCATGAAAATAACCAGTTATAGAAGTGCATGTTCGCCAGGAGGCCCAGGCCCCCTCGATTGAAGTTTAATGGTTCGTTCAGTCAGCATTTTCCATTGCTAATTTTTTTTTAAAGTATTTTTTGCGTAAAACCGGCGAGGTTGGAGGTGAAATACTGAATTGTTTTTGAAAAATGGTACAATAGATGATTACGTCTACTAAGCATGTTATTGCCCGGCCGGATTTACATCGCTCTAGGTCCCTGGCACTTTGGAGATTTTTGCGACCTATTTCTGCCAAATATAGATTCTGCCAAAAATATAGATATAGCTTTTGTAAATATTTTCTTTTTTTTTCTTTTTTTTCCTGCTTTAGTGTGTTCTGTGTCTTTCTGCACAAAAATAAACAAACAATGAATAGGTGAAGACCAAAAAAAATTTTGCGATTTCAGCTGGGGGCCCTTAGCTGGTACTGCGTCATATTATGGTAAATACGGCCCTGATTAATGCATTGCGTTTACAAAATAGCTAGATGTGGGCCTGAAATACAATTTTTAGGACAAAAACTCTTCATTATTCTCCGGGTTTATGCGTTTAAATTGACTGGCAAAAAATTGAATTGAGGGGGACCAGGCGCTCCTGGTCTTCAATATTGTTGATTAGTTATACTGTTGTTAGCGAAAAATGCTAAAAAGAAACTGAAACTGAAGAAACAATAGGCTTTTTTGTCACATTTTGGTCATTGGTGAAATTTCAATTGGGGGGGCCTGCCCCTCCTCCCCTTGCATAGCGCCTATGCTCCTATTGAGAAAAACAAAAAGGTGTTCGCAAATTTTCCGTGAGGTTTCTGTCGTTTTCTAACAAAATTTTAAACTGTTCAAAAAATAGTGCTGTCCTCGAGCCGAAGACAGGGCAATTTTAGAGGACTTGAGGCTTCGAGGCCAAGGCCAAGGACTTGAGGCCAAGGCCAAGGACTTCAAAATGTGTCCTCGAGGAAGTCCTTTAGTAACTGTAACTGTAACTTCGTTACTTTTTTTCAGATGTAACGATATTTGTAACTAGTTACCAGTTAGAGCCCTAAAAAAGTTACAGTTACAGTTACTTTTTGTACTACATGCTTTGAAGCAAATTACAGTTTTTTTATGAATTCCATTCAAAATTATTGTATTACAATGGCAACATAGGACGCGCAGTCGCATGTCTGATCAACCATAACCTTTTATCCATATTTTCTTCACTGTGTTCACTGGACTATACATGTGGTTGCTGGTTAAAGTTTAAGTTAAAGCAGTCAGGCCTGTTTTTAGTCCAAATTTTTAATCATTAAAGTAACTGTAACTTGTAACTGTAACTGTAGCTAGTTACTTTTTCAAATTTGTAACTGTAACTTAGTTACTTTTTTTGCCAAGTAACTGTAACTTGTAACTAGTTACTTTTAGAAAGTAACTTGCCCACCACTGTCGATTACTGAGTTCGAATATGTCGAATACCTTCCGAGAGACTCCAATAACATGAACAAAGATGGTCAGCACATTATTGAAACAAAAGATGAAGATGTTTTTCTTCTACCGCATAAAGCATACCTAGAAATCAGAGGAAAACTTCAAACTAATGCGAATGCTAATTACAATAACAATGACGTAATTTCATTAGTAAATAACGGTTGGTCTTTATTTCAAACTGCGCAATATCAATTAAATAACCAAACTATAGAAAACATAAACCTTTATCTACCTCAAGCATCAACAATACTCAATTTAGTTAGCTTTAGTGATGATTATTCAAGATCAACCGCCTCTAACATGCTGTGGTTTAAAGACACTGGAACTGGTTCCCCATCTCTTAAACAAAATTTTGGTGGTGTAGCTGATGATGCGAATGCAAATGCTGTACGTGATGGTATTAGAGCAATTGTAGAAATATACAACAACAATCTACAAGCAAATATTGGTTTCACCGCAAGACAGAACATTACTACAGAAAATAAGCAAATTACTTTAATGCTTCCTCTTTCCCAAATATTTGGATTTTGTCGTGATATCGATAAGGTTTTTAGGGGTGTTAAACACAGTATAGTCGTGGATAGAGAAACATCTAATAACTATATTTTACGTGCAAATGGTGTAGCTGCTGGTAAGTTTAACATAAGTCATATCTCTTTGTGGATGCCTAAAGTGAAACCAAGTTTAAGAGTTGAATCGGAAATAGATGCTATGTTAGTAAAAGGACATATAAAACAGCTATACTTTGAACAAATGAGAGTGTATCGAACGATGTTTCAGTCAACAGAAACAAGCATGACTTGGAGAATAACAACCCAGCCGGGAACAGAGCTTCCCAGGCATGTGTTTGTTGCGTTTCAATCGAGTGAACGAGATAACAACCAGCAGCTAAATAACATGATTTTTGACAACGCAAACTTAAGACGTATTAGTTGCAGAATAAACAGCATTCAATATCCTGAACGAGAATTTGAATGTAATTTTACTCCACAAAATAGAAATTATTCGCGTTTATACATGAGTTTTCTAGAGGCTGTAAACAAATACCAAGACGCCGACACGGGCTGTCAATTATCAGCTGAAGACTGGGCTAGTTTGTATCCAATTCATCATTTTGATGTTAGTAAACACAATGAACGACTTAAAAACAGCTCGGCAGATATTGAAATAAGGTTTAGTCTTGGTGGTAATTTTAGAAATATTGCAAATAACGCTGACCAAGCTTTCTATGTTTATGCAGTCGTACTTTCTGATAGATACCTTCAGTTAGAAGGACTTTCAGGTCGAATAAATATAATTATCTGAGTATAAATAAAAATGTATGTTAAAATCGGATTAAATTTATCACAATTTCAAAAAGAAAAAATAAAACAAGCTTTTCAAAACAAAACTGGGCTTACACTCACATTTAATAACCACCAGTTACAAGGATCAGACTTTCTTGGTTTAACAAAGACGCAAGTTAACAAAATAAATGATTGTAATAATAAGTCAATTAAGATGTTTTTTGACGTTTGCAGGCCAGAGTTTTAATATAATGATTTTTGACAACTTTTTTTCGCATTGCTTTGTTTTAAGTAGTCGCCGTTCTGGTGGCTCTTCCCTAGGCTTCCGAGCTGGTAGCCTTTAGGCCAGAAGCACGCAAAACGATTAAAAAATAAATGATGCTAAAGCAAAAGGTTCAGGTGTTACTTTGAAGCTATCAAAACTACAAATTTCAAAACAGGGTGGTTTTATTGGAACTCTTTTAGCAGGTTTAGCAGGTAGCTTGCTACCCAGTTTGTTAAGAGGAAAAGGACTTGTGTTACCTGGATCAAAGGGTAAAGGGCTTATGTTGCCTGGAACAAAAAGACAAGGTAGGTCTTATCGCTTCGACGAACCTCAGATTCTCGGAAAAGGTTTAATACTAGGAAAAAATTCTCCTTTCAAAAATGTTCCGATCTTGGGTTTGATTTTATAAAGTCTAATATAAAATGTACCACGATTACTCATTGAACTTGACACAAAATCAAAAGAAAAAAATTGCAAATGCATATAAAAGCAAAACTAGTGTAAGTGTTAGACTAACAAATGCAAGTTTACAGACTAAAGGCAACGTTAGTTTGCAACTGACGAGTCGACAGATAAATAGAATTAACAAATCAAAAGCGTCTGGACACGGTATTCAAATAAACTTTAGTAAAACACAATTGCAAAAACAAGGTGGTTTCTTAAGCAGCTTACTTAAATTAGGAAAACTAGTGTTACCGTTTTTAGCTAAAAAGGTTTTGCCAACTTTGGGATTAGCAGCTGCTTCCGGGGCCATCCAAGGAGCAACTAATAAAGCAGTAAATAAATGAAACCATTAACAAACTTAGACATTGATAAAATCATGATTAAGTGGACAATTATCGAGGAACATTTAGCAAAGATATGTTACCAAAAGCAATGAATAAAAATGAGTCAGCTGTCGTAAACTTGCAAGATTATTTTGCGGGTAGTGGAACTCATTGGGTTTGTGTTTACAACGAAGAAAAATCAGATAAAGTAGAATACTTCGACAGCTTTGGACTTGTACCCCCAAATGAAGTTGTTAAATATATGAAGACTACAAACAAAAACGTTATTTACAATGATGCACAAATTCAAAATATTAACTCAATTCTTTGTGGTTTCTACTGTGTGTATTATATAACAGAGCGAAATAAGGGGAGAACAGCAAACGAACTATTGTTAGATTTTCATAAAAAAACCTTCACCTTTTAATGAAATGTTTATGAAGTTTTATGTATCATATATTAAAGATGGAAACTTATTGTGTTAGAGAAAAGAAAAAAACTAAATGTGTTCCAGGTTCTGATAAAATTATAAAAGCAAAAGGAAATGGTCGCCTGATGTTACGTTGCATTTGTGCTAGTTGTGGTATTACAAAGCATAGTTTCATTAAAACCAACAAAAAGGGAGTCTTGTTAGACCTTCATGCTGCGATAGGAAAATTACCAAAACCAAAAGGTGGATTTACTTTTCCAAGTCATAAATATACAGGACCATATAATCCACTAGATAAGCAGCTTGATGAAAATGATCAGCCTTTTCCTGGACAAGAACCTTACAATCAAATAGATGCTATTGCTATGAAACATGATATTTGTTACCGTGATAATGACAATAAAAAAGGTAAACTAAAATGTGATAAAGATATGTTAGACAGTTTATCGCAAACAAAAACCAAAGGTATTCGAGAATCTTTTGATAAAAAGTTAGTTCAAGCAGCAATTGGAACAAAATATAAACTAGGATTAGGTGCAAAAAACGGGAAAAGGCGTCGTGGCAAACAGAACTAGCTGATGAACTACACAAACCAGTAAAGAAAAAGTTTCTGCGACGCCGAGTTATAAGCAAATCAATTGATGAAATATGGGCGGCTGATTTAGTGGAAATGCAAAAGTTTAGCAAATGGAATAAAGGTTACTGATATTTACTGATGGTGATTGACGTATTTTCTAAATTCGGATGGATAGTCCCTTTGAAAGACAAAACGGGTAAAACTGTTGCTAATGCTTTCAAGAAAATCTTCAAAGAAAAAAGAATCCCAAAATTCTTATGGACTGATAAGGGAAAAGAATTTTACAACAAAAAGACGAAAAGCCTGTTGGACCAACACAACATTAAATTATATTCAACTGAAAATGAAGAAAAAAGTTCTGTTGTTGAACGCTGGAATCGCACTATCAAAAATAAAATGTGGAAGGAATTTACAAAACAAAGTTCAACTCAGTACTTAGACATGTTAGCTGAGATAGTTGATGAGTACAATAACAGCTATCATTCATCCGTGAATATGACGCCTGTTCAAGCAAGCGAAAAAGAAAATCAAGGAATTGTTTACTATAATTTGTACGCTAAAATTAAACCAATAAAAACTAAAGCAAAACTTAAAGTTGGTGACACAGTTAGACTTTCAAAATACAAGCGAAAACTTTTTGACAAGGGTTTTACTCCAAACTGGACAGAGGAACTGTTTTTAATTTCTAAAGTTTTAAATACCAATCCACACACTTACAAAATCACTGATCTTCGTGGTGATTTAATTTCTGTAACTTTCTATGAACAAGAACTTTTGAAAACGAATCAAACTAAATTCAGAATAGAAAAAGTTGTTCGCAAAGATAATAAAAAGAAATCGGCATTAGTTAAGTGGTCTGGATACAGCAATGATTTTAATAGCTGGATTCCGATTGAAGAATTAGAGCAACTTAAATCTACATATAAATAAAAGATGTTTTGTGGATTTCAACCTTCAAATTTATCAGTTCCAGAAAATATAGAAGATATAAAACAAAAGTGGAATAAACGTGTTTTAACTTACTGTATCACGAACTTAACACCAAAACTTACAGAAGAATCGATACACAAACAAATTGATTCTGCTTTTAAAGTTTGGGATAAACCAACAGCACTTAAATTTAAAAAAGTACAGCCAAATGAGCCATGTGACATAAAAATTAGTTTTTGTGCAAAGGAACATGGTGATGGTTTTCCTTTTAAAGGTAAAGGGGGTGTTTTAGCTCATGGATTTTATCCAGGTTCAGGAATTGGGGGTGATTTACATTTTGATGCGGATGAAGATTGGACAGACCAAGAAACACCTCCCAAACACAACTTATTTGTAGTAGCTGTTCATGAAATAGGTCATTGTTTAGGTTTAACCCATTCACAAAGTACAGATTCTATCATGTATCCTACTTATAAACACGAGTGGTCAAAAGTATCAAGTGATGTTCTATCAAAAGAAGACATTGAAAGAATACAAAAGGCGTACGGTAAACCCAAAGTGAAAATATTTGATTGCAATGGCTTTACAATTAAAGTGAAACCTATAGAAAATGACAAAATCAAACTGATTATTGAAAAGAATTAAGCGCAGCGTTTGTTGACATCGGCCAGACAGCTTGCACTACGTCACGAAATCATTCAAGCTTACGAAAACTGTCACGATCGGTAAAAGCTGTCACGATCGTTTTTGAACTATTGCGCTTTTCAGGAGTTATTTAATTTAATCTCATGCTTTCTTCTAGGCGTTCTGCTCTGAACGCGATATTCTAGAAGTTCCCTTTTAGTTGTGACGTAGGCGTTTTGCTCTGAACGCGATATTCGAGAAGTTTCCTTTTAGTTGTGACGTAGGCGTTCTGCTCTGAACGCGATATTCTAGAAGCTTCGTTTGAGACTCAACTGAGGTTTGAACATAAGACTCTTGATTATGAATGTCTAAAAAAAAGCAGCGTCTTTACCAACTGAGCTATTGAAACTCTTCATCACTCGCCCGAAAAATAACGCTTATAAACCTTACCATTGACTGTCACATGATCCAAGCAACATTGTTAGTCATTAAAGATGGATTGTAAAGAAGAGCATTGAACCGAAACGCTCTGAAAAATTACGTAACCGTTGTGACGTAACAGTCCATATGCGAACATACTGCAAGACAGCAAGATAACTCAGTCGCTCGTATTACGATATAAAAATAGTCATTGAAAAAAAGCAAGCTAAATAGATTTGATTAAAGCATAAAGATTTGCACTGATCCCGGATATTTAAAAAAAAATATATAAAACAATAAAAGTTTTTATATTTTTATGTCTCTAAATTTTTATTTCGGATACAAATTGTCACGTGACTTTCGGAAATCTCCTATTTTGCTCACGGCACTAAGATGTGCACCGATACCGGTCTCCCTCCCCTATTTTTGCACTCGGCACTAAGATGTGCACCGAACACGCCATATACATAACTACTAGCGTTTTGGAAAATATAAGATCGAGATGGGACTTCAATAAAAAAAATATAATTTCGAGGTATTGGAATAAAGAATGCATAATAACTAACTGTTATACCCGCTCCTGAGAGTTGTTTAAATAAAATCTTAGAACATCAACAGCAGTTGAAATATCTTCTTTAGCAAGATTAACTGGTCGTGACGTCAGTACTGATAACTGAGGAAGAAGACGCTCATAACTCGAATTCACAACATTTGTAAAATCGATACCACATTCAAGAAACTCCACCGTGGTTAGATCAAACATCCCTTCCCTTTTTAAGGCAGAGTCACTGCTGTATGATGGAAGGCATGATATAGTCACATATGAAAAGTCTGTTGAAAAAATCGCATTAAGATTTTTCATGAGCGGCTTAATATTTGATCTTTTTTCATACGTATGAACCAAGTGAGCAGTTTACGTTCTTCTAAATGCTACAAGAAACAATTTGGGGTTCTATTTTCAAGTACTCTTCTCTATTCGCCAAACTGTTTGAATAGCTTAACCCCAATAAGAAACATATATTACGTGTTAGTATACAAAGGACACAATGAAGCATTTCCACGTGTGAAATCAAACCGAGATCCAAAGACTTTAGATCGCTAACAAAATGATCTATGAAAATTTTAGCTGCGCAGCAGCATGCGAGTAGAATTACTGTTCAACTAAAAAGATTTTCTATTAAAAGAATGCAGCAAGCTTAGTTTCTTTTCATACGCCAAAACATCACTCTTTAGCCCTATTTTACACAGGGTAATTGACCAACGCATTTTGACAAGGCCCAAATCCCCCTTATATAAATTCTAAACTAAAAGACTAAATCTCATGGGAAGAGCAGTTTTGGCATATGCGGGTTGGGTTTTACAAAAATTGTTCTGGAAAAGTTGGTTTTGAGTTACTGATATCAGGTCACGGCCATATTTTCGAAAAATGACTTCATTTTTGTGATGACGTCACAGGCGGTTCAAACTTTGCACTGAGGATTTTTTTTTATAACGCTGAATAACACAATGCTTAAGGCAATGTTGCTTCCTCACAAAAACGTTTTATGACGTCAATTTAGTTAAAGATAGGCCAAAAAATGCTCAGATACCTTAGCAACTTCAAAATATCCGGAGTTATTTATGATGAAATTTGACTCCAAGTCAAGGTAATTCGAAATAAAATATTTTTGTTGAAGGAGTTTATTGCAAAAAACGCGAAGGCGGCAGGCGCAAAGGTGATCCCACTTCGTTTAAAATAAGGTTAAGTACGTTACTGTCCAGTTAACCATGAAAAAAGTTGTTTTTTTTTATTGGCAAATTACAACTAGCAAGTGCTGCAGAACGATTAAGAACAATGTGACTGTAGATTGAATAAGAATATACAGCTAATTAATGTTAAAATGAAGTAGCTGCAACTTTTGTAATCATGCATTTTACTTCAAACATTTGCAAACAATATAATTGGAATAAGGATAATATTTTAATGGTAAAAATTCCAACCAGTGCAATTCTAATAAATGCATCGCTGAGATTTTGGTCCTCTGTTGATGGTATTATTAACGCAGAGCTGCAACTCAGCATTAAGCAAGCTACATGGTAGTTTATTACTAAAATAATTCATAAAATTATTAAGATACTTCAAGCGCGTTGTCGTATTTTTTGACTTTGACGATTTTAGTATTTTTTGTTTGCTTTTCAGTTTTCATGCGGTAGTTTATTTGATATTGCGTTTTTTTGCCAGTTTCACTCTTGTTGGAAATATTGTGAATGGTATTTCAATATTCAATGTTTCACACTATTTCTTATGTAAAATGTACTAGTCTTAGAGTATTTATTTTTCGTAGCTTGCTATATTTCTATCTTTTGCTTTTCCAGAATTTTGCCATTACATCAATCCAGAATACACTATTTCAATGTTGGAAAATGGGAGTGTTATTTCTTACTCAATCCTCATATTACTGTTTGCGGTGCAATTAAACCGGCGTTTTCGGTGCTGATTTTAAAGTTTTTTAAGTTATATTGATCGAATTCAAAAAACATATAATATTAAGAACCACCATTAATAAAATTATAAAAAGTATTAAAAATATAGTATGGATTTTTTAGCCACATTTATATTGCAATTTTAGGAATCACTAATTAACATTACTTTATTAAGGTATGCGTCTGTTTATAAGTTTATTGTCGCTCTTACTGTAATTGACAAATTTTTTATACTTTTGGAGCACATATTTGTCACTTTCTGTAAATGAGAAACAAAGCAGCTTTTGTTAAAGATACAATCTGTGAAAGAGACTTCCTTGTAGAACCACAGACTTCTTCAGAACCAATCACTTGGTAAACTTCCGTTCTATCAAAAGTAAAGATGTTTTCGTTAAAATGTATTGGTTGTAGAGAGCAGTAGATTGTTTCTGAAACTGCAAAAAACACTGTTTCTAAATAAGCAATAAATTTTTCATCTAGCTTTTATAACTTTGATGATAGATACTAAAAGATGGGCAACAACTAAAAAACCGTACGGTTTTCTAATGTAACAATGATGCACGGGCTAAAACAATAAACATTTTTGTGTGAAAGATAGATCTTCAAAGAAAAACTAAAATAAAAAGTTGAGGAATTTTCGACTTGCTTTCTTACAGCACAGAGTAGTTAATGTACTTGTGATACCCGAAAGAGCGATAAGCGGGGCAAGCGTGGGAAAAACTTTCGCAAAAAAGGAAGGAAACATTATGCGCCAAAAGAATGTTGGCAAAGCGCGTTTGAGCATCAAACGAATCTGCGTGCGATTAAGCAGTTTTATTGGTTAATTGCGATTAATACTGCGTGCGCGATTAAAGCAGTGGTTCTCAACCTTTTTACGACCTCATACCACTTGGACACCCCGAATTGTCAACGCGTACCACTTCTTGTATAACATTTTATTGATTGCTGGTGAGCAGTGACATCAAATTCTACAAATTCGAAGTTACTTACCAAATCCAAGCTTTGAAGTTTTAGTCCTGCAATTACTTTATCGCGATGCTGTGCGTAACAGTTTCGTTAAAAATAAACTTCAAATAGGGGGAAAACACTCCTAAACTTTGCTATTGTATGGGCTTGCATATTTTTTTGCCAATAAGTAGCGACTTCATAAGATCTGCACCCTTCTGCTACATTTAGCAAGTTGTCCATGCCTTGCTGCTTGGCGTTCCCGCACAGTTGCTAGAATTAGTTCAAGTCTTGATACGTTTTATCAACGTGGTTTGTTCTAGATTCTACATGGCATTCGGCTCGCCGTCTAGGGTTTCATAGTAGCTTTGAAGAGCGTTTTCATGCAACTCGCACATTGTGGAAAACTTCGCTGTTGTTAGAAATGTTAGAAACTCACTCTTTCCTCAATGATGTACAACGTCAACGAAGCTGTGAGTTCCAACTTTAACGTCTCAATTGCACAGTAATTTTAAGTACATTTCGTTTGCCAAGTTGTTTTAGCTAAAAGACAACTAAGGGGCTTTTCTGTATTTGAGTAAAGCTGCCGCCTGCCCACCTGTCTACCACACACGTTGGAGGCTTCACAGTGTCTTTTTCCATTGCTTTTAAGTCCCTTTCACTTATCGATTGAAAATCAAACTCTCGCTCTCTCTCTCTCTCTCTTTGGATTAGAGCTAATAAATTTTTAACTGCGAAATATAGCGCTACTGTTCACTCCAAACCCCGTGGGCACAAAATTAGTCAAATAGACGTTTAAACGTGGTATAGATTTATGCAGGGGACGTAATTTGGATGGTTTAATTTTTGTCTAAATGTTGTCTATTTTGCAAAAAATGCATGTAGTTGAAAAGACATCTTTACAAAGACGTCGAATATACGTAACTCATAAACCTTGACACGTCGTATAATTTTGCGTATTATCGACATCTTTGTAAAGACGTCTATTCAACTTTGCGCATTTTGCAAAATAGACAACATTTAGACCAATTTTTGTTTTAGACGTATTTTAGACGTTACAATTAATATGTAATTGCAGCATCTCTGCATCCGCAGTTCCGTATCATCTATGATGACGATCGAAGTCGAAAATGATAAAACACTTTTGTGTATAAAGGAATGCAGCAAACGTTCAAAGCCAAAGTAACTAATTTGTTACAGGAGAAATTGTAAACGCAAGATGCTTCTGATGAGAGCAGCGATATGAACGAAATTGAATATTTGGACGAAGTTTTTGATTTGTTACACAAAACAAGCAAAAACACTGCCGAGACACTGCAACAAAGATTTTTAAAAGTTTCGTCAATCAAAAGCCTCAAATACAAATTCGTTTATCTATTGTCAAACTTTCAAAATGATTCGCAGAAAAACCTTTGTATTTAATATAAATATAATACTACACTGCCTTCAAGTGCAGTGGTCGAACGAGTGTTTTTTGCAGGGAAAGACATAACCCTATTTTTAGCGGGGTTGGCTATTTGACCAACGCATTTTACATGGGGAGCAAAAATGCTCCCCATTTCTAACTCCTAGACCAAAAGTCATTAAAACACCGACTTTGTTATGGGGGTTGGTGTTCTCCAAATTAAGAAAAACTGGTTCTGAGTTCATGACGTCATCATAGTAACGTCACCAGCAGGCACGTAGCCAGGAGGAGCAGGGAGGAGTAATTGCCAGAGGTGGAGTCCTTGATGACACATTTTGAAGTCCTTGGCCTTGGCCTCGAAGCCTCAAGTCCTTATAAATTGCCTTGTCCTCGGCTCGAGGACAGCACTATTTTTTGAATTGTTAAAATTTTGTAGGTCGCCTGAAAAATTTTTTGAAAACTTTTTTTGTTGGAGATCGCCGTAAGAATTTAAAAAAATTTAAGACCTTTTTTTTTGAAATTCTGTTCTTGGCCTCGAGAGGGTCTGCCTTCGGAAGGGCTGTTCTTAGCCTCGGATTTTTTGTGTCCTTGGCTTCGTGCCTTGTGTCTTCGACTCCAACTCTGGTAATAGCCCCCCCCCAAATTTTAGTTTGTTCTCCCAAATAAATTTCTCTTAAATCTTTGAGTTTTGGGGTGAAAAAAAAATGTATTATTTTTGATATTGTAAATAAAAGTCGCAGAAAATGGTATCTTTTCGAACTAAAGACCTTTTTTTTGGAGATCACCCCAAAGCTTACAGAAAATGATGGCTTTCAGTACAGAAGACCTTTTCCTTTTTTTTTTTTTTTTTTAGATCTCCCCCAGCATGAAGCCATCGCCGCTCCAAATTTTCACTTGCCCCCCAAAATATTTGTTATGGCTACGTGCCTGAACGTCATGGCCATATTTTTTTTAAATGACGTCATTTTTGCGATGGGGTCACAAGCGGTTCAAATTTTATACGCAACTTTATTTTTGGAAACTAAATCATGGAATGCCTAAGTCAAGTTGGTTATGTCACAAAAACGTCTTATGGCATGATTTAGTTCAAATTATAAATAGGCCAAAAAACTCAGATTTTAGAAAATGACATTGGGAAACCTCAAAATTGTGAAATTCCCTTTTACTTTAGCAACTTTAAATTTTCACAAATTATTTGTAATGAAATTTGACTCGATTTGAAAAAAAATTGTTTTTTCAAGGTATTTAACCCGAAAAAATTGAGAGTGGGCAAAAATGCTCTCCGTGCAAAATCGGATTAAAACACAAATTTGGATTAAGCTGCAAATTGACAATCTGATTTGTGTCAAAGTAAATGTTTGATCGTAATCTTGGTTTGTCGTGCTTTTTGTTCACTAAAAATTTCAAACTTTTTGAAACAAACGTTCTACAAAGATTCTTAGAAAATTAAGTTGAATCATCAAAAAGTACCGGTACCGAGTATTGGTACCGGTACCGCGGTGCTTTTTAAAAATAGTACCGGTACCGACGGTATTTTTTTCCAGCAAGTACCGATACCGCAGTACTTTTAGAAAGTACCGAGCCCACCTCTGCAGACGCTCTATCTACTTAACCACTGATCGTTTGAAAAATCCAATCCAATC
This sequence comes from Trididemnum nubilum, assembly GCA_963965965.1. Lineage (NCBI taxonomy): Eukaryota > Metazoa > Chordata > Ascidiacea > Aplousobranchia > Didemnidae > Trididemnum > Trididemnum nubilum. The sequence continues at coordinate 4,116,923 of OZ014478.1, read as the reverse complement.
TACTGTTTCGGTTGAATATTCTCTGTCTAATCGTTCGTGGCCAACAGGTTTAAGCCTGAACTCGCAGATCAACATAAGCCTGCACTGGCGTAATTTCAACGACGACCCTGATCGCATGTAGGAATTCTTAGTAAGAATTAGCAGGAATTCTAAGTAAACTAAGAAATTATCTACCTGAGCGTGCTTTGTTTTAACCCTATTATACGTTTGTACATTTTTATTTATTTTAGGAGCTTATAGTTTAGGGAAACACATATCCAACCTATCTTCCCAATTAATTACACTTCAAAACAAACCACTACAAATCCTCACAGGAAGTACGTAGATGGTATCAAAATGCTTTGCCTCTTTATCAAAAGTTTAGCTTTTTAAATCTCGTAAATTTACATAAGTTTGAGAATGCCAAATTTATATGTTTTCAAATCAATCAGCGTCTATCTCCAAATTTTAATAATTATTTTACATTGGCCAAATTCTTGCACAGTCTGCAAACTCGAAATACTGCATCCTCAAGTTTAACAATTCCTCTTTAAAAAAAAAAGAATCCAACAATCACTTAAACGTTACGGCGCGAAAATTTGGAATTCCGTTACCAATGATATTACAGACCTCTCGCTTAGAATGTTTTTGAAAGACAACATACAAATTCTAATGAACCCTTGGTGATAATTTTCTTGTCTCTATTTTTTGAATTGTAAAGTGCTGACTTGAATAACAATTGTCCATTGCTCGTAAATTCGTAACATTTTAAATATTCTAATTCATCCCATGAGAGCCAAAAGTTCGTAAGTGAGACTTTAATAGTTTTGAGTAAATCGAGTTTAAAGATTTGATGTGCCCTGAAAAATCAGGTTTTAATGCAATTCGTTTAAATAGTTGAATATGTCACAAAAATCTGAAGCTCTACAAAATAAGATGGCAGAGTTGCTGGTTCGAGCCCCTGCCAAAGCAGAATTTCACTTACGACCTTTTGGTTCCCAGTTTTTTATTAAAAACCATGACTGTTTTCACCCCTCGGAGCATAAATTAGAATTGGACTCGAAAATGATCCATCAAGATATAGTAATGATATGAGAGCAAGTTCTCTGAGGTCTTCCCTCCGTGAAGCAAGACTACAAAGAACTTGCTCTCATATCATTACTATATCTTGATGGATCATTGCCAAGTCTAATTCCAATTTATTCTCCGAGGGGCTAACCAACATGCTTGCTGGATGGCGAAAATCATTTATACAATCAAGATTGCTTTGTTTAGAGACCAGCTTAAAGAATTTTTTAAACCGCAGATGCTTGATTCCATTTAAAATCTTGCTACATTTTTATTTCTTTTTATTGTGAAGTTTTGGCTATGCTCAACAAACGCCATAGATGCACCCCAGTTAGATCAGGGTTTGCTGAAACTGCTGGAAGAGGCAAAAACTAAAGTTAGAGTCCCACGAATGATTAAGATGGTGGAAGCTGCCTACGTTAAACTTAAAAGCCATTTTTGGTACTCGAGTGAACGTCTTGTGCCACTGGATTTGTTTAGTGCCAGGAAAGCAGATCGTGATAAAAAGGAAATTGCAAATGCAATTTCTAAATATCAAAGATAAGCTGGTCCTGATTGCCAAAATTACCTAAAACAGAAGATTTTGGGGCACAACTTCTCAAACATTTTGTTGGACCGGACTCATGGACCTTTTTGAATTGCTGCATGGGAAGGAACCGGCATTTTTAACGAAGAGAGTTCATAAGTGGTCAACTGAAGAATAATACTTGTCTTTAAAGGAAATAGTTGTGCCTATTAGGGAGGTTAACGACTTCGCAGAGAGATCTCTCGCACTGGTAACTGATCGTCCTATTGATAAGATGATTAGAAAAGAAGAACAAAAATTCCATCACTACTAAACAGTTACCGAGCTGAGATCAAGGATGAAGAAAATTGGTGAGAAGAAGGGACTATCAAAAAAGTTAACGAAACAAATGAACTACTCGTTTTTAGCCCAAAATTTGACCATTGGGGTTTTAATAAATTGTTGATTGCTAAATGTTTCACTACCAGATGTTACTAAATGCTAGTGAAGTAGGTAATTTATGAAATCATATTGATATATGCTACTGTTTTATGTGTTCAAGATTCTAATGTTTTTGACTTTTTATAAAAAAACATAATTATGAAGAATTTAGTTTTTTCACAATATCTTTAAAACTAATGGTTTTAGACTCTATAAATGCATTGCAGACTCATATAAACTTGGCGTATGCGCAAATGTTTAGCTATAACACAACATTGTTCCACCAATAAATGAGGAGATACAAGCATAAATGGGTAAAAACTTGCCGTGCGTAAGCGAAAATTTCTTAATTGGGGGTAAACCGCCGTCAAACGATATCCGGTCACTCTCAAACTTCACGTGAGCCTTAGTTGGGTGGTTTGGCAACTTTTGGAAGACTTTATGAAAATCGGTGGCATTCGCCCAAAATTGGTACACCCTAGTTTACACCGGCTTGCCATCACTATGGCATTTTTTGAAAAGAGCGGCTGTCTTACACTCGTGCGATAAATAGGAGATAGGCCACGCAAACCTATTACGCGCTGCAACATAATACAGAAAGTTTAACAAGAAATTCGATTTTTTTTCTGTAACGCTGCAAAACATTTTTCTCCAAAACATTTTTTCTTTTTGCGAATTTGGTGCAATGGCGCTTTAACGAGACCCTTTGCTTGTCGCACACTTTGGTACAACAAAGCAAGCTTAAGTCATGATATGGCATTTATTATAAGTATAAAAATTTTATGTGCGATAGTTGAAATAAACTCGGATAAAGTTCAAAATTTAACGTATTTTGTTATTTAAAATGTAATATCTTGGAAGTTTGAATGTTTTGGCAACGTTTGTTAATGGCTGCAGTACTTTGGGCAAAAGCCCGATCTATATACACTATGCGTTAAACTGTGACCTTATTTTCAATTTATTGCATAAGTAAGTTCATTTGCCCGCCTTACCAGCGTACAAGCTGCCAGTTGGTGAAAACAAACTGATAGTTTTTTTAAAACTCACGATTTTTCATCAGTCTAGAACGGACCTATTAAAGTTATCTGAGTTAAATTACATAGCGCCCAAAGTTGAATTAAAGTTTAAATATTTTATCTGCCGTTGCTGAGTCGCAAATTTTACGCGACACTTCAGCTAAAATTGTTAATGCGTTAATGTGCTTCTACCTTAATTCGCCGCCCAAGAAGATCTTTAATATTTCTTTTCAGGGTTGATCTTTAGGGGCAAATTTAGACCAAACGCTTCGTAAGACTAAGCAAGGGTTATTTGCATCTTCGCGATGTTTTAGACTGACGTATGCGCCATTTGCAAACGACAGGAAACACCAGATATTGACTGCTAACTGCAATGAGCTGACCAATATGTCAAACTAATAGTGAGCAAAACACAAACTAATAAGCACACAAAGAGTGTTTGCCTCGAATTAATCTGATTTATCAAGGTTAGTTTAGCGTAATCGTGTTTTTATCTTTTTTTACCAAATTGCCCTGGCCACGAGAGAGTAAAGACACAATTTCGGTTTTTGAGTCAAACTGCCATTTGTCTACCTCACTGTCTAAAACATACGTTGAAGGCTTCGCACTAACATTTATAATTCTGAACGTTAAGAAGAAAATCTATGAATACCAATTATTTTGGACTTTGGTTTGATCCGACCGGGAATCGAACCCAAGTCTTCAGCTTCAGTAGCAGACGCTCCAGCCACTCGAGGTTTGATCGGTAATTACGGTGTATAGAGCTTGTGCTCGATTTGACCGTAGTGCAGATAAAGGTTATTTTTTTATAGTTTCTTTTATCTTCAATTCAGATCAGGTCGCTTCAGCGTATTGAGCTGAACTGATTTGAAGGGAAATTATAAAAGAATAAGCTAACTTCAGCTAGGCTACTCTCAACTATAGCAAAAGGACTAAACCTGCCTTTAGCAATTATCATACAGCATGTCAGGTAAAGATTTACGCTATTCTTATCCAGAAAGTGGCGACAAACAATATTTTGACAAATTAATCTTTATACATGTACAGTATGTTCGATATAGCACATAAATAGGAACACAAATTAAATATCAGAGCAATAAAAGTATCATTAAAAACTACTGCAAATGTAAGCAGTTCAAATAACAATGCCTTCTAACAAGGCAGAAATAACAAGCATTAAGTTTGGAAAAAAATAGATACGGTGTAAAAAATAAATCATTACTGCGGCGGCACCACTATTCGCTGGCACTGGTTAAATAGTTTCACTTGTAATCAAAATTTTCAATCACCGGTTTTTTACAGATCTCAAGACGATAGACAACTTGGATCCGCTCAACTTGGCAATTTCGATAAATTTAAAATAATATTTGAATAAATTTGATTCAAAGTCAAGTAAAAGTTTAACTTAAGAAATTTTTTACTTAACCCGTATCAGAGCAGTGTTTTTGTGTAACTTAATCGGTGCTTATGTTGACAATTGTGAACGTGTGGTTTTTATGACTGTGTTTTTCAATGTTAATGCGTAGTGTTTCAGATATATATTTTGTCCTTGGGTGATGGACATGCGCGTTTGATCCTGATCCATTGATTGTACGGTTATTTCATTCTAATAAAGTATTACAATCTTGAATCTAAAATTCAGGGTATTATTTCTACTCAAAGTATAATTTGAGCTAGTTAACTCTTGGTTGAAGTACAACAAAATTTCAACAAACGAAGGGCGTATTTCAAGCACAAAAATACACAACATGTAGTGCACCCACAAATTCTTCAACATTCTAAGCTATGTGCGCTTTTTGGTATTTTTTCTGTTGCGGGCAAACACGTCCGCGGCAAACCAAGCAAGCAAGGCAAGTATGCTTTCCAATGACTATTGTACAATGCTATGACATCTTTCCCGTTTGATGCGTTGTAAACTATTTGGCTTCTTTTCTGCAAATACTTTTGTTTCGCCTCTCAATTTTCGGTTGCTTACGTATGGTTGAGCAAACTGAAAGCTTAATGGTTGCTAGAGAACGTTCTAGCTATGTTACTCAAGCAATCGTATATAGAACAGTAACATTCACTGCTGCCTTCCCTAAGCAAAAAAATGGGTAAACTCCAATCAAAAGGAAGTGATGGGCTCTGACAACAAGAAGTGGGTAGATTCGAACCAAGAAGTGAGTAGGTTCCGACAAACTCGGCTTAGAGATATTGTTTTGAGTACCTTTTTGTCTCCGTGGCTTCCTTTCGTCAATTTTAGGAAAAATGATTTTCATAAAAATTCAGTAAACCTTTTTTTATCTGAGGTATTGTAGGTGAAGACCAAAGAAAAAAGGACTTCACCAAAATTTAATAGCTGTTTCCGACAGCTTCCGTCAATTACAACCACGCTCAGTCGGGTAGGGACTACATGAGCCCACCCTGCCCAAAAAGGAAGGTAAGCCGAGCCTCAGAAGGAAGATAACCTCGACGGCAGCATCGGTTGCATTAGTAAGTACTTCAAGCCTAGAACACGTAGGGGTACTCAACTAGTTTTAGCAAAGTCCAAATACGAAAGATGAAAACTCGTTTGCTGCAGGCCAAAAAGAGTTCTTCACCGCAATTTGGAACGGGTTTATACGCTTCACATGGCACAAGCTGACAATCAGATCCCGCCCCAAGGAGTATGGAGATCCAAATTTAGTACTATAGAGGTCCGGATGAGGACCGCTAGTTGAGTAGCCATGCTAATAAGTGCAGTGTATGGCTATCTCCTTGAATTGATTTTGTGTCCTAAATTTTACAGGAACTAATATCTAGATAAGTATTTTGAAATGTATATAGGGCGCAACCACGTCTGAGATATAAGAAATGCTGATAAAAGCTTAACATCTTTTAGCCAAAAATCACTTAACTATATGCAGTTGCAAATTCTTTACAGCTAATAATTCGCTGTGACAAAAATCATAGATAATAATTAGCTGTGATAAAGACCATTTAATTACTACAATAACAACAGTCATTCACACTAACTTTAAATCTGATAAGCAGTACATCTTTGTTAATCTTTTATTGTTTCTATTTGTTATAGCGCTAAGCTTGCATATAGGGGGTGAGTACAATCAAATAAAAAAAATCAATGTTAACAAAAGTCAACGGATGTTCTGATAAGGATTAATCATTACACAAAAAAGTACAGAAACGGAATGTTGACGTTACATGTTTTCACAGAAAAGTATTTGTTCAACTACTGCAACTATTCAGGTAATGTTACTTGCTCTATTATAAAATTACGTACCGTATCCAAATATCACAGTTAAAATCAAATAATATTGCTTACCGTATACAAAATAGTGTAGCTGCAAAACTTGTTAGGCAAGTCTATATTTAGTGTGGCGTTACGTGAAGATAAACATCAGCAATGCATAAACAGTGTACTGGCCTTGCGGGAAAATAAACATCAGTGTAATGACCGATATAAGCTCGACGAATTGTAACATAATCAGTAATCCACAGTTTTACACGTACTAAACAGTAACAGTACAGTCCTTGACAAAACTCTAAAGCACATTTTTTGAAACCCACTTGTGTTTTCCATATATTGGAAAATCAGGGTGTGGTCAACTACTGCAACTGCTTAGTTAATATTACATACTCTATTATTAAACTCTCTTATTATGGTACGTATTCAAAGATTACAGTTTGAATTAATTTATGTACAGTATACAAAATAGGGTAGTCACAAAATCTGTATGACCAGGCTATCTTTTGTGTAGACTTACATAAAAATAAACATCAGTAACGTAATCATGAAGAGAATAAGTTCGACGAATGAAAACGTAATTCACAGTTCCAGGTATACTAACAGCACAACCCCTGACAAAACCCTAAAGAACATTTTTCAAAACCTACTGTATTTGTTTTTCATATCTAAAAAGCCTCGAATCAGCAAATTGAATCATTATGAGATTTTTTTGGGTGTGTAGTAAACAAACAATCACTGATCAAGTGAATAGAGCGTCTGCTACTGAAACTGTAGATTCAGGTTCGATTCCCATTGGGGTTATATACCTAAATTATAAAAATTGATATTAAAAGCTTCCTTGCTTGACGTTCAGCAATAAAAGAGATAGAGTGAAACCTTCATCGTGTGTAGTAGATAGGTGGGTAGGTGGAAACTTGACTCAAAAACCAAGAAGTCCGTTAACTGTCTCCAGACCAAGGTAACTTGGTGAATAAAATGTAATTTCAATAATCACAATTACAATAAACTTTTTAAAAAAATTAGCAAAACTAAACCAATTGAATCCGAATCTTTCCACTACCAAACAGAAAAATATCTGATTTGAGAATCGGCTTTACTGGGTGTAGGATAATCACTAATAAGTTCACAGAAATAACAATTTTATAGTCAGTCTTTGAAACACTTAGGCAGTTGCAATTACCGCACACTACAGCCCATATTACTAGTGCAAACTTCAGTTCAAGTCCTACTGAAGTAGAAATTGAGTAACATACTGATGTATATTCCAACATAAAACTATTAAAGTCAAACTTGGTTTTATCAAGAGCATATAAGTTTGAATTTCAAAAAACGGAATAATTTTTAAATTTTTATTAGTTTATGCTGTGTATTTCCACTTTGCCAAACTAATTTGGACTAAGGTTGCTGTTGTAATAAGCGGCTGTATTAGTTTATTTACTTTACAACTTGTAGCATAGCAAACGTGAAGAGCATCTTTTTAAAGATCAACTACTTGAAAATCATCTGGAAAAAAAGTGAAATTGGTATTGTATTTATTTTGGTTCTGTTCTATTAAACTTCGGAGTAATGCGTTTTCTCAACAAACCGATAGTGTCCAGTTTTTACCACATGTTTTGGTTGTCTGTCCAGTGTCCAGTATCTCGTAGCCATTTTTATCTACAAGTGCCGAAAATGAATTTTTAGATACCGTTGTGTAAGCGATTGATTGGCTCTCCTGCATTCCAGCGTTTCCTTAAAGATCAAGCGACAAGAAAAATGCAACACAAATTTTCTGGTTGTATGCTAGTAAACTAAGAAGTTTTGAAAATTTTCAAAAATTAATGCCAGATTGGCAGAGTTGTTAAGCTTTGAAGAGCGCAAAACTTGGATAGCCGTCGAATGACGTCATGAAAGAACTAACAGTCAGAATCAAGCAGATTCTGTGCAAACAGCAGAGAGTGTGTTTCCGCGCCATAGAAATTACGCATACACTATATCGGTAATGAGCTTTGTAGCAAGGATATACAAGAAATCGAATTCGTTGCCAAGTTTTATTAATCAGAACTGTTGGTTGAGCAAGTTCGTACAGTAAATTTAAGGTCACTTATTATAATTAATTGCAATAACAGATTACTTTATGTAATTGAATGCAATTTAAAGGCAGTGCAACAACAACAAATGACTTATAGTTCAGAAATGGAGTCGAGGACAAAATGTTCTAGGCCAAGAACAGGATTGGTAGAGGCCAAAAAAATTACTTTTCTTTTACAGTCGGCAAATTTTCTATAATTTTTAAACGCAAAAATGTTTACAATATTGCATTTGGTTTAGTTTTTGATGATAATTCGAAAAAATTTGTTTTTAAAAATAATTATGATTGCCATTTTGAAATTTTACATGTTAGCAGCTGACGTTGATTACGTTCTGTAGCTGTATCTTGGTAATGAAACAAGGCCATAACTTGTGAAAGGGAATATAGCTAAATTATAAACGTAGAAATTGTCAGTTTTAGTGCATTACGTTTATCATTAGCTCTTGGAACCCCGGTGCAAACGTTCATTGAATAATACGGATCCCCACTCTTTCAGTTGTTTGGTTGAGCGATAGGCCTACTTTTCCACCAAATTTGTTACAAGTCATTGTCAAGTATTGCTAAATACTGTAAATTTATTTTTTTAAAATGAGTTGAGTTGCAGTACCGGGTAAATTTGTAAAATCAAGTTTCTGCCATTAAAAAAACAGGTTTTTGGGGTGAGGGCAAAGTCGTCTTGTACCATGTTGAAAAAATTTAGGGTTTGTTTTCGGAAAAAAAAAAAAAATTGTGACTTTGCAGAAGACATCACACTTAGATTTTAAAGCTATTTGAAAAGAAAATACCGTATATATTAAGTTAAAAAAGCTTTGGTCTTTCCACAATTTTCCAACTCTATAATTTTAAGCCAATTTTTTTATATTTCACTGTATGTGATGTTTTTCTCACATCTTGCAGTATGCCTATCAATGAATGATTGCGAATGTTTCGGCCACCAAAAGACTCTTTGCTAAATTTAAAATAAGGCATTTAATTAATAAAAAATAGCATAGGGATCTCAATTGGTTCTTATTAGGAAGGAAAGGATTTAGAAACATTTGCCCTAAACCCCCCTTCAAAGAGTCCTTATTCCACAATCGTAAAAACAGAAAAATAGCGAAACACTTTTTTTTCTAAAATTGCTTAAATTTTTTGCTGAAGTTTCGCCTCTTCATCTAGTAAAGACCAGGTGTAAAACATTTAATAAGACCAGCGACCAAAGCGCATCTCTCCAGGCTCTGAAAGAATTATTACATGGTAGTCATATTGATCTTCACACTTAATTTCTTAATATTTCTTCATGCAGCGTTTTTTTGTGATCTAATAGTTTGTGTTTAAGATTCCTAACGGCGATTTCCAAATCAAAAATTGTTCAGTCAATGTGGTTTTGCCCTCTCCGGGCCGCTTGCCATCGGTTAAAGTTGTTCTGTTTTATCTCAAAAAATTTTTTCGAGATTGCGTATTTTCACAACAAATTGTGGTTCTCAAGACACGTTTTGTTAGTTATATCAAAGTATACTAACATATTTATTGTAGTATAATATCAATATGCCATCCCTGGTAATATTGAATTACATTTCATTATCACACGCATAGTTACTTTTAAATTCACACGCAGAATAGGCTCGGTCATGTTTTGCATCAGCAACTCAAAGTTGTTTGTGTCCCAACTCCCGGATTTTTTGCTATGGCTCTAAATGGGTTTAGTGCTTTTCAGTTTGTACCGCCTGCACCATTAGTGTCAGCAGAAATAAAAGCAACAAGTTTCTGCAATGCTTTTTGCCCTTACATTTTCCAATAAGAACTTTTACACAATGCCATTTGAATAAATTTTAGTACGACTTAGCGTAGCTGCATATGGTATCACATTATATTATCTTTTTACTATGAAAAGGAAACGAATAAGACATTTGAAGCTTATGTTGCCTTTTTAATTTGGTTATTTCCTTTTTATCAATCAAAAAATAATGCTGTCCTCGAGCTGAGAACAGAGAATTTTCGAGGATGTGTAGGCTGTGAGGCCTAAAGCTTTGAGGCTGAGGCTAAGGACTTTTAAATGCGTCCTCGAGACTAAAAACGGCCTTGAGGACTCCATTTCTGCTATAATTGCAGTATAGGATAAAAATAAAACTTTCTTGTCTGAAGTAACGTTTGCTGGTCTTACAATCGATTGCTGCAAATCAACTTTTTTATTTGCTTTTTTCGATAGTAATAATTTAATTAGATCATCATTTAATTATCGGTTATTAGCTGTAACTGATTACGACTTTCATAATGTATTCTACACTGATAAAATCGAGCCTTCAAGATTTCTTTCCTTACATCTATTTCAGTTATCAGCTAAAAAGCGAATAGCTGACTTCTGAGAAATGCAAAAGCCCACCCTTACTGATGGTGGTAGAACCACGGGTAGGCTGTAGTTCACCCATGACGTCATTCACTTTATAGATCCAACTTCTTATTTTGAACTTTTTCTAAATCAAAGCAACTTTTTAACAACTACAAAACCTAAAATAATGTTGCCGACCAACTTTTTTTTGACGTACCAATTAAAACCAAAATAGCAAGTTTACCTTGGCACCTGATCATTAACGCATGAACGTTAACGGTTTTTTGCTCAAAATTAATCGTTTGGTTAACCTTTTATGGGTGAATTGATGATAAATAGTACAATCGAAAGCATTTAGCATTTACATTAAAACATTTTGTTTTTCCCATTTAAAATTAATCTATATCTAACTGATACTGTTGCAGTAGCCTCTTATGCCTAATTATAACCATAGCCAATTTAATAACATCTAAAAAATTCGACAATTTATAGCCACTGCAAGGTTCATTTCTCCATACTTACTGTTTTTGCACTAATAATCAGATTCAGAATTAATTCTCGAGTGTTTCACTTCTTTAACAAGCGCAGAACTACTTGTTGAAGAATTGGCCGTAAATAATCGCTTCAATGAGCAACTACATTTAGTTGTTTTTTTGAATTCACGTAACCATTTCCAACCACTGCAATATGAACTGGAATCACATCTACGTAGTCACCATTTACATCCCCCAACGGCACAGAAGCTGTCTCAGTGCCATTTGTTTCTGCAAAAATATATTGCGATTTTTATAAGTTTGTTTGTTTTACTATCGATATGAGGGGTTTAAATTTTTACTTTTTGTAAATGTAATGTGTACAAGTGTTATGATAACGCAATTTTTTGCAGGGGTTATTGATCAAAAAGTTACAGGCTTTGGTTTCCAAATTCTTAACGCGATTCCCTAACTCTCAATGCGTCGTTGTGTCCGTAGGGAAACACTTATTACCCATTGAGGCTAAACACTTAAAGGAGTTTACCCATTGTGGTGACTTAGCCTGACAAAAAACTTGCAAACGGATCCCAAGAAAGGGTGCTTAAAATTCGTTAGAAGCATCATTAGCAGAAGTTGGTGCTGAAAAGGTGTGCTTATAGCTTAAGCACACCCAGAGCGCTTGCAGGCATGAATCAATGAAGAAAGACACATAAACGGCAGCGTGGCCAAAAGTGTAATGGCGTTGTTTTTACAATGACCCCTACCGCATAATTTGGGTTCAACCCGCACCATGATCACGTTGTTGCGTCCTTGAATAAGACTCTTTACGATGATTATCTCTGCTTGGTGGCTTCGAACAAGCAGCATATTCAGTGGACAAGAATTCGAAAAAACCCAAAGAAACATTGGATCGCTAAAAATTTCTAAGTTGTAAGTGCGGATTAATTTTCTGACTAACATCAAACACTACAAAATAACTATAAAAGCCGTGTTATTACGTTAGTTGTTACGAAGTCTCAGGTATCGTTTGCCATTTTAATTTTTTTCTTTTTTTAATTTGAGCAATTGTGTTGTTTGAAAAAGTTGCACATGGTGCAATGAATACCTTGTTTAGTACAATAAGTTGAACTGAACTCTGAGAGAAATTTGTTAGTTGAAAACACAATGGAAAACTTTATTTAAGTCAAACACAGGAAATCAGTCTGGCCCTGGCAAAAATGATCAGGAAGTTGTGCCTGTGACGTCCATGGTGGATGCTTGACTCGATGAACCCAAAGACCTTTACAAATCTAATTTTTTATTTTTTTTCAAACGAAACGCCATTTAACTTTTCTTTCTTTTGCTGCTGAGCAACAAACTAATGTTTTTATGGTGCATGACACGAGCAAGTATACAGTAAGCATGAGCATACGAGGCAAAAGTGTAATAGCTCTGATTGGCCACAATACGTTTTGAATTAACAGTTTACAAACAATGGTTGATTACTTTTTCCTGTTTTATGGCAAAAACATATTGAATAAGGTTCGCTTCCGAGTTACTTTGAGTAAATATATCACATACAAACATCTCGTTTAGTGCAAACCGCCAAAACAATTTACTTAAGTTACAGCATTTGACATATTCTGTCTATTAAAAACAGGCTGTATTTTCTGCAGAAACTGTGTAATCAGCAGAAAAGAGCAAAATTTGACCACATTAGGTTTTACTTATAAAACAACGTTTTCCAAAGTATTTTGTTTTAGTAAAATTTTCGTTTAATTTTCTACTCCGGTAAGCATCCTCAGAACAGTTTCACGCTTTAGTCTGCAACAAAAACTAGATATTTCGCAAACTAAACGTGTTACTGTTACAAAGACGCTTCGCGAACTTGGCAGCAAAATGTCAAATTTAATAAAATTAACAAAAAATTACACATCAGAAAACGTTTGTATAAATATGTTTTATCTCGGTAAACGCGCTCTAAGGTTTGTTTCGAGATATTAGGGTTACTTAACATTAAAAAAAAAGTAAAAACAAAGCTAAACAGCAATCTACTAAAATTGAATTAGCAAACCATCATAACCATCATACTATACTGTTCCATGGAGACCCAAAAATAAAATTTATTACTGTGTCTGATATCTATTATCTGATCTATAATATGTAGAATAACCGGCCAGTTGTTCGAGCGGTAATGTCTTTGTCTCTGGAGCGGGAGGTCTGAGGTTTAAATCTCGGGCAGATCAAATCAAACGCAGTGTTGCCAACGGTTTGCCACAGCTGCGACATTTCTTCAAAAGAAGCTGTGTTGCCCGGGCGTAATGACGCGGAGATGGGCGTGCAAACTCGTTACACGCCTCGGCGTATTACAGCGAGAATAGTTGGTTTGATTTTGGTAATGTGTAGAATGCTTTAAATATGGACTATGATTGCCGGGTAGTTCATGCAATTTTTTACAATAAGATATTCCCATCTCTTAACCATATCTGAGGTTTAAAGTTTGAGTATGCAGTTTACCGCGTTTGTTTTCGTATAAAATACAGTAGCAACTAATATGTTATTTACTAAAAACCATACCTAAAAAATTCAAAGCTCTTGCACATTTTGCATTTTTTATCAATTTTGTGATGTAGTTTTATTACACTGCATACGTAATAATTCAAATGCATTGTACTGCAGGGAGTAACTACAACACTAGAGACAGAGGCAAATTAGCCCAGCGTTTCAGGAAGTCTTCAAATGCTGTGGCCCGCTTCTACATGCCTGGGCAATAATGAATAGGTTGGGTTGCTGAAATTTGTGCAACCAACAATTAAAAACCTAAAGTTCTATATCAATTTTGTTTCAGCAAGAATTTAATTGCAAGCTATAAGCAGTATATAGAGTCTTATAGGCACAATCAAACCTTTGATTAACAGCCTAAGACATACTGTTTCGAAATCGACATTCGTCTTTTATTCCTCGTCAATACAGCTAGGTCTACAGTATGAACTTGAGCGTAGAAAGGCAAAGAATCGCAACTTAACCAGATCATGACACAATTTTTTTTTTCCAAAAATATAACGTAACCACAATATTACAAGAGAGAATTCTGGGCGAAACAGTTGTCGAAGGCATGCTACAGGAAATTGTTTTGCATTGGACTATCAGGATTCTCTCTTGTAACATTGTGGTTACTTTATATTTTTGGGAAAAAAAATTGTGTCATGATCTGGTTAAGTTGCAATTCTTTGCCTTTCTACGCTCAAATTCATACCTGTAGTCCTAGCTATACTGATGAGGAATAAAAGACGAATGTCGATTTCGAAACAGTATGTCTTAGGCTGTTAATCAAAGGTTTGATTGTGCCTATAAGACTCAGTATACTGTCTATAGCTTATAATTATTTTCTCAGTACATTGTTCTTAATAAATTTAATTGCAATTTTATAAAAAAATCGGATGTTTGTTTGTTACTCCGAGCCGATTGCTCATGTTAATGCATCGTTTTTATTGATTGAAGCGTGAGGACGAGAAGCTCCACGTTTGTCTAATCACACCATCGTTAACTGTCATGTTGGGCATCTATTTGCAAGATATTTCGGCCGCTAGGACACAAAGATTACTTGCGTGCCGCTGTGGTTAATAACTGTTAATTTTATTTTCCTGCTCTCAAGGACACGTGGGGATTGCTGGTTAGATATTGATTGGGAACCAGCACGACCCTCACCAAACGAACTGATTAGATTAATGCTGTAAAACTTATGACTAAAATCCTTCGCTGTTGCATATACAGTCATTGAAGAATAACGTTAACGGTTACTACTACACATTTATTAACGACAATTTACGTTCAGTTAGAAGCTGCTTTGTTGATTCCAAAAATAATTTTGGTCTTTTAATCTGAAAAAAGAATATCATTAATTAAAAGTTGAAAACAATTGAATGTTCAAAAAACAGAAAAAATAGTGTTTTTTTTTAACATAAACAGACGTTTGCAGTCAAATCATCGGGTGATTGTTGCGTTCATCGCTCAAACCGAATCCAAATAAGTTTAATTTCGGGCCTGTAAAATTGTATACCGAGTCTCCCAATCGGTTATTCATAAATTTTCCCATTGAGTATAATAATATTTTTCTTGCACTCAGTGCAATGGTTTGCCAATTAATCAATTTCAAAATGAAAGGATTTGAAGATTAATTTGTTAAGTTCATAAAGAAGCAAATAAAGTAAATTTATCTGTAGCGCAATGCAGCGAGATGGTCCCTTCAAATGCCATAAGATTTGCCTTGGTAAGCACCGCGGGCTTAAAAAAAATATTTTGAGGTTTGGAACAAAGTTATGAATCTAAGTTTATATTACCCAACTGGCAGCTTGCTTGTTCACTGGTAGGGCGGTATGCCGGGCGTACCAAGTTTTTGTTTAAAATAAACTAAAAATACGCTCCTGCGCTTACGATTCTACGCACAATAAATGAACCGGACGTAAATCGAGCTGGGCTTATCGGGTCGGATTCGAGCTTAAAGTTGACAAGTTTTTAAATCTGATGTCGCTACGTATCTTGTGTTTTTTAGTACTATAAGAACAAAACTAGATGTTTGTTGTTCCGAGGAAATTAATACGGGACTTCTGCCCTAACCTGACCTGGGCTCGAGCGAAACCCTATTGTAAGATTATTCTGCGTGTGTGATTATTCTACGTTCTGTTTGTTGGAGCGTAACCGCTGCTCTGTATTTCTAATTTCACATTACTTTGCGTTTTGTAGCTGCTTAGTCGAAAGAAGTCATGTTACAGTACGGTACTGTAGATAGTATAGGTTAACAATGTTTTATCGCTTTTAAGTTTAGGTGAAGTTTTAAGTTAGTTAAACCTCACTTATTGAGGATATGTGTTTATTGCGAGTTCATAGGCGTAACCAAGGTTTTTTAATGGGGGCCGAAACCACAAATCACATGCAAAGACGTCATCAAAATTTTTCGAAAGTGGAACCTTTTGTAAGACAAAGATATCGTAAAATGGAAGATCAAAAGCCGTGGTGCGGTTTGGCACTTAACCAGGATTTTGCTAAAAAGAGAAGGCTTAAACCAATAAAAATGTCTGAATTGGGAGACGTATAGAGTAAAGTCATGTAAATCAAACATATCACAGACGGGGGTCTGGATGCTGCTATTTTATTGCCAATGAATCACATTTTGCACGTGTTCAAAGCCATTTAAAAAACTAAATTTTTAACCTTAAAAGCCAATTGAAAAAATTAAACTAATCAATCCTCCTTTCACTTACAATTAAAGTCTAAAACTTGTTTAGACGTTTAAAATCTTGCGTTTTGGTGTAAAATTTTGTCAGTGATTTGGCCCAGGCAGAGGGAAGTAAGGTACATTGCCTTCTGCAATATTTTAGCGGTAAATAATAACCTTTTCGAAGATTTGCCTTCGAGGTTTTTGCTTTGTCATGAAAATAAGCAGTTATAGGAGCACTTGTACGGTTGGGGGGCCCAGGCCCCTAAATTTAAATTCAATGATTTGTTCAATCAGCATTTCCTCTTGCTAATTTATTTTCAAAAGTATTTTGTCGAGTGAAACTGTCGAGGTGGAGGTGAATTGTTATTGAAAAATGGTAAAATAGATGTTGAAGTCTATTATTCATGTCATTGCGCGGGCCCCCTTGCATTTTGGGGATTTTTGCAACATGTTCCTGCCAACAATAGGTGAAGACTGAAAAAAGTCTTACTAATAGTAAATCCGGCCCTGGTTATTGCATTATGTACATAGAAAGGTTAGATGAGAGGTAGCAACTTTTAAGATAAAAACCTTTAATTTCACCCAAGTTATGCATTTAAATTGGTTGACAAAAATTAACTGTCCTCTGGTTGTCGATATTATTGTTAATTACTGTTGTTCGCGTGTGCTGTTGTACGCGGAGATGCAAAAAGAAACTAAAACTGAAGAAAGAACAAGCTTTTTTGTCACATTTTAAACACTCTTATCATTGTCATCCAAGCTCTGGTCCTCCCCCCCTGTCCACGCTTCTGCCGGTCTCTTTTTATCCGCATTCTCCCCTTCGTACTTAGGTTATCTACGTTTCTTTTGTGCATATTGTAGTATCGAAAGTTACCATAATAGATTTTAGTTCATGTAAAGCAAAATCAAAGTTTTGAAGAAAAGATTACACTTGTTCAAAACACGAATTATAGATTCAACTTGCAATCGCTAAGAGCATAAATATTATCAAAAGTTAATTAAAAACATTTATCTGAGTGGTTATCTATGATAAATGGAGTTTGAATTCAACCGATTCCAAAAGGTTCTCAACAGCCTAAGCAAGAACGAAAATCATAACATATTCGTGTGACGCGTACTGTGTTACATATTTACCTAAATATTATTTATTTATGATGTTCTTTTATCTAAACGAGTGAAAAAAGTATAAAAATGGTCTCCAAAACCATATGTAATTTGAAAAGATATTGTCAATGTTGATTTTGCTAAGGATATTAATGGTTCACTTTTTTATAAAAAAGGAAGTAACATAAAGAGCGACTGCTTATTTTAGCAACTATTTGCAACTTTCAAAGGCTAAGGTTCTGATGTTTCAAAAATATGCTCCTTGGACACATTTGGCTTATGCAAACGTATTTAATACAAAAAAGACTATAATCACATAAGATCAAATCACTTTTACCTTGATTATATAAATACTGCAAAAATTAGCACAAAGAGTATCCAAAAATACAATAAATGTTACAAACGGTAAAAAACTGTTTATAAAACTATTAGGTGTACATGCAGCAGCTAATTCAAGCGTGACAAATAATTGTTTTGAATTTTGTTATTTCTAAGAAAATTTTCTAGAACTTAATGATAAGAAGTCTACTAACATCAAATCAGTTACTATAAACACATTGCTATTTTTGGGGTTTTAACAAATCACAAATATGTCTTAAAAATTAAGCAGCACTTTAGCATTTTTTTGCAAGGTAGGTTTTTTTATTTGGTTTAAACAATATGGCAGCAAAGCATATCGGAGCAAATTACTCTAATTTATTGCTTGCTTTATTGGACAAAAATCAAGCAGAGTGAAGTCCACCGGCCAGCTATCTGAGCAGTAACGTATTCGTTTCTGCAACGGAAGATTTTAGATTTGAATTTGATATCGGTCAAATCGGATACAGTGCTCCAGTAAAAGGCTTGCCACCGCTGCAACATTTCCTCGAAAGAGTTTGTTTCGCCCGCAAACGCAATGATGAGGAAATGAGCCGCACAAACTCATTACACGCTTCTACGTATCGTAATACAGCAAGTACAATAAACGATTTAATTTGAAGCGAATAATTACTATTTTTGTTAAATTGCAGTGAATTTTGATGTGTAAGTCATTCACGTAGCTACCCTTCACCGAAACGCCTGGCTTGCACTGAATGTAAAATAGTGAGTGTAAGATCAAATTTCCAGTTTATTTTAGAAATTCAGTATGTCTGGGATACCATCTTAATATGTTACAAGCTGCCAGTTGGTTGAGATAAACTACGATGCGCTACGGTACTGCAGTAAGCTTACAACTTATGCTCAGTGTTGACCGAGCCATAAAAACATTCAAGTAATTTGTAACTTCAAAAACAATCAATAAAATACAAAAAACATAAAAAGCATTTGCAATCATTCATTGAATCACTTATGTGAGCCTAGCTTCTTGCATTTTTTCAGTCTCACCAACGCTACGGACTTTTTTCGAATTCTGTCGCAACTATCAAAATTTTATACAAAATCGAAGGACTTGGCCTAAAAGAAGAACAAACTAAAAGCATGTAGTAAAGTAATGGAAAAATGCAATCAATAACATCAACACTACTGAAACCATATCTACAATATTCGAAAAAGCAAAAACTTGTATTTACAAAATTAGTCAATACCTGCATTGGATACTATCCCAAAAAATTGATTTTCTAACCCAGGCATGAGCATTAAGCAATTGAATTTTTTTACCAAGTTATTTTGTGGGGAGAGAGCGGATGCGACCTTGGCGGTCTTCGATTCAAGCTGCAACCTACCCATTAGTATACCACAACAGGTGGAGGGTTCGCAATGTTGCTTTTGATAGCGTCGGTGTGGTTAGGCAGACGCCGAGTGTTCGGGTCATACGCATGAATGGTTTGAATGATCGCTGCCGTTCAGTTCGTATAGTTTTAGTTTGATCCAGCAGGTATTCCAATATGAGTCTACGTTTTCAAACGAAGGCACTTTTTACATTATATTATCTATTCCTTTTTAATAATTGGTTTGTAAAAATCAACAATGGCTGATATATTGGCTTGTGATTAGCTTATTACGCAAAGCTGCATCGGAAATGATCAGCAGTTGCACATTATCGGTTTCGATTTAATTCATCGTAGGTTTCGTCAGAATCATTCTTGCTTTTTTGCGGAGTTCGCAAACCTTCATTAGTTTGATTTCCGAAACCCGTTAAAGGCGGATTTTGCTGATCACTGGAATTTTCCACACCAGCAATTGAGTACACAGCAATTTCACCTGCAATCAAACAATGGTAGTACATAAAAACTTATTTTGTTTTGCTATCGTAAACTATTTTTATGTAGTGTGCCAGTCATTGTATCTTACCGCGGCGAATAATAAATCGCACTCGAACTTGAACACTAAAAGAGCAAACCTCCGTCTGAGCCCAACTTATGTGACTATTTACTGTGCCGATACTAGTCCATTGCAATTGCTATTGCATGTTTATTTACTAAATAACTTGGTCGTCAGGAGAAATAAACATTAAAAATTTAGAAATTGATAAAGCCTCTATTTCCGCGATAAATAATAATGACTGAAGATGTTTTTCGATTAGTTCCACATATTTTGTATCTCATCGACAAATTGAATGTTGTAGATTGCAATTGGTGCAGTGCCTGGAAGGAGATTTAAGGTCAGTTGTTGTTGCTCAGATGCCATTCCGTAGTGGCTTTTTAAAATCTTGGGTACTGATTGCACGGCAGTTATATTTAAATAAACCTACCGTGCAATCAGTATCTAACGTCAGTTGATTTCAATATTTTACAGCATAAATCTCAGCCCATGAGTCGCGACAAAAAGTTTGGTCGCCAAAAATTCTTTTGAGTCGCTTGATTTTTTTTTTTTTTTTTTTATAAACTTCTACAAAAAGTGAAACTTCCCGATTGGTGGATTACGCGGAATTTTGTGGATTCCAGAAGTGAAGACTTGTTTTTTATTTTTATTTTTTTATCTTGACTCCCAATCTCGCGATATTTTAACTTTTGCAAAGCAAGAGTCTGATCGAACCCGCTGTAATTGGTGGGTTCCCATGTAAAGAGTGAAGACATATTTTTTTGATCATCACCTCACATTCCGCACCAGAGGTGGAGTCCTCGAGGACGTCCTTGGCCTCGAGGACATATTTTTAAGTCCTTGGCCTTGACCTCGAAGGTCAAGTCCGTGGTCTCGAAGCCTCAGTCCTAGAAAATTGCCCTGTCCTCGGCTCGAGGACTGGATTATTTTTTGAACCCTTAAAATTGCGTTGGAAAAAGCTAGAAACTTCGAGGAAAATTTGCGAAGACGTTTAATGTATTCCTCTTTTGGAGATCGGCTGAAAAAAATTTTTAAATACCTTTTTTTTTGAGATCGCCCGAAAAAAATTTTGAAGACTCTTTTTTTGAAGAATACTTTGCGCCCTTGGTCCTTGGCCTCGGCCTCGAGCATTCCTGTCCTTGGCTTGAGCGGGTCTGTCCTCGGAAGGGCTGGCCTTGACCTTGGATTTTTTTTTATGTCCTTGGCTTTGAGCCTTGTTTCCTTGACTCCACCTCAGTTCCGCATAGTATGTTGAGAAAATTTCTGGCTTTCCACAGCTGATCAGTTTTTGTGTCTCAAAAATATGGTAAGTAGGATCGGAATACACATGGGTCGCAAAATTTGCACATTTGATTTTTTCAATAAATATGGGTCGCTTTGAAGAGAGGTTAAGAACCACTGTTTTATAGTGTAGTTTTTTTATCTATCTATTACCGCGTTTTTCTGTCCCATTTATGGCTAGGCTTTATGACGTCAACAACAAAAATAGTTTAGTAAATGAAGAAACCATTTTCTCCTATTACGTTATAAATCTTAGTCATTTAAGCGAAAAATGGAAACGCAGCATGTGAGGATTAAAATAGTATTGGCGTTTTATTGCATCGCAATGTGAATGCTGAGGTAGGATATTAAAAACGCTCGTAATGCATATAACTTTTTCATAATGTATTCTAAAAGTTTTATAATGTATTCTAAAAATTCTATTGGTGGTATAAAACTTGAGAAATGCTTTAGTCAAAGTGTGCATTTCTACGAAACAGGTCAGAAGTGAAGAGCGAAGAATAAAGAACGACTATTTATAAGAAAAAGCCGGGCATTGATTGGCTGCAAAAACACCAATGAAAAAGTATTATTAGTGTTCAATCTTTAGGTTATATACGAACCATTTTTTGTCGGCAGAGGAGGAGATAAAATTTTTCATGAAAATGGCTTCAAGAGCACATAGATGGAAAGGAGAGTGGTCTCTTGAAGTCAGTTTCATTAAAAAACTTCTAACTTTGCCCTCTGCCGACAAAAATAGTTTGTGTATAGCTTACTTTGGTGCAGTACCTGATTAATAATTCAAGGTCATTTGATTTCGATACTTTACAGCATAACTTTTTATCCATCTAGTACTGCTTTTTAATGTCCAAATTATGGCTTAGGTTTTATGACGTCAATAAGAATAACATTTTAATAAATGCAGAAATCTGTTTCTTAATGACGAAATGTGTTCGTTTCGAAATGAGAAACTCCAAAACTCCAAACAAAAATGTATATAGTTGGCATTTAATTTAAAAATGTTTCAGCTTTTAAAAGGAGAGTGAAAACGAACGTTGAAGTCAATGAGTATGATGAAAGAAAAAGCATCTAAAACCGTACGGACAATAATAAAGCAAATTATTATATATTAAACCAGAATTAAAAATCAATAGTATATTAATGTTTAAAAATCAATAGTATATTAAAAATCAATAGTATTCGTCGGTCTTTAGTATGCTTCATTTTTGTCCAATAAAACTAACAATTAAAGTACTGCACACTGCTATGCGTTACTGCGATTTTGTGTGAACCAATTTTAAAGAAACTTTGGTTGAAAAAAAAATGCTAAAAAGTTGCACATTGTACACTAATGACGCTCCCTCATTGGTCTTTATCCAGCCAATCACGGCTCGTTTTTTTTCCTACAGATACCCATTATATTTTCTACGCAATCCATTCTGACGATTCTTCTAAACAAGCGTCAGAGAATAAGCTGCTTCGAACAAATAAACATTTTTGATAAGGTATTTTGCAATAACAAAAAAACAAACTCATCTGCAGACTGGAGTAGTTTTTTGATCAATCAATCTTGTATTTTGGCTGCTTATGTTTTTGCTGGTATCTCCAGCTGAAACCGGTTCAAATGTCAAAAGTCAGGGTATAACATTTATTAAAATTTAAATTTAGACATTCGGGAGTTTGAAACTCGAGACAATATAAAATATGTTGCTGGAACGTTCAGCGTAGTTACTGTAGATTGTTTGAAAGTTTGCAAGCTAAAAAATGCGCGTTGGTGTTTTCTTTTTTCTGTTATTCTTTTATTCACATTTTTTATGTTACTCTGGTTCTTTCATATTGTTTGCAAGCTTTTGGTTTGTCCAGTAGTTGGAAGTATTGAACGCTGAGAAACCATTCGATGATGGCTCAGACTGTATTTTCGTAGAGTTTGAAATCCGTTAAGAGCCAAAACCGATTTGGACAAAATCCCGAATTGGACAAAATCTCAAATGGACAAAATCGCGAATTGGACAAAATCCCGAATTGGACAAAATCCAGAACGGACAAAATCCCAAATTGGACAAAATCCCGAATGGAAAAATTCCCGAATTGGACAAAACCCCTAATAGACAAAATCCAAAACGGAAAAAATCAATTTCTAAATGAGAAAAAACCATACTTTGTTTTTTTTTATTTTTTTTCGGTTGTATTTATTTTTATTCTTATGTTTTTTAATTGCAAAAAAACAGTAGATAGTCAATCTTTGAAACAGCTTGAACATTAAGTTACAATTGCTCAATAGCTGAAGGCATTTTTGGCGTTGAAAAATTGCTGCAACCACCCTAAAACTAAATGCAAGTCTCTGGTTGCTGCCAGCGAAGTTTTGAACCCCGTAATTTAATTTCTCATGCTGGTTCATTCAGGGTGAAATATTGAAGCCGCCCACCCAGCGAATCGTCAGGGGTGAACTATGGGTACACATCAGTAGTGCCGCCTGAGTGGTGATGAGTTGCCCACTCTTTGAGTGATGGGAAAATAACGACATTTTTCTCCCGTGCTTTCCAGTCCAACAAGGGGCTCCGTATCACAGCATTTTTACTGCACCATGCTCTCATTTACAGGAAAGAGAAGGGAACAAAGCTCCAAACAAACTATCAACTGGCCAATAGCATCTCTTTTTTTTGACGATCGAAGATAAGTTAAGATGATGACTTACTTTACCCACTCCATGTCATCCATGTAGGTTTAATTTAGAAATTGCATTGTAAAGTTTTTATTCATTCGTTAAAATTAGTCTTTTTTTCCTGCAAATAATGAAGCTTTGAAGTGATTTTGACCTAACTCAGATTTTTACTTGAAGGATATTGATTTTAAACTCTCTTTCCTTATCCTTGTTTGTTTGTTTTTTTTGTTTTTTTTATTTCAGCGTAAACCGGAGGTGATGATCCGTTGGGACCTTAGACAAAATGATAGAAAAATAATCTTTATTATATTGGACTTGATTTTGTGATCGCTGCTTTAGTGTATGCGGGGCACGTCTTTGAAATGCATTACCACCACACATAAAAGACGCTGAATCTACCAATCAATTTAAAGTTTTGCTAAAAACTTATTTCTTTAAACAAGCATATTCGAGATGATTAGTTTCTCACCGTGCACACTTTGCATGCCAAATAGTATTTTTCACTTTTGTCTCCCTCTTAGTATTCTTCTTCACACAAGTGTATACGATATGCCAACTATAGTGTACCAAAATTTTGGTTGTCTGTGACTTAGTGTGCTACTCTTTCATGTTGTTGAACCTTATTTGTTCTGTAAAGCGCCTTTGATCTGCTACCTTGCAGGAAACGGCGCTATACAAATGACTACATTATTATTATTATTATTATTATTATTTTGCAGCGAAATTCAGATTTAAAAAATTAAAAACAACCAAAAACGTTTACAACTTGTTTGATCTTACGTCTAGTCAGAAAGATAATTCATTGGAATAGAAAAAAAGATCAAGTTTAATTTGCTTTTATTTAAATGAGACCTTGTTCGAGTTAAAAGACAAAACAAGTTGTAAACTGTTTAGTTATTTGTTATTCAACTTTTTGGTCTGAAAACAATTATTTATCGGAGTAAGTAACGTTAAGAAATCATCAAACTTTCTGAAAGCACAGTGTCACACAACATTGCTTTGTTTAGTCATAATTTTGTATATCTGTACCGTTAATAAGTTGGTTTTGGCTTGAATAAAATACTTTATTTGTTGTATCTGTGCATTTGCTTCAACCTTTTCAAATGGTAAGTAAGTGCAGTGAATTGCTTATTATCTTTTTTTTTTTCTTGCGACCCCAAACAATGAAACAGTTATAACGTAAAAAAATAAGAATATCGAATGCTTTTTGATTCTATGAAGCTCAGGAAATGAAACTCATTTTTGGGTGATTTTTTTCATTAATTTTTCAATATGCCCTGATGAAGCCTTTTTGTTTGGGTAAGCGAAACGTTGAGCCCACCTCAGTAATATGAATTTAGCAGAACTGGCTAGTCATAAGAAGACGTCAAAAACATCCCCACGTACAGTACAGTAGCTTTTTTGGTGAGGGAAACTAATTGCAAGGTAACACTTTGCATGTGATATACTGTACATCGTTTTGTGGTAAATGTTACTGAATTTTTTTTTTTACTAGTACAATAGACAGAGGAAGTTAAATTAATTTCGCTAGTGGAAATTAATCGATCAGTCTTAGGCCCCTTGTTATGACATAACTACTGATTGCATGTTAGACTATAAGCACAGTTTTTTTTTTTTTTTTAGTTACAGAAGTTCCTCAGAAGCATAATTTTGCATGAAGATAGGTTCGTTTTCTTTAGAAAGAGATAATGAACATTGACTAGTTTTTGCTTTTGATTTAGAATAAATGAGAAGCTGTGAATTTTCAAAAATGCACTTAAAGCATTATAATCTAATGTTTATGTCACGCTTAACTTAATTACAAAGCACTTTATATCTTGCTGTACATTAGGGTGGTCCTTAAATGTACAGAAAAAAAACAACACTATGGAACCAACGTAGTTTTGTTCAGTAGCGTAGCCAGGGGGGGGGCGGGGGGGGGCTATAGCCCCCCCCATTGGCCTGCCGACCAAAATGCAGAATAAGGAAAATACCACGTTTTTAGCACTTCTAAAACTCTCTTTTGCACTGGACAAAAAATGATTTAAAGCATAGTTTGAAACGTTTATTTGGGGGGGGGGCTAATGGACTGCCGACCAAAATGCAGAATAAGGAAAATACCACATTTTTAACCAGTAGCGTAGCCAGGGGGAGGGCAAGGGGCTATAGCCCCCCATTGACATGTCGACCAAAATGCAGAATGGGAAAAACACTACATTTTTAACACTTTTGAGACTGTTTTATGCACTGGAGTGGACTAAATAGTGATTTAAAACATCTTTTGAAACATATGTTCAGGGGGGGTGCTAATTTGTCAAAAACAAAACTAACAAATAAATGAAAACTTTGAAAAATGGTAAGAAATAAGCAATCAAATTTGATCGCAAGTGTAAAAATGCTGTACATAGATGTCATCAACAAATATACTATAAACTAAGGAATAGGGGGGTGGGGCTATTCAGTATTTGTTAATTACCAATCATTTCTCTCAAATCTCTTTTCATTAGCCCCCCCCAATTATTTTTCTCTATAAGCTGTATACGAAATAGATTACTCCGTGTGAGTTTTATTGAACTATTCGATTTTGTAATTTGCCAGCATCTAAACAAGAGAAGTAACATTTTACCATTAGCCACCTCCCAAATAGCCCATTTATGCCATTAGTTTAATCTTGTTTGCACTGCCAATTTCTAAGCTACGTTTTAAAAGCATTATTTTTTAATCAAAATAGCCCTAAAATGAAGTTATTTTTGCAAAAAAAATGCAAAATTTTCGAGCGCTGGGGGCTTCGCCCCCAGACCCCCGTGCCTCCGGCGGCTGGGGGCTTTGCCCCCAGACCCCCATTGGCCTCCGGCGGCTGGGGGCTCCGCCCCCAGACCCCCAAAACAACCCCCCTCCATTGCGAATTTCTGGCTACGCGCCTGGTTGTGTTCCTCTCCGGCTAAAACCATCCTGTGTAAAAAAATTCCAAGATAGAAAAAATTTTAGAGATTGCACATGAACACTTAAGTTTTTCACAAATCGTAAAATGCATCTGGGCACAGGGTATTGCTGTTTATAGGCAGAAGTATCATGGGTTGACAGTGCGACAATTTGTGAAAAAATTGCAATGCAAAAACTTTGTATAAAATAAGTCTATGGGGGTTAGGGCTCATTAAGTCCTCAGAAGAAGGTGGGATTGCATGTTGCATTGGGGATATCCTACTTGACCTTTGTTGTTTCCATTTTTTTTTAGAAACCATTGTCTATCTAGGTAGCCGCAGGTCCTCAAAGTCTACTGATAGTTGAGACCTCTCCGCTGGTTATACTTTTTTTGGGATGCTAAGTGCCAACTGCATCTCTTTTTAGTTTTGGTGGTTCAATATCATTCTGGAATTCTAACAAATCCTTTAATTTTTTGCTTGAAAAATTGCTAACTTTGGTGCAATACATTCGGCAAATTTGGCATATTCTTGTTAACACTAGAAAGTCCATAGGGGTCAATTGACCTTTTTGCTTTGTTTTTTTTCTAAAATAAACAAAACATACTTGAAATAGTAGACTAATATTTTTTGACTTTTATTTTCTTTGTTTAATGCACTCCCAAATAAGTAAAAAAAAAAATTGATAAAAAATTTGTGCAATTTTTTTTCCATTTATGCGCCAAAGCCCAGAGGCGTCAACTGCCCACAGCCACTTGTTTGCATAAAGCTTCTAAAACATACAGCAGTTCTACTCCAATTTGATGCATTATTTGCAGATTGGTGTTGAACACATGCCAAAAACATAGTGAGAAGAATTTCCAGACAATTGACCAATAAATACAGCAACCATAAATGTTTTCTGAATTCCATACCATATAAGTTTTTGAGCTGGTTTTCAAACCACTTTGCAAACAGTGCTTTCATTACGATATCACACAGCAATGCTAAATTATTATGCACTAAAGACTGCTATTTCATGGTCCCTGCTTTGTGGCATTATTTAGACAACAATTTGTCTATCTGTTTGTAATAAGCGTCTGGTACCACTTCCAGTAGCCAATTCCAAAATCTATTGTTCAGCAGACATTGCTTACTTTATGGTAAAAGCAGTGTAAACAATATGAAACGCAATAGGCATAGTGGGGTAAGGGTTTTATTGTTCCATGCTAGCTAGGCTATGACTACCTTGCTGACTATGCCTACTGTATTTGCTTACCATATCTACTAAGCCTACTTTGTCTACCATGCCTACCAAGCCTACTATGCTTGCTATGTCTACTATGGTTACTAAGCTTACTATTCAGGCTGGCGTTATGGGGCATTTTGGGGTCGTGCCCCCCAACCCATTGCTTGCGCCCCCCAAGCAAGAAATGTGCCCCCCAAGCAAGGATTGTGCCCCAAAGGAAAGTAGCAAGCCCAGTGCCACGGGCTGGCATTTTGAGGCTACGCCACCCCCAAATCACTGCTTGTGCCCCCCAAAAGTGAGTCTTTTTAGGACAAAAAAAGCAGGTCAAATTGAGTGAATGCCATGGAACTTAGTAGCCTAAGACTTTGGGACGAAGACGTTTTTTTCTGTTTTTGTTTTGGTCTTTAATCTCGAATTTGAGAGCAAGAACCAAGTTTTACACCAAAGGACCCCATCGTGCCCCCTGCCCTTTCCCTGGTCAAAGAAGAGCCCCGCCTGACGAGAACTGTGCCCCGAACGAAAGAAACCGACCCGGAGCCACGGGGGAAGGGGGAGCATTTGCGATGAAGACATTTTTTCTTTCTTTAGCCTTTAACCCCGACTTTGAAGGCAAAATTACTTTGCGTCGTTCCAAAAATTGCTTATGCCCCCAAAGCGCTCAACACTGGCGCCGGGTCTACTACCAATACTATGTTCACCAAACCTACTAAGTCTGCTCAGCCTAGTAAGTTTACTTTGTCTATTATGCCAACCTTGCTTTCTTTGCCCGCTATGCCTACAGACCTTGGTTGAGGGACTTAAGCCACACTAGACATGCAGCAGAGTGAAAAGAGTGTAAATTAAATAATGCTTGAATTCGTTTATTGCCAACCAATTTCAGAAAAAAACATAAACTAGGGTTATTTCATCTGTGAAATGCTCAAGAATAGCAATATTACGTGCTAGGGGTCAATTGAACCTTTGGGCTTTCTTAAAGAAAAAATCCGTGCTTTCAAGGGTTTAAAACAAACAGCCTAAAAATTTAATTTTGATTTGTTTTGAACCAACTTAGTTCATCATCCGCAAAGTAATCTAAATTTTGCTGTTTTTAGATTACTTTACTGATGATGAACTTAATTATTTCGAAGCGTCTAGAATGGAGATAAATTTTTGAGGCTGTTTGTTAACAAAAATTTCTAAGTATTTTAACAAATTAAGGAATCTGGTAAACACAGTTGCTTAATTAGTTTTGCTGTGTTTTGTACAGTACAGGGTTTGGCAATTATTTACGAATTTAACACTTGTCAGCAAGAATTATCATACATTCTTAGCAAACGTAAAGGCAAACAACGGCCCTGTAGCAAAAAGAACATAATGCAAAAAAGCAGAAATTTCACTGTTCATGTGCAACCTCTAAACTTTGATTTTTATCCGAGACATTTTGCACATGCAGCTTTTTACCAAACACGAACACATTTAACCCGGTTCTCGTATAGTTTTTCAAAGTTTTAGAATCAGTACCAACCTACTGTACATGCATCAACAAAATAAAAATAAATAACCTAAAAGTAAATTACCAAATCATCATAGAGCAAATAAAAGTTATTGCAGTTGTCTGTAGCTTATTTCATATAAAGTAATTTCGATAAAATGGATTAACTTTAGATAAAATCGGCTATTCAACTCGGCAAAATAAATTATTTCTGATTGTCTGCCTTTTGACACTGTGGTGTAATGTTAATATATAATGGCATTTTGCAATAAATTTATCTTTTCTTAGTCTTAGCTATGGTTGAAATGTTGAGTTTAAAATGAGTTTGTATTTATTTTGGTTAAAATAACTTCTGAGTTGATCACCAGAAATATTCAAGTTGGTTAATTTTTTCCCGATCCGATTGTCTATACTCAGCGTCGCTTTCATTCAATGGTGAGCATGATCCAATCAATCAATCTTCCTTTGTCTAACCACTTCAACGCAAACCGATATTTTTGGCATCTATTTGCAAGTCTTTTGCCTGGCAGGGTCACGAAACATGGCAGCTCGGCTGCAACAAAAAATAAGCGTAAAGCTTCTCTTCCCTCTTCTAAAGACGCATCAAAGAATTGACAACGGGAATTTACCCGCTGCCAAAACGCAAACGTTTTGATCACTAATCGAAACCTTTTATTAGAGCATACTGTAAAAACTGATAAAAATGTATTGCGTGTCCAGTCTAGTTAAAGTGTATAGTTACGTCCATTCATTTCATTAATGACAACTTACTATCAAACTTTTGCTGGTTTGTTGATTCCAGAGTTTTTTTTTTTGTCTTTTAACCTGAAAAAGAAAAAAAATTAGGAAGATGAAGATATTTGATTATTAAAAAAAAAACAGAAACGTCAACGCTATTTATGACATCACAAAAAAGTTCACAATCAAAAGATCAATTTAAGTGATTATTGCATTCGACTCTCAACCGCAAAGCTAAACTTCAGTTCCCGGCCTATAACATTGGTGCAATGCCCCCCTCCAACCGCTCGACGTGATTGCATCATTTATATTTAAGCGGTTTATAACTCAGGCGTAGTGTCCCCGGTAATGGCAACAGAAACTCGTTACACGCTACACGCAATAAAAATCTGATTAAATAGCAAATTTTTTAATTCAAGTGCAAAATTCTTCATAGTTGAATTAAACCATTACCCATGGTCGCTTTTTTCAGACTGAGATAAAGATTTTTGATGCGTATCTTTTTTTATGTTTAAGTTAATATTATTGAGGCTTGATTCAAATTTTTTTAAATTTTGATATTATATTTTGATGCTAACAATTTGTATAGATAACAGTAAAACGTAAAAAGTGTTTTGGTAGAGTTTTCTTTCAAGATTTGCGGAATATGATACACTTTTCTGATTCACCTTTTAAATTTTTTGTAGAGTAGTTGACCTGTCACCAAGACGGTGAGAATGATTTTGATTGCTCCCAGAGATGGTGCAACAATAGTGAACAATAAATTGCTTGTTTCTTCGTTCTCATTGCAACAATTGGAAGAATTTGCAGTAAATATTGCTGTCGTTAATTAATCATTTGATAAGTAATATTTTTTGTTAATGGAAAAATCTTCATCAAATGAGCAAAGATGCGGTTTATTAGTTAAGCATGTTAGTTACAAAACATGATGTTTATTTGTCTTCAATTTGAACAAACTTAATCAATTATCATAAACAAAAAGGACCCCTAAAACAATGCCGTATGAGCCAAAGTACTGTACCGTAGACTGCACTCATCAGTATTGAATTGGCTATATAGTGCGAGTAGTTTTATTATTAAAGAACTTGATTGAGGCTGAAAACTGTTACATTAAATTAAGTTCTTTGCTCACAGCAGTGGTTCTTAACTTGTGGTAAGCGTACCACTAGTGGCACGCAAAAGCTTTTTAAATAGTACGCGAAAGCTTTTTAGGTGGTACGCAAGTCGCTTCCATTTTTTTTTTATAAAAACGCTTGAATTCACAGCTTTATGGCATTTTATTTATCGGGTTTTGTTTCTAAATAAATCAATTTTCCAAAAGCTTGCAATTTTTATTGTTTCGTATTATTGCGATCTTCATGCGCGTAAAGCAGCGTGAAATTATGTGTCACAAACAAAACTATAAACTTTGGAAAAAGCAAATTATTACTGATAACTTGTGATTAACTTTACAGTAGTTAAATTTCTTAATCAACCCTGCATGATGCGCAAGCGAAATCGTGATCAGCGTACGTCAAATAGATTTCATCGCAGTTGATCGCTACGGCAAAGTTTTTCCACAATGTGCGGGTTGCAAAAAAACACTCTTAAAAGCTACGATTAAGCCCGGGCGCCGGCTCGACTGTCATGTTAAAAAAACTACGTTGATATAGCAAATCAAAATTAGAGATAATTCTAGCAACTGGAAGGGAACGTCAAGCATAAAGCATGGACAACTTGCTAAATCTCGCAGAAGAGTGCAGATCTTATGAAGTCCCTACCTATTGGCAAAATATGTAAGCCCGTACAATAGCAAAGTTTAGTAGTGTTTTCCCCTTATTTGAAGTTTATGTTTAACAAACTGTGACGCAGAGCGTCATGATAAAGTAATTGCAGGACTAAGAGTTCAAAGTTTGAATTTGGTAAGTAACTTCGAATTTGTAGCATTTGATGTCACTGCTCACCAGCATAAGACGTAATACAAGAAGTGGTACGCGTTGACACTTTGGAGTGTCCAAATGGTACGAGATCGTAAAAAGGTTGAGAACATTGGGTTGCAAGTATTTTTAGTTTTAACCCAGAACTTGCAAATGATTTGTTACTCTTTAAGTCAAGTGCCAGTACTTTTATATCTTTTATGCTAGAAACTCTCACTATTCCCAAGATGCACGACGTCAAGGAAGCCTTGAGTTTCAACTTTAAATCTCAATTGTAATTGTAAGTGCATTTTGTTTGCCAAGTTGTTTTGGCTAGAAGACAACGAAGTTACTTTTCGGTCATAGAGTAAACCTTCCACCTGCCAACCTGCCTACCACACAAGTTGGAGGCTTCAAACTGTCCCTTTTAATTGCTAAACGTCAAGCAGGGAAGCGGTGATTATTAATTTAATAGTCTTTGGTTTGACTCGATAAGAATCGAACTCGAGGCTACCGTTTCAGTAGCACAAGCTCTATCTTCTCAACCACTGATCGGTCGAAAAATCCAATCCAATCTACTGTTTCAGTTGAAAATTTTCTGTGTAATCTTCCAAGGCCAGTTGGTATCAGCCTGTACTCACAGATTAACATAAGCCTATACTGGCGCCTGGTGTCGTTTTTACGACGACCCTGATGGCATGAACTGGATTCAACCTCAACCTTGTATGATCAGGTTGTTGCGTCGTTGGATAAGACGCTTTGCAATGATTATCTCCACTTGGTGGCTTTGAACAAGCAGCAAATTCAGTGAACAAGAATTCAAAGTAATCCTCAGGAAGATAGGATCGCCGGAACTTCTAAGCAGGTGCGGATTCCTCCAAGCACGAAGCAGTCATTGCAATGAAAAGTGCTCGGATCGTCCATTATTTAGCGTCTGATGCTCTCGGGTGACGGGAGGATAAATATGCATTACAACAACAACAACATAATCAAACAACTGCCTTAATTTTTAATTTCAAAGCTTGAAAAGAGTATAGAGTACTAAAATTCTTTAAAATGAAACTACGATTTTCAGCTAAAAATAATATTTATAAAAACGCTGCAAACTAAACATGCATTATTGAAAACCAATTTCTTGGTTGTAAAAAGTATTTTCTATCTGCAATTCATCAAAATTGAATAGGTTATAAAAAAATCAAAAGCAAAAATATCTCGCTGGAACATTGCATGCATTTTCACAGATTAAGTATGACATTACAATGATAACAAGAAAATAAAACAAACAAAGAAACTACTTACTAATTCTTGGGCTGGTGTCAACAGGCATAGGGGTTTGTGTAGTAGTAGTTCCTGGTAAAGATGTGAACTCATAAGGTGCTCTACCTAGAGTGCAGTAGGTTTTGCAAAATAGCAATTTACATCACACGATGAAGCACAGTTGAGTTCATTTATTAATGCGCTGTAACAAGCAAGCCCTCTAGATTTGACCAACTGCACCATTACTAAGCATTAATCTTGTGAGATTCTAGGTTTTTCAAATAATCCGTTAGTTTGATCTTCCAAGGCCGTAAGATAGTTTAACCCAAATCGAAATATAGCGTTGTGTCTTTCCCAAAACCTCAACATGACTACTTCCGCAATTCAATTAAAATTGAGCAACCTTTTAATCCTTAAACGAACGCTTTAACAGCTATGAGAAACGCAGCCATTTAATTGTTTTTTTCACACAAAACTTTTGTAGGAAAAAATAACCTATATTTTCTGACAATATTAATATTTAACCTTCCAATATTTTTGTATTTAATGAAAATAAGGTTTAATGTAAATTTTTGATACGCTGATTGTTTCCCAAAACTTTTCTACGTGGCAAAAGCATTGAGCGTGCATTGGAAAACAAAGAAAATATCAGAAAAATTGTATGAAAAGCAAGTAAAGTACAAATATGACAAACAAAACTGTCGAATTTACTGCAATTATATCAATTTTTAAAAGTGATGAGAAAAATAACGTGAAAAAACGATTATTCTATAAAGGTTTTCTAAACAATAATAAATATGACTTGTTATACACTGTCTTCCCAGTTTCCATAGTGCTCAATGGACAATGTGCCAGAGCCAGTTAACGATGCAGGAAGTTCAGTTAAAAATTAAAATCGTTAAAAATTTTAAAAACCCACGACAGTCTGTTTCCCTCTAATGGGTTCGTCAGGCGGGGTAGAACTAAGCAAAAACAAAACAAAACGGTAATATACTTCAGCACATCAACTACGTCTCCCCAACCCCCTCACCGGCAGCTCTGCAGCGGACACGAGCCCAGGCCAGCGCCGGGTAACCGCCTACCCGGATTACGGCTACTGGTTCTGGCAGGTGTGAGCCACGGTTAGCCAAAGTGTGCTGGCCTGGGGTCGTGCCCGCAACAGACCTTCCAGTGAGGGGGTTGGGGAGACTTGGTTGATGTGCTGAAGTTTATTACCGTTTTGTTTTGTTTTTGCTTAGTTCTATTCGGCCTGAAAACTCGTTAGGGGGAAACAGACTGTAGTGGTGTTTTTAGATTTTTAATGATTTTAATTTTGAACTGAAATTCCTGCAGCGTTAAAAAACAAATATGCATATTTATTTTCGATTATGTTAACAAAGAAGTAAAAGAGTTTAAATATTTAATTTCCTAACAAAACAAAAATGGTGATATTTTTATAATCGAAAAATTATTGTTCTGTAAAGTAGTGCAACTTTATAAAAAGATTTGGTATCAACAAAATCCATCAGATTGGTCAATAAAAGTAAGAGTCAGAGCAGAATGCACAGTAAAATTACTGAAATTGAAGCCACACCAGCGCCTGTTTCGCGAAAAAAAATTATCCACTTAAGCAGCCATTTTTCGGCGAAAAAGGAGCGACTGTGGTTTTAAATTTTTAATTTTAGTAGTTTTACTGTGAAGCGCGACTTCATTTTATTTATTCATGTTTTTTTTTAAATTTGTTTGTTTGTTTGAGTTACAATTCGTGCAATAATCACACTACTACTGTTGCTACTATAGTAATAATAACAATAAAAGAAAAATAACATGCCCAACACTGTTAGCAGTAAATAACACCATCAGTTAAGAATTATGTCGAATGAATTTTAGTGTGAATGATGCGATGGTTTACCAATTAACCCAATAAGGGGTTTTTAAAACTTACCTCTACACTATATTCCTGTGACATACGTATGATGCAAGATCGGTATGGGCCCGCCCAAAACACCTGCACAAAGGATGACGAACCATTTGCAAACTGAATTATCAAGTTGAACTCTTGGATAACCCATTTACTGTAGTTAAACTTCAGAGTTTTATAAAAGTTACCTTTCGTCCTGTGACATATGAATGATGCAAGATAAGTCTCCATAGGAATGACGCAAGAAAAGTCTTCATCACGTTCTTTTCTCCGTACACCAGTACATAGGATATTGAACCATTCGTAAAGCTCATGATCATCGCAATTTTGAACACTTGGATGGCCCATAACGACGCAGTTTTCATCAATGTCTGAAGATGGTTCAGTTCTATACCACGAGCCATTATAGGTTAGTCTTGTGCCATCATTCCAACACGAGAAAGGTTCATTCGATTGACAGTTTGATGAGCGATTTTGCAAGCCAATCCAATAGGAGTTTGGCCGATCTGAAAGAAAACATTTCTTTGATACAAACTGCCGATACAGTAGGTAAAATGCTGTAAACTCTTCCCCATTTTTATTGTAATTTGAAATCAAAATTGCGGAATAGAAACATAGCTAAAATTTAATCAGCAGAAACTAGAAAATATTACTTTGTGATATACGATAAAATAAACTATAAAATACAGCATATTAATTTGAAACAAAAAGCCAAAATTTATAGATCTTTGAACTATTTCAATAAAATGCACGAAATTGCTATTTTTAATCTGTAGGCAAAAATATATCTGAAACTTTTAAATTGCTGAACGAACTATATTGTTTTTTAACAATGTATTGAATTAAGACTTAACTTTTAAATTCTGTAAAGATCTTATAAAGCAAAATATTTAGCAGTAACGCAGTTGGATTTCAAATTCTTCAAGTTAATGCAAGTTTAAATTTATTGTGATGATATTTATTAATCAAAGTGATTTTACTGTATTTTGTATAGAACACTACAATTCAACATCGTTGATAAATCGATTAAAATTGCATTGAAGCGAAATAGTTTTAAATCTACAAAATTGGTTTTACCACGTGAAATGCTGTTTATGGTGCCTTGCAAAAAATTTTGAATATCCTCAGTGTAGATGGCAACCAGTTGGAATTTCATTTGGGAACACCGGTGCTCCGCTTCTGTGTAATTAACTAAATCAGTTCCAAAAAAATATTCTCTTGTACCAAATGTTTTCATTTGCCCATCAATTGCAACAGTGTTTAAAATAATAGTCATTGTAACCAACAAAGCAAGCATTTTTGTTGCCTATCATCTATTCTAAAGTAATATGATGTTGTTATGGAATTTTGAGAATTAACTTGAATACTCAATGATCATCTCTCCTTTAAAACATCTTGACTAGAAAGGGACTACGATAATAATCTGCTCCTGCATTGCATAGTGCTTTAGCGCTTACACCTGGTCTACTGTTGACCTGAAATTGCTAGCGCACCGACACTAACTTTTAGTTCAACTAATTTAATCTTATGAACCAAATTGCTGGAGCGTTGGTAAAGTCAAGTTAGCTTGGTAAAAGCTGGTTAAAACATGCAATGAAACATCAGAAGTGAGATGTACGGTTTTAGTTTAGACCAAGGTCCTTTATCAATGGCATTGGTGTTATGTGGGCCTGTTTAGAATGACCTTGTTCGCCTAAATTAGTATTCACTGTATATTTTGTTTATTTGGAAGTCTTACAATTAACTGTTGAATCAGAGGTGGAGTCGAGGACACAACCTTCGAGTCCAAGGCCAAGGGCTCGAAAAAAATCCGAGGCCAAGGACTGACCTTTCGAGGACAGACCCTCTCGAGGCCAAGGACAGGAATGGTTGAGGCCGAGGCCAAGGAACAAGAACTTAATTTTTCTAAATTATGATCGGCTATTTTTCATACGTTTTAACGCAAAAGTGTTTAAGATATTGCATTTTATTAAGTTTTTAATGATAATTTGAAAATAGTAAAGCCTCTGAAAGTACTGAATGTTATTTGAAAGTTTTACACTTGACTGCAATGTTGATTACGTTACGTAGCGGTAGGCCTATCGTGGTAGTAAAAGAATTAAGGCAGTAAATTGTGAATTGGAAATGAGAATAACTAATGACTTTAAAATTTTAACGTGGAAATGGACAAGATTAAGGTCTTGATTTTTTTATTAAGGCCCCGGGGCTAACGTCCACTGATTATGGATCCCCACTTTTTTAGTAGTTTCTCAAACACAAATAATATTTGTTTGGTTAAAAAGTATTCTTTCACAGAAACAGGTAAATACTAGCATAGTTTTTAAATGCTGCATCGAGAATATAATATTATTGTCTAAAAGTATATAGCAAAACACGGTAAATTTGTATTTTTGAAATAAAATGAATACCGTACTTGCAAGCTCAAGTCTTTGGAAAAAACTGGTTTCTGAAGGCCAGGGCAAAGTCACCATGCCTTTGCTGAACAGCTATAGCGTTTTATTTTTTTGTTTTTCAGAAAAATAGCAATTTTTGTGACTTTGAAGAGATTACACAATTTGATTTCCGAAACAATTTGAAAAAAGAAAACACCGGCATCGTAAAAGTTAATTCAGAAAAACTTTAGTTTTCCCACATTTTCCCAATCCTAATTTTAAGCCAATTTTTTCTTTGCGTTTCAGTGCATGTGATGTGTCGACATAGTCTTGCATCTAATGCCTATCTATGAATGAGCGCATACGGTTCGGCTGCAAAAAGATACTTTGTAAAATTTAGCATAAGTTATTTAACTACAAAAAGTAACATGAGAATCCCAACAGGGCCGTATTAAGGAAGAAAACATTGGGGACATCTCCCCGGGGTCCTCCTTTAAGAGACCCACGAATTGTAAAAACGTAAAAATTAGAGTTGTATTTTCTTACTTCAAAACAAATTTTTCGCAGTATTCGCTCGCGTAGTTTGAGAATAATAGCTTTCGTTCTCAAGTAAAATATAGCTAGTAACATCAAGGCTATAGTACATGTAACATATTGAGTATATCATAGGCTATCCTGGTAACTGCACTGCATTTCATTATCACGCACATACTTTCTTCTGATTCCACATTCACATAGGCATGGTCATGTTTTAATGTTAGCGACTCAGAAATGTTTGTGTCCGGACCCTCGGATCTCTTGTTATATAAGCCCTGAATGGCTTTAGTGTTTTCCTTTTTGTACCGCCAGCACCAGAAGTAATAGCAGAAATAAAAAAAAAACTATTTACAGTTCGTCTTGCCCCCTCATTGTCCGACTTGAACTTTCACACAATGCCATTGACTCTAAGATTTTCAATAACTTGGCTCCCACGTTATATTATTTTCAAATAAGAAAAGAAAAATAATTGACAGGTCAGAAGTTATAAGCGTAGCCAAGGAGGCAAAGGACCTGCTTCCCCTCCCACCCCCCGATTGAAAATACCACCAATGATAAAAAGGATGACCACAAAGCCTATTGTTTATTAAATTTCAGTTTCTTTTAGTATTTTCGCGTGCAATTGCAGTAATTAACAATAATATTAATGTTGATGGCCAGGAAGGCCAGTCCCCCTCAATTCAAATTTTGGTCAATCAATTTAAGTATATAACCAGCGAGAAATTTAAGGTTTTGTCCTGAAAGTTGCAACCTCTGGCCTTCATCTAACCTTTTAAAAACTTAATGCTGTAACATGATTTGTAACAATCTATTACACCAACTTTAAATAACAATCCACCTCCACCTTGCCAGTTTTTACGAGACAAAATTAAAAATAAATAGCTTAGGAAATGTTTATTAGAGAATTTGAATTGAAAGGCCTCGGGTCCCTAGTCGTTCATGTAATCGAAAAACTCGTTATTTTTATGACAAAACAAAGATCTCCAAGAAAATCTTTGAATGAATTATTGCTTGGAGCTAAAAAATTGCAGAAGGCAATGTACCTTTCTTCCCTTTGCCTGGACCAAGTCAATTGCAAAATTTATTAAAAAAAGATTTTAAACGTGAATTGTAAGCAAAGGGAGGACTGAACAATTTAATTTTTTCAATTGGTTTTCAAATCTTAAAAATTAATTTCTTTCAAATGTCTCTAAAAACGCCCAAAGTGTGGTCTAAATGGCGTTAAACCAGCTAGTTTTTTTTTTTAATTACAAAATTTTTTTTAAATTGTCCTTAGCCTCAGGCGGCTGCCCTCTACCCCCTAGACCTCCGCCTGTGATACGATTAGTTTGTGACACGTTTAGGTACATTAGTTCCTTTACTGCGCCTCCACAATTTAACACATATTTTGAAGCATTAGCTTTTTTTCTTCCTTCCTCCTTCGCAACATCCTGTTTGTGCACCAACCCAGCAGGCCCCAGGCTTTTGATCTTCCATTCTAAGGTATTTTTGTACCATAAAATACGCCTATGCAGGATTTAAAAATACCTTATGTTTAGTTATTTTCCTTTTCCACAAATGAAAAAACAATGCTGTTCTCGAGCCTAGGACAGGAAATTTTCGAGGACTTGTAGGGTTCGGGTCCAAAGACTTTAAAATGTTTCTTCAAAGACTTCATCTCCGTGATGTGTGTTTTCATTGAAATACATGATGCTATTGCATCTAAGAACATGAGGCAGTTGGGAATTCCTGTTCTTGCTGTCATCGTGGTTGGCTACTTAAATCGAAGTTTTCCTATATAATCTGTCTTGAGGCAATTTTTCCTTCTTGCCTAAACTTCCATTGAATTTTCTGCCATGTTTAATCACTAGTATTATGTAGCGCTTACGACGTTAAATTTAAATGTGTTCGTACCTCAAACAAAATGCATTAATCAAACTTGCCGTAATTTTATTAGCCTATTTATCGACATTTCGTTTGCTATACCAACCAACACCAGCTCTAAAGTCACCAACTTCGCCACAACATCAACATAACTTTATTCAATAACGTTATTCAATGCAACACTCGTCTGCTTCATACCAATGATTGTTGCAAAAGACAGTCTAATATCTTAGCTATTTTTAGCGCTGAAAAGGTTTGCAGAGCAAAAGAATTGTGCAGGGTTTGTTTCGATTGTTATATTTGCGGAAGTAGTTTGTTCATAAATTTTCGTTATGAGTAAAGACGCTTTTTACACGAACAAGATTAGTCAAGTGCAAAAATAATGCCAATTACATCTTTATTTTGTTTGGTTGAGCGACAACGCGTGTTTTTGTCAGGAGCTGGTGCTCTAAGGTTCGAATATCATGTCGGTCAAATCAATGCATAGGGTTGCCAACGGCTCACAATTGCTCAAACATTTTTTGCACGAGTGCAACAATGTGGACATAGGCCCAGCAAATGCGTACGCGCTGCAGCGTAATGCAGAAAGTACAATAAAAATTTTGATTTTTTCTCTAGAGCGGCAAAAAATTTATCTACAAAACATTTTTTTCTTTCTGCGAATTGATTGCAATGACGCTTTAATAAGCCCCCTTTGCTTTTTACAAACTTTGGTGCAATAAAGCAAGCTTAAGCCAAGATATGGTATTTATTATTTATAAGTATGAAAATCATATTTGGGATATTTGAAATAAACTCAGATACGGTGCAAAGTTTAACTTGTTTTGTTATCTAGCATGTAATATCTTGGAAGTTAAAATTTTTTGGCAACGTTTGTTGATTGCCCCAGTACATCGGAAAAAGGTACGATCTACGCTATGCGTAAAACTGTGATCGTATTTTCAGTTTATTGCAAAAGTAAATTCGATTGCCCGCCTTATCAGCGTACAAGCAACCAAGGGTGAAAATAAACTAAAACTAGGCTCTTAAGCTCATAATTTTTCGCCCAGTGTGGACCGGACATATTAAGCTATTCAAGTTAAATTACGGTACATAGTGGCCAACGTTGAAAAAAGCAACTTAAATATTTTTTCTGCCGTTGTTGAGTCGCAAATTTTACGCAACACCTAAGCTAAAATCGCTAATGCTTAAAGTGCTTCAAGCTTAATTTGCCTCCCAACAGGATCTTTGAATTTCGTTTTTCAAGGTTGATCTTTACGGGCATATTCAG
This sequence comes from Trididemnum nubilum, assembly GCA_963965965.1. Classification (NCBI taxonomy): domain Eukaryota; kingdom Metazoa; phylum Chordata; class Ascidiacea; order Aplousobranchia; family Didemnidae; genus Trididemnum; species Trididemnum nubilum. Next base: position 4,075,941 of record OZ014478.1, on the reverse strand, counting down.
GCCGGAACCTATTTGCAGGCTTGTCCACGGGATGCATTTTTCTGTTCCATCATATCCCATTCCATAGCAGTTCATGTCTGTCCCATCCTATCCTATGGGATTCCCATCAAAATACAGTTTAATTAAAGTGAATAAATTTATAAAAATTTAAGTATAATGTGTACTAGATAGAACTACACGTACAAAGAGATACACAAAACGACAAAACAGAAATTTTTTGCTTTACCCCTTCTCTTTCAGTTGTTTGATTGCACCGTTGGGAGTAGCGTTGAGCTCGACCGCCGAATTGGCCAGAACACTAAAAGTTTTGGGGTTGGTATCCCTTACCAATGCTTACCTATCTATTTAGGTATGACGTTATCAAAAGGATATCACATGGCTACTCTCCCGTAGGTACCATGGGAAATGCAATGCTTGCTGTCCCATTCCATCCCATCCCATGGGATTCCCATGGGAATCCTATTCCCATGGATAAGCCTGCCTATTCGGAATACAAAGCAACGAGTTATTTGCATCTTCGCGATGTTCGCAACTGACATAAGCAGCATTTGCAAAGGACAGCCAACAATAGATACTGATTGCAACTTGCAATGAGCTGACCAATGAACTCAAACCAGTAGTTAGTAAAACACAAACTAATATGCGCACTAAATTCTTGCCTCGAATTACTCTGAGCTACGAAAGTTGGTTAAGCGTAATCGTAATTACATCGTTTTTCACCAGATTGCCTTGTCATCGAGACAGTAAAGACACCTCTTCTGTTTTTGTGTCAAAGCTGCCATTAGTATACCCCCATGGTATAGCCTTCGAACTAACATTTATAATGCTGAACGTCAAGCAGAGAAGCTGTGAAAACCAATTTTTATAGTCGTTGGTTTTATCTGACCGGGAATCGAACCCATGTCCTTGACTTCTGCAGCAGAATTTCCACCAACTCGACCACTAATCGAGATTTACTGCACATAGGTCTTGCGCTCAATTTGACCGTAGTGCAGTTAAAGATTTTTTTTATTATAGTAGCGTTTTCTTTCAGCCTTGCTCAGGTCACTTTGACGCATTAAAGTAAACTGAGTTGAAGAGAAATTATAAAAAAATAAGCTATCTTCAGCTACGCTACGCTTAACTCTAGTAAAATTACCAAACCTGCCTTTAGCAATTACCATACAGCAAATCAAGCAAAAGTTTATGCTATTCTTGCACAAAAAGTGCATCAAGCAATCTTTTGACAACTTATTTATTATATTCGATACAGTACCTAAATACGAACGCAAATTAAATGTCAAAGCAATGAAAATATTATTAAAAACTACTGCAAATGTAAGCAGTTCTAATAATAAAGCCTCGTTCCAAGGCATAAAATAAATAAGTTTGAGAGAAAAGAGAGAGATAAATAAGTTGTAATAATAAAGCTGGTTTATGATGTGAACCGCTGGTTTACATTATAAACCAACGGTCGCACATTCGCTAGTGCTTGTTGAATTGCTTCACTTGTGATCCAAGCTACTGTCATTTGTAGTGATAAATTTTCGCTCTGGAAGTTTTGATTGATCTCAAGACGATAGACAACTTGGATCTGCTCAACTTGGCATTTTCTATAAGTTTACAGGGTTCGAAATTAACGCTTGTGGGCTTGCCTGAGGCAAGCTGAAATCGCTTCGGGCAAGTTATTTTTCGGCTTAACTTGCCCGACGGGCAAGCTAACAAAATACAGCGGATTAAACAACATCAAACAAGATTATTTCGAAACGCAATTTAGCTCCACTTTTGTTGCAATAAAATATGTACTGTAAGTAGGGAAAACTGTTGCGCTTGCTTTATTTTAGTTAAACTTTTGGTAATCACCACAATTAACTCTTTGTTTAATTTATTTGTACGCACATTATTAATTGCAATTAACACTTTTTAATCGCACGCAGATTTTTTGATACTCATACGCGTTTAGCCAAATGCTACTTTTTTTTTGTATGAAAAATTTTCCCACGCTTGTCGCGTTAACCGCTGTTTCAGATTTCACAAGTACTACCCTACGCTGAAGGAAAACATCAAGAATTTTGCAAGTTTTTTATTATGATTATTTTGAAGCTCTTTTAGCTCCTATAGCTTTTGCAAAAGTTTCGGCTTTCTAGCTGGCGTAGTTTAAAAATGATTAAAAAATGTTCGCGATTAAAAATATGTTTGCAACAAACAGCAATGTAATAATTGAAATAATTACAACTAAATAATCAATTTTTGCGTAACGCGTGATTGGAAAAAGTTAATTATTACCCTACGTCACATTAACATCTGACATAACATCGCACGCAAAAACTTGATTTTCGAAATAAGATACGCGACTATGCTTATTTTGGAAATCCAGTGCTTTTTGCTAAGAAGTAACTTACATTTTACAAATTTTTTTCCAAAGTTAACCTCAAAACATATTGTACCTATTTTTTTTTTTTTTCGGGCAAGTTAAAATCTTCTCGGGCAAGTAGACATTTGATATCACTTGCCCGACGAGCAAGTTGTTGAAAAAGTTATTTTCGATCCCTGATAAAGTTTATAATTACATTTAAATGAATTTTTTTCAATGCCAGGTAAAAGTTCAACTCCAGAAATTTTTTGCTTAATTATTATAGAAAAAAAGACCAGAAACGGAATATCAAATATTCATGTTTTCACAAAAAAGTGTGTGTACAGTCAAACCTCGGTTTAACGGACAAATGCGGACCAACGACAGTCCGTTGTTGGAAAAAGTCCGTTAAACGAAAACGCAGTGTTCCTCACTCTGTTACAATTGTGTGCACCTCAACTGCTAACATAGCTTATCTGTAACAGCAAATCTTAGCTTTTCCTTGGAAAACACAATAATGACGCTAAACATCTTTGATGGCGAGATGTATTTACTGTAAAGTACGACTCAGAAATATTTTTTTGCTTTGATACTACCGTACGATTTTTAGGACTTCCATGAAACATTTATCATGCATACACAATTAAGCACGGTGGATAGCTTAATCTGAGACCGAGATGATCATCAGTTCAGCACGATTAGCATCTTGAACATCATCTTCAGGGGTGATGGGACTATGACTGCAACATGGGTCAGTGTTAGTCTGATCTTCAGAGACAGGAGGTGTTCCCATAAGAGGTGGGGAGTGACTAGCAGGAGCACCATCTTGAATAGGATGACAAGGTCCAAAGAAGCTGCTGATTTTGGTTTGGCTACCCCCCATGTGCTGTTCTTTGATGATAAGCTCCCTGATCATCCTGAGGTTTCCATAGTGATACGCCATTTCAGGTAGCTGACTGTAGCTTGAGTAATCAATCAGAGCATCGACATAAGTCCGAAGAGTTGACAACTTAACTTTGGGGACCTTCATCGTCTCTTCTTCGTCACTGCTTTCCTCTTCTTCACCAGCCACCACAGATGTCACTATGTCGGCCTCACTCAACACCTTATATCCTGGGTCAAGATCCAACTCATCCAGCCAATCCGTGACGTCCTCAATGGAGGTAGATACCTCTCCACCACGCTGTAGCATGTGGAGAAAATCTTCTGCTTGGCATCCTTCAAAGTTCACTTCAGTATCTTCGTCAGCAATCAGTTTTTTCCAAGAGTTTGAGAGGACAGGCACCTTAAGATCTTGCCATGCTGCCGCAAAGTTGTAAATAGACGAACGAATATTGTAATTTTTGATGTTGGCCAAGGTACGCTCCCCTTTGATGTCTACTTCACTTTCATCATCTTCTATAACCGCCAAGACCTCATTCAAGTAACGGAGTACGTAGTGCCTCTTCATGGCACATATTACTCCCTGGTCCATTGGTTGTATTACCGATGTTGTATTGGGAGGCAAGTAAAGAACCTTTATCTTGCCATCACGGCTTACAATCTTCTCTTCACTGGGGTGTGCAGGGGCATTGTCAAGAATCAAAACCGCTCGTACATCGTCTGGAGCAATCTTAAGAACTTCTTCTTGATATTTCCGAACCGCAGGTACAAAATACGAGAGAAACCAGTCTGTAAATATTGCCTGGTTGAACCAAGCTTTCTTAGAGTTGTAATACACAACTGGCAAGCTTTGCTCAATATTTATTCCCCTAAACGCCCTTGGATTTTTCGATTTACCCACCACTGCTAACTTCAGTCGGTGCATACCTGTAGCATTGCACCCAACTAGTACTGACAGTCTTTCCTTGCTAGATTTTTTCCCCTTAGATTTATCCTCACCACGTCGAACGTGGGTGTTCTTGGGAATAGAACGCCAGAACATGCCAGTCTCATCTGCGTTATATATCTGAGAAAGAGCGAGGCCTTCGTCACTCATTAGCCTTCTTAATTTCTCTCGAAATGGGGCAACACTCGCCGTATCTGCATCACCAGCTTCACCATGCAGTATCTCGTTGAATAAACCATGACGATTCCGGAATCGCCAAAGCCACCCTTCACTTCCCGTAAATTCGGTGTATCCAAGATGAGTAGCAAGTTTGGTAGCGGCTGCCAGTAGCTCTACACCACGTACGTTCACACCACAGGACCGTTCCTGAACGTACCATTTCATGACGGCCGCATCTAAAGCTTGATTTTTCCCAGTTTTCATGTGTTTTCTGTTCTTCACTGTACCTTTCTTTAAAGATGAGGCATCAACACAATACGAAGCAGCATACTTCATTAGCTTTTCCTTGCCCTTGCTGATGTCGGAGACAGTTTGCTTTTTGACATCGTACTGCTCACAGACTATCGCAACGCTGGCTCCCTTTTCAATTTTTTCGATTAGTTCTAGCTTCTGCGTCACAGACAAGTTTACACGTTTACGTTTTTCGGCTTGTTTAGGCATGTTTGTTATTATAACAGCACTAAAACTCAATGAGCAAAACAAGCTGAACAAGCTGACTGATACGTCTTGTGATGTCACAATGCAAGTAAACGGGGAATCATTATGTCTCTGCGACAACGTAGCACGATTTCTCGTTTCGTCGGCTATTGATTTTCGCTTGTAACAATTACATGTACAGCAGTCTATGCTTACGGAACGGTAAAATCCGAAGTCCGTTAAATCCGAAGTCCGTTAAATCGAGGTCCGTTAAATCGAGGGTTGACTGTACAGCTGCTGCCACAGCTCACTGGGCTCAGGTAATATTTCATGCTCTATGATCAAATTACAGTTTAAATTAAATTACGTACCGTACACAAAATAATGTTGCAGCATAATTTGCTTGAAAGATCTATATTTTGAGTGACTTTACGTAAAAATAAACATCAGTTATGCATAAGCAATATGTCATGAAAGATATAAACTCGACAAATGACAACGTGATACACAGTTTTAGGAGTACTAACAGTAACAGTGCACTCCATGACAAAACCCTAAAGTACTTTTTTCAAAACTAACCATGTGTTTTCCATATATTTGAAAACCTGAGTATGGTCAATGTCACGATCGTTGATACTTGGCTAGAGTACAACCTTTCATCTCTAGAATTTCCCACGTCGGCTGAAACTGGAGAACGACTGAGATGTTAATTGACAAATCGAAAATGGCAGTTGATATTTCCTTTAACTTCTTGAATCTCAGAAAGCAGCACACCAATCTTAAATTAAAACTTCTATTTAAGATTGCAACACAAACCAACTCACTGAGCAAAATCGCTCCACTCACACCTCTTACTAAATGGCTATACGAGCCAACCCCAGATACACAAACTCGACTTAACTGCCTACGAAACTAATACCTAAAATCACCCACTCTTAGATTATTGGAATATTAGAATGAAAAACGACCCGCCTATTTATACTACGGCAAAAGCTATCGAATATCCCAGAAAAATCCCTGTATTTCACAATAGACAAAATACACGAGCTTACGATAAACAAATTTCGACATAATTATGACATCACAACTTCAAGTCTAAATATAGCAATTAAGACATGTAAACAACTCAAACAATCGAAAACTGCAGAAGATAGTAGAATATACCGTACTAGAAAGGAATCATCTCGAATATCTCGAATATTCTAAATCAAAAAAAAAACAGGAAAACAAAGAAACAGTCACGTACGCATTAAAATACAGGAAATAATCATGTCTCAGTCATTCAAAATTATTATTCGTGACAGTCAACTATATTACAATTGCGCAGTAAATATTAAATGCTTAATTATGAAACTATTCAAGTATTACAGTTTATTGACGTCCCGTATACAAAATCGCGTAGTCGCGAAATTTGTTTGACAAGCCTAGTTTTTTGTGACTTACAGGTACATAAAAATAAACATCAGTAACGCATTCATGAAGAATACAAGCTCGGCGTATGACAACGCAATACACAGTTCTAGATTTACTAACAGCACACCCCGTGACAAAACCCTAAAGAACATTTTTCAAAACCCACTGTTTGTTGTCCATATCTAAAAAGCCCCAAATCGGCCAATTGATTTATGTTGACGTTTTTTTAAATGTGCGTAGTAAACAACTAAACATCAAAAAAAAAAAAAAAATTACCAAAACTAAACCAGTCGGATCTGAAGCCTTCAACTACAACACAGAAAACTATAAGACTTGTAGAATGGTCTACCGGTTGTAGGATAATCACGTATAATTTCAGAGAAATAATTTCATTTTCAGTTTTCGAAATACTTACGCCGTTGCATTTACCACACATTATAGTCCATATTATATATCCGAATTTGAGCCAAGTCCGACTTGAATAGAAATTGAGTAACATACTAATGTATTCCAACTTATAACTTTTCAAGTCAAAAGCAATTTTATCAAGCACTTACAGCAAATTAGACTTGCAAAAAAAGGAATAATTTCTAAATTTGTATTAATTTGTACAGTGTAATTGCCATCCTTGCCAAATTAATTTGAAAAAAACTTTCTTTGTAATAAGCGGCTGTATTACGCTAAGGTGAATACAATCTCTTTGAAGATCAACTGTTTGAAAACAATCTAGAAAAAAAAGAGAAATTGTTGCTGTATTTATTACAGTTCCATTCTAATGAACTTCGGTTAGTAATGCGCTTCCTCAACAAATCGATAGAGCCATATTCTACCAGAAGCTTTGACTCTCCTCCAGTATCTTGTTGCCATTTTTACCTACTAGTGTCGGTAATGCATTTTCATACACGTTTGTATGAGCGACTGATTGGCCGTCGTGCGTACCAACATTACCAGCATGAACGGTAGCGGTTTGTTTTTGAAAATTGTTTGGTTAAACTTTTTTAGATGAGTTGATGATAATACAGTAAATAGTACAATCGAAGGCGTTTAACATCTACAGTAAAAAGATTTTGTTTTCCCCATTTGAAATTAATCTATATCCAACCAATAAAGTTTTAGTAGCCTATTATGTCTAATTATAATCATAGTCAATTCAATAACATTTAAAATATTCAACAATTTATAAACACTGTAAGTTTCATTTTACCCTACTAAATGTTCTTGTACTAATAAAATCAGCTTCAGGATTAGTTTCTTGAACAAACGCGGAATTTTCCGGATTTGAAATTTGCCGTAAATAAGCGCTGTCGTACGCAACTTCCTCTAGTTGTTTTTTTGAATCCTCGTAACCATTTCAATTCACTGCAATATGAACTGGAATCAAATCTACATCTACTGGAATCACATCTGTGTGATCACCATACGTAATCACCATCTGCATCGTTTTGCAGCGCAGAAGCTGTCTCAGTGACATTTGTTTCTGGAAAATATATTGCAGTTTTTATATTTTCTTTTGTTATAATATCGATATAAGAGGGTTTAAATTTTTACTTTTTGTACTGTGTACAAGTGTTATGAAAACGCGATTTTCTACGGGCTAGTGATCAAAAAGTTACAGACTCTTGATTGTTGAATTTTCAATGCAATTCTCGAATTCTCAATGCGTCGTTTCGTCCATAGAAGAAAAAGATTTATTGCACATTGAGGCTAAACACTCAAGCACTCTACCCGTTGTGGTCACCCAGCGTGGCAAAAGACTTGCAAGCAAATCCTAAGAAAGTGGGCTAAGCATTCGTTAGAAGCATCTCCAGCAGATATTGGTGCTAAAAAAGGTGGCTAAGTTTAAACAGACACAGAGCGCTTGCATGCATGAATCAATGAACAAAGACATATAGTCGGCAGTGTGCCCAAATGTCTAAAGGCGTCGTTTTTACAACGACCCTGATCGCATGATCTGGGTTCTATCCTCACCCTGGTCATGTTGTTGCGTACTTGGATAATACGCTTGGATAAGACATTTCTTCTTGATGGCTTCAAACAAGTAGCATATTCAGTGGACAAGATTTCGAAGAAATCCATAAAAACATTGGATTGTTGGAAATTCCTACACAGCAAGTGCAGATTAATTCTCCGACTAACAAACAAAAAAAAACTCCAAATTAACTTTAAAAGCCGTAATCGCTACTAGTTGTTACGAAGTCTCAGATATCATGCGCCATCAAGATTTTTTTGAAATTAAAAGAATTATGTAGTTTGAAAATATTGCACATGGCGCAATGAATATCCTGTTCAGTACTTTAAGTTGAATTAAACTCTGAGAGAAACTTTGTTAGTCGAAAACACATTGGAATACTTTATTTTAATCAAACACAGGAACGTCAGTCTGGCTCTGGGAAGAATAATCAGGAAGTTGTTCATGTGACGTTCATGGTAGACGTTTGACTCGAAGACCCCAACAACCTTTACAAATATGCACAGAGCTGGACAGCGCTGTTTCTAGCTTTTAGCTCTCATCGGCAGCCCTCAGCTTCTCTAACAAAGTTATTCCCCAGCTGGACAAGACTCTTGGCCGAACTGGACAAACCTTAAGGGCTTGCACAGCGGCAGAGGGTTTGTAGGGAATAAACGATTTTTCACTTGTGGTACTTTAAAAAAACAAGTAAAAAAATCGCTGAACCCTTGTAGTAAACTTGTCAAACTCGGAAAGAAGGACGTCAAACTTGTCGGTTAACCTTTACAAAGTTGTTGTTTTTTTTCGCACGAAACGTCATTTAACTTTTCTTTCTTTTGTTTGCTGAGCAACAAAATAATTTTTTGTGATGATGCATGACATGAGCAAGTACCGTACGCATTAGCAAGCAAAGCAAAAGTGTGATAGCACTTATTGGCCACAATACATTTTGAATTAACAGTTAACAAATCATGGTTGATTACCTTTACCTATTTTAACCCATTAAATCCCAAACTTTGCTTTTTGAAAATTTTTTGTCGAAAATACTTCAGTGTGCCCTACTGAACAGGTAACAGATGAAAAAAATTTGAAAATTGTATATCTTTGTTTGTTTATTGAAAAGTATGCTGGTACCCTATTAGGGTATCGTAGACACAGATGGCACTATATAAACTTAACCAATTAAGAAATTCAAATAGTCAAAATACAACTAAATTCACGTAAACTATAATGACATATGCAAAAATTTTGATAAAGGGGGGAGCAGTGATGAAAATCATAATGTGACGTCATAGTTTAATTTCTGACGTCACAATAAAATACGTAATTTTTTAAACTTTTGTTCCATTTAACGTCAATTATGGAGAAATTATGCATTTTTTGATAGCTGGAGTTTTGGCTTCAGTCAATGGCTTAAGATAATAAAATTCGTCTCAATTTTTGCTCATTTGAAAAAATTCAGAATGGTCTTTAATTGTAAGTCGTTATTTCTTTTGCTAAAGCTACATGCTCTTGCACTGGAGGCGAAAAACATCAATGTAGTTTTAACTGTTCTTTTTGGTATCTCCAACTGAAGAGAGCTCAATGATCAGAGATCAGACCAACTTATAATTTTATTCACAGTCAAATTTAGAAACTTTTAACAGCTTATTTCACCCTTAACGGGGTCATCAGAGGAGAACTTCTAAACAACATATACAAAAACAAATTGATTAGTTACACTTGAAGCATAGATTTGTAAGCGGTTATTAACAAAGTAATGCGTCTGCCTGGCCTCGAAACATTCGTCAACTAGGCCACAGAACAGCTGTTATAGGACTTTTAAGTTGAAAGGCGGACAACATTGTGTTTACTAAATAATACGCATGCTGGGTTTGTCGTCGGTTACGCTTCAAATTTGATTGACTCATAGTTGGGTAACTTCCAGTAGTTTTAGTTAGTAATCACGAAAATGATAATTGTAAAGCTTGCAACGTATAATTAATTAATTATGCAAATGATAACAAATTATTCGGATGTAAATGGTCACCTTCCACAGTTAAAAACAGTTGCCTCTTTGAAAATCCAACAAAAAAAGCAATAGAAAAAGTAAGTGAAGTCCGAAAAATCATCAGTGATGCTACACCTTTCATCAACAGGCATCTAGAAATATCTGATAATGGAAATTGAACTCTGTTACTGTAGGCAATAATTTCAAAAATGGTTTCAAATATCTTACATCAGTAAGTATACATTAAGGAGTATTCCAATACCTTATAGGTTTTTGAGTAATTTTAAACAAATATCCTTTTATGACTTGTATCATGACGTTTTTGATTAGCCCCATCCTATACGACTATGTCATCATCGTGACCCCTACACTCCAATTATAATTATGATATTGGGGCGTTTTCAAATCCAATTATGACACCGAAATTTTTATTAAACCATTTTCGTAAAAACATCCTTAAATTTTGTGTTAGCCTCCATTCGATTATGACGTCATTACAAAACCCTCCACAACAACAAACCATTATATGGTATTGGAGCATTCCTTAACCCTTTCGCTGCCAGAGCTTTGGGAGAGATTTGCCATTCATTTGCCTTATGACGTACGGCGTACGTCCGTTTTGAAGATGACTTGTATGCCAAACTTCTTACCGATTTTTGAAAATTGGACCGTCGTCGTACGTCCGAAGGCAAGCTAAGAGCGTCTGAATGCTCTTCTAACATGCACATAATGTACTTGTTTGCATAAAATGAAATGAGAAACAAATGATTAATTTTTTTTGACGGTTCTGCTGATGCCTTCCGCTGGCTTTCACGTGGAAGGTTACCGACCAGGCTTACGCGGCCGATCGATCGTGACTCCCTTATTCGGTGTGTAGAGTCATAAACTAAAATAAATCACAGTGATAGCAAATATTGCAAGATTGATTTGTAAAGAATAAACCATTGATAATCTTTATACTGTAGATAGCGAATATAGTAAATAATATCGATATACATGCAGTTATTAGCTAGGATTGTGTACGTTCGGTTACCCGACAATAAACCAGGGTTAGTTCATGCATTGCATTTGGCTGCCAGTAGCATACCGTAAGTGCTGTGCACGAAATATTGGTACTTGTGGAATCATATAAAATTTTATGTTGGTCAGCCTGAAGCTGGAAAAGTGCAAGATAACATAGGCTGTGGCAGGGTTGCCAACGTGCACGATACAGTACTACCACATGGCCCACATACAGCGTAGCAGCTTAGCCTATTTTTTAGGTGAATCTACCGACGAACAGCCTATAAATGTCGCCAAGCGCGTGCTAATAAAGCATGGCATCGGCCCTCATATTCCCTCAGTGACAGCATGAATAAGCTACGCTTAGATTCTAACAGTAATGAATCAAATCTCGGTATACCGGTAGATAGTGGAGAAGAATGCGAACCACAGTTCATGAATACCAGTGAAACCGAGGTATAGATATTAGCGAAGATCTCGATATGGATGGAGAAAAAAAAAAATGAGCCACCGCCACAACCTATGTCTATTCTCCGATGGGATGCTATAAGAAATACCAAACCTAGCTCTTGTATTGGGAATAAAACATCTAAAATTGGCACTGCTGCTTCTTACAAATAAAAAACTTTTTTAAGAAACCTTATGTTGATGCTAGCAAGAATTAGCTGAGTATTGATATCACTAACATAACAATTTCAACCGGCGTGATTTAGAAAGAGCTAATACAAAAACTATTCAAAACTTTTGTACAAAAGAGCAATTTCTGAGTAAAATAAACAAATTGATGATGTCAGTGATAACGTCATTGGTCACGTAACTACAATGCATACGCATAACATCACTAAAATGCGATTTTGAAAAAGTTTTGAAAATAACCGAGTTGGACAACACTAGCATATACCATTTCAATCGGCGCAATTTAGAAAGAACAAATATACAAAATACCCAAAAAACTGTAAAATTGAGCATTTTTCTGAGTAAAATAAAAAATTGATGACCTCAGTGCGGACATCATTGTAGACGCAACTAAAATACAAGCACATAGCATCACTAAAACGCGTTTTTGAAAAAGTTTTTGAAAAAATTTACACTAAAATATTTATGTAAGAAAATTATCAATACAATAGCAAAACTTAAAATAATGACGTCATTAGTGACGTCACTAGACAATTTCGGCATGCTAACCCATCATCTTAACATCTCAATACTAAAAAACGCTTGATTTTGTTTGTTATTGTCCGAAACAAGCACTTATCGCGATAACACAAAAACAGCCTAATTTTGTTAAAAATGCATTGGCAAACGAGTGTCAAAGAGTGATGACGTACAATGTACGTCCGGACCGTGACTATTAGGCGCGGACGTTTAGGCGCGGGACGTTTAGGCGCCGATTATGCACCGGGACTTTTAGGCGCCAGAGGTAAAAAAATTTTTTCTACCCAAAAAAATTTTTTTCTTTCAAATGACAGTCTTTTTTCAAATAAAAACTTTTTTGAAAAAAAAACTTTTTCCAACAAAAAAGTTTTACTTTGATTAAAATGTTAATATTTTCAAAGCTTTTCATCAGTTGTTTGTCAAGAAGAATCGTCTGAATAGAGAGCGCAGGAATAAAAGCCAAGCAGTGATTGGCTGAAAAAGGATTGCTGAGAGAGCGTCATTTGTGTACAACCTTTAAGCTGTACAAGAATTCTTTTAGTCAGCAGAGGGCAGGGTTTGAAGTTTTGATAAAAGTGACTTCAAAAGCAGATAGATGGAAGCAGAGCGGAAAAAGTTTTACAAAAAATTGATTTCTTATTGCAATTTTTTCAATAACAAAAAATGTTTTTCACTACTTACTTGCAAAGTTTTTTTTACCTAATCCAGACGCATGCGATCTCCTGCCAGCGGTCTCAAATTTTGCGGCGCACGGACACGAGTTGCTTGTGTAATATTGGCACACGCAGCAAGCCGTGTGACGTTTCATGATTATTTTGAGTCGACCTCCACCAAACAATACAGTACAAACTTGTTCAGGAGCTAAAGATTTATCTCTCGGCAGATTCCTATTAATGGTCTTTACATCTTGTTGTAAATATAGTAAAAGCAATGTTTAAATCGATATTTTAAAGCTTAATCTTTACACCTTGTTGCAGATACACTTAAAGTAAAAACAATGTTAAATTCTTGAAGTCAACTTCTTCAGAATTGCCTCAAGAACTTTTGAAGTTGAACAGGATTGCTGCTGCTTCAACTTGTTGGTGTACTCGACAATCATTTCCGACAATTTTTCATACACGTGCTACGTAGTTTAAATTTTTCACGCTCACTGCATTCGCTTCAATAAAAATAAAAAGATAGACGAAAGACGTTTTAAAAAGAGCTCTCTCAATACTGCACAAAGTGCTGTCGTCGAGGGTAGCCCTCCGATCTGTCACTTTACCTCATTCTTAAGATGGTTAAGGTCACGGAGGAGCTCCGGGGAGACTCAAAAACTGAACCACACCCAAGGTCTGAGCCATAACCCAGAAGTCAACCATAGAGAAGGGAAACGGGCTAGGCGGTAGATAAAATGCTGTTTGCAAATTAGTCCTTCCTGGATAAATAAAGGTGCTTTTTCCCTTCTTCTCAAACAGTCTAAACTACCAGGGAGCGAAACTCAAAACCGCCACCGGAACTGAGATAAAAGCTTGTCTAACATGATGATCCCGATAATGGTGAAATAGACTGCAGGGTTAAAATTTTTCAACATTGACTGTGCTATGTTTCGATATTCGCTCTGGCCTACACCGTCGAACATTTTGAGTCGTTGAATTAAAACTCCACTCATCATAAAGCAATTGTCTGTAGAGGATCAAACAGGTACTGGTTGGGTTACTTATTATAATACCATTTTTTAAGTTTTTCTATTTCTTTCTGCTTTCATGTTCATCCAAAACAGTTTGAGCATCATCCCTCCTACCAATGTTCAAAGTTATCAAAAAATAGACAAATTCCGTAAATCATCCCCCAATGGTCAATATGGATCGGCACCACTGATTACTCTATCGGTAATGCACCAGGACTATATTACTGCTCTAAAAAAATCATCACAAATAGCAGCACCAAACAGCCAAAACGGTACTATAGGGTAAGGGTACTAAAGTTTACTCAAAATCTCAGACATCAATGGCGTTACTAATGCCGAGAACACTGCTTAGTTTGTTTTGCTACCGGTACAAATCCATCTGGTTAAATAAACTATAAGATAATGGACACTTCTTGCAAATCTGAAAGGCAGAAAATTCCCGTAGTCTATCTATCAAAGAATTGGTCAATGGATTCCGATTTGGGGGAGGAATACAGTCTGTTTCTCTGTTAGCTCAGAGTCTGCAGATCGATTACCCATATTGCTGAACAAGATCCCAATCAAAATACAGTATGATTTGAGTTGCTGAGCTAGGCCTTCCACTTCCAGACATGGGCTTGTCAACTCAACTCACTTTTGCTAAGTTTGCTTGCCCCTAGCCTACGTTTGCTACATAGCCTAGAAGTACAACTGACCGATCGAATTCTTATCTTTTTTTCCGGAGACATTTGGCGATAGTCTATCTTTCTTTCTGCAACTATTGATTGCTCAGTACATTGCGGATGGTTTGTTCTATGCGTATACTACTGATCACCAACTTACATCCAACACCAACTTACTGTATATTACCTTCAACAGTCACAACACCTGACTTGTAATAAGACCTCGCCTATAAGTGCTGCTGTATATGACATCATAATCTACGATGCCACGCCTACTACACAGTACAAACAAACTGCTGGTAGCTGTATTATTATTATACCGTACTGAATTGATTTGTTGTTGGTGTTGTTGAACCTGACCCAAGACACTAAATTGTGCTGCGTACCGTATCCTAGATTGTAATATAGATGTAAGGATACTTAGTTGCATGAAGGAAACAAAGAATTAGCAACAAAATATATTTATCTAACGTATATTAACAAAAACTTTCACTAAAATCGATTTCGGCCAGTGGCCACCTTCAGCTTATTCAAATACAATCAATCAAATAGAATCGATGCCAGGATAGAGGATAAAACAGTTAAAATTACCACTATTTTAACCCTTTAAGGGACAATGTAAAATATGTGTAACATAAAATATAATTGCAATTGTGCTTAATATATTTTATATTTTCGAAAGTTTCAAACTTTGTTGAACATGGAAAGATACAGAGTTATCGCAAAAATTAAATTTGATGACAACACTAAACTGCTTAGTTGTCAAAATAGGTTGAATAAATGAGTGAAAACTCAGGTATGTAGGTGTTGTGGATTGAAGTTAGGTTGCGCAGCGGGTATGAAGTTAAAGTTAGGCGTTTTGGTTGAAAATAGTCTTATATGTCTCAGTGAAACTCTCCTAATTCGATTCAGCTTCTATGAGTTTTTTAGCTAGGTTGTTTTTAGATTTGAATTTCATGTAACATGTATGTTACATTGATCCTTAGCGGTAATTGTGCTGATTTATAAGGATTATGCTTTGTAGGCCGGTAAGTCAAAAAGTAAAGATTACTTAATAATAAATAATAAACTAAAATAAGAATCTAGCTTTAAAAGTAAAGACTTTTCAGCAGTGTAGTAGAAAAAGTTCGATTCGTGTCTGATGTGTGATATCTCTAGGGCAGGGCTGCCCAACCTTTTTACTGGTACGGGCCACAATTACGGGAGAAAAGCTCTTGCGGGCCACATGCAATTTTACCAAGATTAAACTCTAAATAATTGCAAGTTTGTTGTACAAAATCGGTGCTCACTTTGGCCAGTATTTCGGGTATCTGTCCCAAAAACTAGGTGAAAACCAAAAAAAAAAAAAAAAAAAAGGTCTTCACCGCAAATCGGTGTTGATTTCAGTCAGTATTACGGGAATCAGTCCCAAAAACTAGGTGAAGACCAAAAAAAAAAAAAAAAAAAGGTCTTCGCCGCAAATCCGAACTGATTTCGGGTAAACCAAACAGAAGAAGGTTTTGGTTTAGACTTTTTTATTTGCCAGAAAATGCTAAGTAAGCTTTTTCATGAGGAAATCAACCGCGCAAAAATACCTTGCGGGCCACACAAAACAACTTCGCGGGCCACGGGTTGGGCAGCCCTGCTCTAGGAGGCTAAACTTGCAACCAGCTACTTTTTGCCAAACTTATAGTTAGCTACTTTTCAATGATCAAAGCAGATAAATGCCGAAAATGTTAGCTTTGCACCACCATGAAAAAGACATTGCTCACAAGCAATAAGTGCCTGGAGTGCAATGTCCACCTTTGTTATGTGAATGGAAGGAACTGTTTTCGGCTATATCATGCATCATTCTAATTTGTTGTAATCGTAATTATCAACAGTTTTCTGTTTGTTCAGGTGCTCATTCTGCGCAATGATAATAAAAAAAAGAAAACAAGTAAAAACGACTTGCTAGATGGTACAATTTGTTTGCAAATGTGTAAAAATAAATAAATAAATAAATCTAATAAATTCGATAGAAATTGGAGATTACAGCGCCCTCTGATGGCAACTTTTAGAGTTCTAGTGACAGCAAAACTCAACCTTGAATATTAGCTTTTTACCAATGAGTTCTTGTAATCACAATGTCTTGTCTATACGCTTGATTATCTTAGAGATAATGGGGGAAATACTTACCACTAAGGGACAATGTTACACATATGTTACATACTGCAAAATAATAAATAAACATAAAATTATTTTTTTTTCGTGAAAATAGCTTTAAATGATTATTTTCTTCATTGAAAAACCGTTTAAGCTCAAAAATTTAGTTTACTTAAGTTCTGTCCCTTAAAGGGTTAAAAGTGAGGTCGATGCTCACTTTTAAGAAAAAATACAGTGGGAGGGCTAGAAATTAATTGGGGGGGGCACAAAAAAATCGGAGGGGGGCAATGCCCCCCCGCTGGCGACGCGCCTGGATGGAACGGTTGCCAAAAATTTAAATTTTCAAGGCTTGAAATAAATATCGTAATTATGACACCACAGTGCAAGGTACAAAAATCAAAATATGGACCTCGCGCTTACCGTGTCACTGAATTTTGCTTTCACAAAAAAGCACTTAAAAATGTTTTATACCGTTTTAAAACATCTTGTTTTGAACGATTATGTCACAAATTATTAAACAGTGATATTAAGAACTTTAAAATATTGCTGACATAAAACTACGTACCAATGATGCTTGATCTGGTGGCCACTTGCTTTGAAGTTGATTTCAAGGTTGCAATGTCTTCTGAAGCTTGTGAAAATGTCACTTCAAGAGATGATCCATCTAGATTCAGTTTAATTATTATTATAGAAAAGTGCTATTGTAATTTATCCATTTACACGTGTGAATCAGACCGAGAGGGTATGTCTGTTGTCTAACTTCACCAATGCAAAGTACGCTTTTGAGCTTCTATCTGCAAATATTATTTCAGCCTGGGCTACCACGACAAGTAAACTGCTTGGCTCCATCAAGAAATTAGTGTCTTTCCTTCTTTCTTTCGCGAGTAAATTGCAAATTTGGAGAGTGAATGATCCAGCTAGTGGTATCCAGCTATCTAGCATCCAGCTATCTAGCTACAGTTATTTGTGAAAGAAAAAGAAAGATATAATACATATCTTCACGAAATTTGAGCTTCCTACAAATTATTGTTTCTTGAGATATTTCATTTTAAAGTTGCGAGATCACTCAACAGTGTTGCCAGTTAAAATTTCATATTTTCTGAAGTAATGATTATAAATATATCTTTTACCACAGAGAACTATATAAACCCAGAAAGAACACAAGGCTGTATTACATCACGTCAAGCATGAATGAAATATGCGATTTCTTCCAGCTAAGCATGTGACTGCATAGAAAGTAAATGGAAGCAGACAGAGTCTAGGCTAGACATCGAAATAAACTTAAATATAAAAAAATTATGGATGTTTAGGCGACAAACGAAATAGAATTTGAAAAAGTTGATAAAGCCAGTGATTTAGGAAACTGGTTATTTAAAAAAAAAGTAGTGCAATATTAGCCTACTAAAGCTTTGTTTTGGTCTTTCCACTTAAAATTTGCACTAGTCTATTCCTGCAGTCGGTGTTTCATTGCGAAGACGTAAAAAGTGAGAAGCAATTATGAATTATCAAAGTCTTTCTTGCTCAAGGTGTTTACTAGTTTAACAGCAGTTCTGAAACGCTCTCACAACATCCATCACCCATCATATCTGATATTAGACCTATGTTGTTGACTTAGGCTACCGGTATGCATAGCACAGGCCACCATAATTGTTTTTCATTGTGATTTTTCTTTTTCAGAAAAAGCCATTATTGCAGTATCGTCGTTGTAGGGTATAACCTACTGCAGATGTTAGCAGTGTACTGTCATCTTATGATACCACTAGTAGTAAAATCAATTTTAATTAAAGCTGAAATCACCATCAATTATACAGAAGAATTTTTGCTAATTGTGCAATGGATTGCTGCGTTGATTGCTGAAATATGTTTTATTACATGTGTTATGCTTCAGCAAAAAATAAAGCAATTTTTACATGATTTTAGCTCATTCATCAAAAGTCAAGATAGAATTTAGCAAGACATGAAAAACCCTATTAGAAAATCAGCCTATGACAGTACGAGTCCTGAGATAATGTTCGATTATATCGCATTCATTTGCAAAGATAATTTTTTAAAGATTTTGTTCGGTTACGTATCGGTATTTATTTGTAAACGAAACGCTCTGAGATCACGTCGGTTAGGTAGCATATTTATTCGTTAACAAAACGCTCTGAGATCTTATTTGGTTTTTACCGTATTTGCTTGTGGAGTACTTATCGATAGTTTAGCTGTTTGGCGCTAGATTGAATGTTATTCAAAAACAGTTTGTAAGTTTTTAACTGTCTTTCTGTACCAGTAGCTACGTATCTCTGCGTTTATTCTGGATCCATTCGCATTAGCCTTGCAGCTCATTCCTATCCGTGAAAGGCTAGTTGAATTTTTTTCCCGAGAAATTCTAGTCTTGCACATTGATGCATCAGCATTTATTCAGTTTTCATTTCTCATTTCATCACTAATTAATTCAACATAACAAGTAATAATTAATGTTGCAAGCAGTTTAATTTTTAAACTTAAGCAATTGAAAATTACAACCAAGTGCTGTATATTCATATTTTGAATAAAAGCTACCGGGCCTACTCACGGTGATAGTAAAAAGCATGAGAAAATTCACTATACAAAGCTTTTAATTATTTTGACTTCAGCTCTAACACCTATCAAATCGTGGCTAAAACACTTGCATACCACTATTTTTTTAACATACGGAAACAACTTGGATCAAAGTTGGAATGTCTTGATTATGAATGGAAATTGTAGGCTATGATGACTAGAAATTGTAAACTGTTGATAAAATACTCTTTCATTGGATAACATATAACCACTCTTAAACTTTGTAGAACCATTTTAGAAGCCGATTCCATGTTTAATTTCTTGAATTGATGCAATTCAAAGAAGTAACAGTCTATCTTAAACTTCAGAGAAGAATTTGATAATTATCTTGATCCTTTGGCTAGTACATAATTCACAATAAGCAGTAGGCAAAATAAGTAAGATTTTGTGAAAAAATCTGTCTGGCAAAGGACAATGAACAAATAAAAATACCATCACAATGCCTATTACCGAATATAATCTGGAAAAAATATAGTTTTTATGAAGATAAGTAGATATCAAACAGGCACTATAGGGCATAATATAATTACAAAGCTATACGCTAGAAACTATAAATGCAATGAGACTAAAAAACTAGTGCCTTAATTAGTGCATTTAACCATCATGCAGGTCCAGCATCTGTGAAAGGAAACCTTAAACTTGTCGCTAAAACTTGATTGCCTTATACAAGGACTACAACATTAAATTAAAAGTGACTTGTCATTTTTTAACACATCAGAAAGCATTCTTACCTCACGCTGTTATAGCACTTATAAGCCGTAGTACATCCAAAATAAGCTAAAACCGGTCGGTCTGCAGCTAAAGCAGTGATTAGCCACCTCAAAAACAGTATTTTAACTTATGCCTCCAATCAATTTTTGTCTTTGATAAATAACTGATACCGGTATCAAAATAATGGTTAGAAACCGCAAAATTTAGCATTTGAGGCCAAAGGAAGCCGTCTTTTGCTAAAAATCCTAATACATTCAAGGAAACAAGCTTTCCTTGATATCACAGACATCACTAATTTTCTCCAATTCCACTTCGTTTGTTGCCTACACCCCCATATATTTTTTTTGGCCAATTTGCTTCGGTACCTGGTCTAAGCTATGCCGGTATCCATTTACTTACATTGCTTTCCAAGCGCAAGCAGGAAGAATTCGCATATTTCATTCATGCGTGACGTGACATACTTCAGCCTTGTGTTCTCTCTGGGTTTATATAGTTCTCTGTGCTTTTACAATTGGTTTGAAAAAGCATGGAAGTAAGGCTTCAGCATGAATTAGAAACAAAAACTTTATTTCGCTTACAAATAATATATTCACATGATACTGGTCGTTCTCAAGGGCATGATGTTTGCATGACATACAAAAAGATACAAACAAAAACCTGAGTAAAACATTTTGAACACATACGCAGGAAGCTGCGAAGTGACCATATGAACAGTCGTCGGGTCGAGCAACAACGCAGCTAGTAGTGTTACAACAGAAATAAATTTACTTTTCTAATTTCTAAGAAATTAGATTTTTACTAGCAATACTGTTGGGGAGATTTCCTACACTTTGAAATGAAATACTTGAAAAACGATAGGTTGTAGAAAGCTGAAATTTCATGAAGATATGTTTTAGATATTTCTTTATCTTTTGCACATAATTCTGCCTAGATGCTTCTTTCTCTTTAACTAAGCGAGTTTTATTTGTTTAACCACGCCAACGCTAGGCACCCTTTTTTTGGGTCCTGCTTGCATGTCTTTCGCCAGGCTGGGATACTACACCGGGTAGACTACTTGGCCCCAACGGAAATTAATTGTCGTCTCTCCCTACGACTTAATAACGCATTGCCAGTTTGAAAATCGAACTATGAGTCAGCAATCTTTCAATCACCAACTCGACGCTTTACTAACTGAGTTATGGCCGCAGATAGTGTCTTTTCTGATAGCACCAAACGAGATAAATTTTAAGAACAAAAACGAATGCCAGAATAGAACTAAGCATAACAATTCATTAGAAGAGTTTTGCTTTAACTTAAAGTATCATCAGTAGAGTGAATTTACAAGTACGCAGCACGAATTTATATGCAATAGCCTCGTGATGATGCCTTAAGTTAAAGCGAAACGCGTCTAATAAATTTTTATACGTAGTTCTATTCTGGCAATCGTTTATTTTTTTTCTTAGATTAAGCAAAAACTCCGACCGTTATACTCCAAGAAAAATTTATTTCTCCACCCAAAAGCAGCACGAAAACAGAATTTAATTTACGTCCATTAAAGACACAACGTGGCATTGGGGAATCAAACTGGTAGACAGCTACTTTTTTGACCACTAACCTGATGCACTTTCAATTGAGCTGAAGTCGTTGTTTGGTCTCTTATTTAGAGAAAACTTTGATAAGCACAAGCTGTTTTTTTGATATTTTGCATTTGAACATTTTTTTTTTGTTTGATGGAAAAATATCTTGCATATACTTGAGAATGTTAAAGCTTATTGTTGTAGGTTAGGACCTTAACCATTTTTGTAAAACTAAAGCATTGTATTTATCAACGGATTCCAAAACTATTTTTTGATAGGCAGGCAGGTGGCAGCTTGACTCGAAGACCGAAAAGTCCTTTTTGCTGTATCCTGGCCAAGGCAACTTGTAGGCCTTGTTAAGCACAGCTAAAAAGTTCTTAGTAAAGAATTTTTGTGGCACCCACTTCCGAGCAATTTGAAATTTACAACAAATGTGGTTTTTGAAACGCTGAATCAAAATCCACTTTCTTCAAATGCGCAAGTAGGCACATCGTGACCATCTGACTTCATATTTATGTCACTCTGTCAAAACTAAAGCTGTTATTTGGAATATTTCATTTGCATCCCATTTTTTATCTCGTAAGTGCCCAAGTTTATATCTTATCTCGTATATTCACATGATATTCAGTACAAATAAATACGTGAATAAAACATTTGGTATACACACAGGAAGCTGCGAACTGACCATATAAATGGTCTTCAAGTGGAACAGCCACAAAGCTATTAGCGTTCCAACAGAAATATGTTTAATTTTCTAATTCCTAAAAGATTAGATTTTTACTGGCAATACTTACTGTTTAGGAGATCTTTTAAAATTTAAAATGAAATATTTCACAAACGATAGATCGTAGAAAGCTGAACTTTCGTAAAAATATGTTTTAGATATTTCTTTATTGTTTGCTCATAATTTTAGCTAGATGCCTCACTCCCTTTAATCGAGCAATTTTTCTCGGTTTGAAACCACGCCAACGCTAAGCACCCTTTTTTGTTTTTTTGGTGGCAAGTTTTTTCCCTGGCTGAGACTCCACGATGGGTAGACTGCTTGGCCACAATGGGAAATAAGTGTTGTCTCTCCCAATGACGTAATAACGCATTGCCTGTTTGAGAATTGAGCCAGGAGTCAGCAATCTTTCAATCGCCAGCTCAACGCTTCACAGCATTTAGCCTTACGCAATTCATCTATAATTGTATTGGGGTTCACCACCTCTCAGGGCACGAGGAATTGCTTGTTACAAATGAAAGCAGAATGCTCTTTAGCCGGTTCGCCACGTTTGGCGCGGACCAGATTCTCAATTACTGTAAAAGAGCCATTCGTTAAAAAAATCAATAAAAAAAGATCTTGTTTTTTAGCTTGAAACAAATATGTTGGTAAAGTTTCGGTTTCAGTAAAATTTGAATAGCATCGCTGGATGAGAGTTTTTTGCCTCAGATGCAATGAAGAAGCCTGAACATAATATAGCATATAAAATAGAGCAGGGAAAGAGATTAGTGCCGGTGCTCTCCCAAATTTTAGTCTTGGCTTTGGGATTAAACAAGGAAGCTCTTCCAAAGTATATGTCTCTGAGACGGTGAGACTCAGAGCGGTGTATTTTAAAACTATCAATAACTGGTAATTGCAGGAATGGAACTATGGGCAGACAAAGCAGGGCAAAGACAGTCCAAGATAAAACAGCTGAGTATAATAGCTCTGAAGTTGGGGCAGGGGTTGCGGAAGCGAAGGCAGTATAATGCATGAATTGGAGTCCATGTTTGAGTAGCCATTACCACTGATGAGCAGCGTCACCAGGATGATGAAAAGTTGGAGTGGAACTGATCTAAAAAATAAATAAATAAAAGGCCCTGTTGTGACTGGTTAACTAAAATAAAAAAGCAGTCAAAAGGCTTGAGAGCAACTTGTCAAGCCTCTGGGAAAGCTTTGTTCGCATTTTTGACTTACCCCTTATTCGGGAAAGGAATTGCACCAAAATTATAACGTTGAGAGAAGTTGGTGCATTACAGAATTTGTTAATTTAGCATATTGCGTTGTTGTTCGTAGGAATATTCGTAACAAAAGTGCATGTAGCATCCTAGCTATTCCCGTCAAGTTAATTGAGACCTTTGGTTGGCATGTCTGAGTCCAAAAAAGGATAAAAGCCAACAAAACAGATTTTTAGGTTATTGATTTCCGTATTTGTAAGGAAGTTTTGTGTCTAAAACAAATGAAGAGAAGTCGAACGTCAAATAAAATTTTATTACTTGCCGAACTTTATACAACCCCTGGCTTAGGCAAACTTTAAGGTGGTTTATTAATTTTGCTGAAGAACTAATTTCATTTGGGCATACTTTACATGGCACTATCCTTTCAGGCACGATTTCAAACTCTGTTAGATTGGGTGTTAGTTTTTAATATATTATTAGTTTTTACTGTTCACCGATGAGGTTGGTCGAGCGGTAACTCGCTCGTCTCTGGAGCGGGAGATCTGATGTTCAAATCTCGGACTGGTCAAATCGGACGCAGAGTTGCCAACGGCTTGCCACTCTAAAACATTTCTTTGAAAGGTACTGTACTGCCCAAGAGCAATGACACGTAAATGAGCCCCCACAAACTTGTTACACATTTCGGCGTAATGCAGCGAGTATAATGAAAGATTTGATCTTTTGGTTCAAAATGGCTAAAACGAATCAAACAATAAATTCTCCTTCTGGTTTCGTCCTTGGTTGCTATAATTTCCATTACACATTTTATGCGTTAGTATTCAAACTACTGTACTGCATAGTATCAGGTACTACTGCAGTTGTGTGAAAGTGAAAAAAAATGTACAGAAGCCCTCAAAATGGCTTTCGACCAAATCGTGTTCAGTGCGCTTGGTTATTACAAAATTTATATTAAAGTTTTTGTAGGAACATGATTTAATTGAATCAAAAATTATGCATCGTGCAATGGTTTAAGTAAAACAAGAAATTTTAACAAACCGAGACAGGGAAAAATCGTCCGTTAGGAGGAAACGGTCTCTACGGTCCCTTCGTAGCGGTGGGCATCTTTAAAGTCTCTACTTGCTGAAGGAAATTACTAAACGAACCAGATTACCGGTAATTCTTTGCTTTCTTTCTTTTTTTATCACTTGCTTGTTTTTCACCAGCAGTTATCACGACTCACCATTAAGAGTTGGATAGCATAATCCCCGTATAATCGTATATGTGGTGAAAAAATTGTTTTATGTTCTAAGAATCCAAAACTATTAAATTAAATCACATTTGAAAAACGCACAAAAGCAAAAGAAAGTTATTAGATGACATTTACCGATTGTGCGTTCACAAATAGCTCTTGAATTAAATGAGCATGCCTCGTCGCGCCAACGAAAAATAGAATCCAAATCGAACCTTCAGCCCATTATGACGCAATTTTCGTTATCAACACGCGGTTCACAGAAAAGTTGTTTGGCTCTCTAGAGAACCAGTTTGACCAAGTACTTGACAGCGGAGTTCCATCAATCCATGCAAACTGCGAGGGTCCAAAGCTGTTTTCAACTCTTTTTAAACCAATAAAAAAAGAATAGGGCGGATCTAATAAACGTTATATTTTAGATATGTTGATTTACAGTACTTATGATCTGAAAATGAATAAAATTTTTAAAATGATTAATATTTTTTCAATCATATAACAAGCAAGCTACTGGTCGTACTTTACCATTTGCCACAAAACATTTAGTTTAGGTAAAGTGTGCATTCAAAATGCAAGAAAGTGCAATTAATAACTGACGTTTAACTGAAATTATGGTTTCTTCTAAGTTGAAAAGCAGCTCAATCATACATCGCTTTCATTTTTATCACTACCAGTAAACAAAAGTGAAAACTAGAATATCACGATGGTCAAGCGGCATTAAATTACTGCAATAACATGTGAAACGTAAGCAACAATTAAATTATTGTGGAATTGAAATAAGCAGAACTAATTCAGTAGTTCACATTGACATTACGTCTTATGATCCTTTTTTGACAACATATCGTGTATTTCTATATTTTCTAAGCAAAAACACCACCGTAAACAAAAATATTTCTCCGGAAATCTTTCTACAGTAATATGAAGTGAATAACTGAGTGTAACGTATGTAATTGCAAATGCTTTTTTTCCTAACTATTGCTAACCGTCATATTAGGATAAATTTTTTCAAGTTATGATATTGTTGCTTTGAAGCCGCGCACGGGGAATAACAGTATAACATGTTTCACCCATTTAAAGACGGCATGCATTTTCCTCCATTAAACATTCTAATAGTAAAACTAATGTGTGTCTTTTTTTTGCTGAAAAGATTCTAAAACGTATTTTTAGAAAAACACCAATAATGCTCTTTAACTGGGTCTAACTGTCTATATGCTTTTCAGTTTTAGATTTGTTGAACACTACTACCCCCTGCTTACGACTGGTTTGTTTTAATTTACAGCAATGCTGTTATAGCTTGCACCATGGCCTACTTAATGCTTGCACTATTAATCGAAGCTTTGTTCTGAATTACTTTTGATTTTCTAAAAAGCTACTAAAAAGCTTCAAAATGTTTCCAAGTTTTTAAAAACTTCATTTAGATTTTTATTTAATTCTTTATATATAATAAAAACAGTAGAAATTTGAAAAATAATAAAACTAACTGTCATATTTCCGATTTCTCCCAACAAAAATTGCCCTATTTCAATTCGGTTAACCAAAGCCACTATTGCTTCCGAAGCATTACACGTTCCCTCCGCCTGGGCGTAGGTCCTTGCAAAGGAATTACTTTCAATGTAGTATTCTTTGCTTCTAAATGGTCGAAACAGAGTGGATTGAGCAATTGATACAGATGTGTACCATTGCAATATCAGCTCAACATACGGAAAAATTTCATTTAGATGAGAGCTATGCATTGCTACGCTGCAAAGTCTAAACATATTTTGCAGACTTATAATAATTAAGAAATAAGATCACTGTGAAATCAAGGCTAGATTAAGATTTGTCTACTCTGCACCCTACTTCAGCTCATCTCTATAACAAGATTTTCAGTTTAAAATTTTGCTATTATTACTATTTGTTTAAAACAATTTTATTAATCCATTTATTTCTAATAAAATTGACTAAAATAGTTTAGAAATCATAATTTGTAACTTTGCAAGGACTTAGTAACGCAAGAATTTCGATGACGAAACTGGGAAAAAAAAGCGACGGCAATTTTAAATCTTCAATGCTGTAATTTGGGATCGATTCAAACTTTTGCTATAAAAACAGGTTAATTAGAGAGTTTCGTTCTTGCTAGCTTCTGGCACTGAACTTTCTAAAAAGCTATCAAATATAATTAGTATTGCATTCTAAAACATTTGCTGTTGATTTGGCTTTTAAGACGTAAAAAGGATGAAGTAGCAGCCAGCGATTTCGTTTATTTTTTTAACTTTTTGGCGCTGCGTTGTCCAAAATATCGAGTAAAATCAAAAACTACCTTTAGCTCATATAAAAACTTTTTGATAACCCTGTACCCCGTTTTAGGTTTTTTTGTTTTTTTTACCAGAACTGTAAGCAGTGGCGTTGCTAAGAATGGTGACACCCGGAGCGGATTTTTGTGAAGTCACCCTTTATAATGTATAGTAGGCTGCAAAAGCTTATATTTAAAAAATAGAGGTACTATTTTATTGCAGTAAATAGCGGCTGTTATTTGGCTAGCTCAAAAACTTTTTCATTGTAATATTCTAGAACTTGGAAGTATGAGCAGCACACGTCTAGTATTAGGCGTGTAATTAGAAATCTGCAGTGGGGAGAAGGGCTGTGTTCGGGGGTCTGGTAGCTCCGCTAAAGGCCATTGGAGGTTTGGGGCAGAGCCCCCAGCACTAGAAAAATTTTATTTTTGCAAAACTAACTTTATTTGAGGCTTATTTTGATTGAAAATAATGCTTTTCAAACGTAGCATCAGGTAGAACTTTGGTGGCATAGAAATTAGCAGTGCGAAAACATGATTAGACTCAGGCGCGGAGCCAGAAGTCTGCAGTGGGATCTGTTTCGGGGGTCTGGAGGAGGAGGAGCCCCTAGCGTTCGAAAATTTTGTGTGTGTTTTTTTTTGGAAAAATAACTTAATTTTAGGCTTATTTTGATAAAAATTATTGGTTTTGAAATGTGGCAAAATTTAGCAGTGCAAAAACATAATTAAACTGGTTGCATATATGGGCAATGGCTATGTGGGGTAAAATTTCACTTCTCTTATTTACAAGCTGGTACCGTAAATAATAAAATCTTATAGTTCAATGAAACTCTCAAAGATTAACCACAATTTGCGTATATTTATTAGAGAAAAATAATTGGTTAGGGGGGTAAATGGAATGATATTTGAGTCAAAGTGATTGGTAATCAACTAATATTGAATTGCCACCCCCCCTATTCCTGAGTTTATATATATATATATATATATTTTTTTTTTTCATGAAACCTGTATTTACCATGTTTCAGCTGGTGATCAAATTTCATTGCTTAGGTGTCGACGATTTTTTAAAGTATTTTCTGATTTGTGATCTATATTTTTGGCAAATTAACGATGCCCCCCCCACCCTTCTAAATAAATGTTTCAAAACATTCTTTAAATCATTTTTAAGTCTGATCCAGTGAGCTAAACTTTTCTAATGATGTTAAACAAATTGTTGTTTTTTTTTTGTTCGATTGGTATCATTAAATGGTGTCACCCCAAAATGGTGACACACGGGGCGGGCCGCCCCTCCTTAGCTACGCCACTAACTGTAAATCAGCAACACAAACTTTTATGCGAGAAATAGATAAGCTGAAAGCATTTTAGTGGAAACTTAGGAGTTTGTGTTACTAATTTGCTAGCATTTAAAGCAGGAAATAAGCTATTAAAATAAAAATAGGCTGACTAAAAATCTCTCATGTTGGAGATTTTTTAGAACCAATTGTTGAATTTTTTGAAAATCACTAAAGCAAATTGAAACCAAAAATTATTGATTAAATTCAGCTATTACAAAAAAAGCAGATTTTGCAAAATCTTCTTTTCTTTTTGAGTGTTGAATAGCAGCTTATTGTAAAATAGCTCTCAGCTTTTCACAAAGCAGTATCTATTATTGACTTCTTACTCCGTTGCTCAAAGACGTTTTGGTCTTTAGCTTTTCTTCCTTTTTCTATCATAACATTGTGATATTGGCAGCAGATTAGACAAGAGTGCTCAACAAGCTTGGATGGCGAGGAGCTTTAGTAAAATATTGCGTGCAAAATCTTCTGCACAGAGTGCTCGATGATTGTGATTGTCACTCAGTGTTTGCAACGCAATGTTTTATAAAAGCTCCTCGCCATCCAAGCTTGCTGAGCACTTATGTCTACTCTGCTACCAATATCGCAATAGATTTGCAACGCAATATTTTATAAAAGCTCTTCGCCATCCAAGGTCGTTGAGCACTCATGTCTAACCTGCTGCCAATATCACAATGGAATCATTGAGCACTCTGTGCAGTAGATTTTACAACGCAATATTTTTCTGTAATAGATGATCAAAAAATTTTGAAGGTTTTTTCTCAACTCAAAGCAAGGTTGGTTTTTGCTTGCGCAGTAAAATTTCGTTGCGTTTAAACAAAGTATAACTGTACAAGTACAGTTAGTAAAATCACGAACTATATTCAAGTAAACTATTTTTTAAATGTTTTACGTATCAACTATTACAGAGGTTGGCAAACTTTTTATAATAACCTAGCACCTATTTTGCAGATTTATCTTACTAAAAACAACAATAAATGACACAAGCTACTTTACTCCATCTTATCTTGTGCTACGGTAATTACAGTATAAGATCAAGATACGAAACAAAAGTTTCATAGTTATCATAGTGAATTATTATTACTGAAACTTGCAAGCCAGGTTACCCAAAAATATTACAGGCATTCGCTGGACAACATCTGAAATGTTGGATAATATAAAACTATTCTACTAGCTGCTTAAAATGCTACTGCAGTGGATTTCAAACTTTTTTTCGCTGAAGCAAGCCAAAAACCTCAGGATTTTGCCATGTCAATCGGACTCTCTTTTGTAATACGTTTTCCAGTGAGCTGCCACAATCCTACAGTAGATGATGGGGCATGGTACGGAAGTTTAAAATGGTCCCCAAATGGAAGAAGCATAACATTGTTTTTCTTTTACCTTAACACTAGAACGACCAAGCGCGTCAATTGACGCATTTTAATAATTCTACTTCTCGTAGCTGTGTCTCATGTCACTCTTTTCTGCTGAAACTTTTTGACTATTAATTTTTTTCGACAATGCCAAGTTTGGGTGAATTTCAGAATTTTTACGATTAAAGCAACGAGTTAAATCATACATCTACCTAGAACGACCAAGCGCGTCAATTGACGCACTCAGCTGAAAGTTCATTCAGAGTTTATAACTTAGAAAGTGTTTTTGAGGTGTGAAATACCACTACAATGTGAGAAAACAGAATGACGTAATTATCAGCTTTGTCAGAGCGATAAGA
Source organism: Trididemnum nubilum (assembly GCA_963965965.1). Taxonomy (NCBI): domain Eukaryota; kingdom Metazoa; phylum Chordata; class Ascidiacea; order Aplousobranchia; family Didemnidae; genus Trididemnum; species Trididemnum nubilum. Next base: position 4,045,873 of record OZ014478.1, on the reverse strand, counting down.
GATGTGACTCGTAAATGGGCTGCTGATGGACAGTGGCTTGCTGCTTAAAGTAAGAAAAGCTTATTATTTTGTACTTTGTAAACCGGTATGAGAACTTTTTTGATATTTTTTAGACCTTGATGCTTGTTATTGCAGAATTAGGCAAAGGCGGGTTACTGATGCACAGGATGCTTTATTGCGATTACAAGACACACTGATGTTCAGATCTTGGCGGCTGCAATTATGCGCTATTTAAAAATAAGGCCGGCAGCGTTTCTTAGCTCGTTTTGTCTGCTTCTCGTAATCGCTTAAAAAATTTATCCACACCAGTGACTGCTACCATACGTGCAACCAGGATTTTGCCAAGAGAGTTAACCAAAAGTTATTTTGTTTTTTGTTTAGCACAAAAACTGCATGTTTTAGCCCCCGTGCTGAACAAACTGACGCACCTCAAGCGTGTCACAGACGGGCATAGTCACTAAATATTTAGTGACTGTGAACGGGGGCACGGGGGCGGTGCCCCCATCCGCTGGGCAATTTTTGCAACTTTTCAGCAAAAAAATACACTTTAAAGCCGTTTTAATCACATTTTGCTCTTTTTGAATCCATACAAATAACTGAATTCTTAAAATTTAAAAGTCATTTCAAAGAATTAAATTGCTAAGCAACTTCAGCCCCCCTACTTGAGGTCAAGTCTAAAATGCGTTTAAACGCTCGTAGTTTGAGGCTAAATTTTCTAAGTGACTTGACTAAGGGGGCTTAAGCCCTTTCACCCTAGTTGCACCATTGACTGTGACCTCAAAATCTTGAGTGTGCTCTAAAAGTTAAAACAGCTGTTCTTCGAAAAAAAATGTTTTCACGTTTTGTTTCATGTCACAATTACTAAAGAAGTACAGATAACGATTCTGCAGGCTTTCAAGTCTCTTCCTTGAAACGTTTTGTTTCATGTCACAATCACTAAAGAAGTACATTCTCAACTTGAACTTCCGCGACACGTTCGTAAAGGCGTTTTAATAAGTCAGAGTATTGCGTCAGATTATCTACAGCATTTTTTCCATCATTGTCTGTTGTCTTGTCGTTATGTGATGTTTCAAGAACAGTATTTTTAGTAAACCAAAATTGGGGGCACAAGCAGCTGTTTGGCGGGGCATGGCGCACCTGGCCCCCCCGTAACGACGGCACTGATTGTTACCTTTAAAAAAGCCAATAAAAAAAAAACGCAGATGAATATTTCTCACTTTCATTTTTTTTAACTTGAAAATTTGCGGTAATATAGTCACTAATTTACAAGAAATTGCGTGTGTTAACTGCTTTCTAATTAACGTAAAATCATCAAACATTAACAAACTGGATAACGTAAAACAAATGAAGAAACTTGTGGAAAACATTTGATTAGCCTGTAACATCTGTTTTAGATCAGTCACTTTTAATTGACGCTAAGAAGATAGGTACTACAAAAGTTCAAATTTAGAACTCAAGGATCGTATGTTTGTTAGCCTAAGCATGACTCTAAAGACATTCAAGTTTCTAACTTTGTTGTAGCCCTAATATTGGAACGATTGACAGGGGCGTTACCCGTAACGAATTCTAGGGATCTGGACCCTTGCTCAAACCGGAGAAATACAAGAAAAACTTCTAAAACATAAACTACATTGCAATAACTAAAGCAAGATCTGTTTCTTGTTCAGACTTAAAAGTAAAATACTCAGTAGGGGCGGCGATAAACATCTCAAAAAATTATCTTTTTTGTAAATGCAGACGAATCAGGATAAACTTGTAATTTTTTTATTTCATGATCTATCGGCTTGAAATAAAAAGGCTGATATTTTACCATTAACCCCCACCCTCATAGCCCATTTACGCAGCCAATTTAATTAAGTTTTTGCACTACTACTTCCTATTTCACGTTTTAAAAGCATTGATTTTTGCTAAAATTAACTTATTCTTTCGAAAAAAATTGCAAAATCTCCGAGCACTGGGGGCAAAGTCCCCAGCCTTTTGCCTCCAGCTATGGGGGCGTTGCCCCCAAACCCTCAATGACTGAACGTACCTTTACTTAAGTGATATTTCCTTTGTTATGATTTTTTGGGCCTAGTGTTTGTGCGAGGTATTCAGTACTCTGGCTTTGTTGAAGTATTTAATTGTTTGACAGGATTAGAGAGCAATGTTGGTGATAATGACTGTACGTCTAGTATTGAAATTACCCTTTAAAAAAGCTGCCCCAGCTGGCCCTTCCGACGTTCCGGCACCCCTGTATTTGAGCCGAGTTTCCTGCATCTGCTCAACCTCAAAAACGCTGCGCACTTTTTTCGAATTCTATCGCAACTATCAAGAATTTTGTACAAAATCAAAGCGCTTGTGCCTAAAAGAAAAATAAATTTTAAGCATGTAGCATGGAAATGGAAAATACAATCAATAATATCAACACCGCTGAGCCATATTTACAATATTCAAAAAATAAATAAACTTGCACTTAACGGTACAGAAAGTTCACTTAAAAATGATTAAAATTTGAAAACCCCGCTACAAGCTGTTTTCTCTTAATGGGTTCGTCTTCCAGGTCCGTTACCTAATATTTTTTACCGTCAACTATCTCTGGCCCATGTCCATTGACAGTGGCGTCGCTAAGGGGGGCGGAGGGGGCGGCCCGCCCCGGGTGTCACCATTTTTGGGTGACACCATTTAATGATATCAATCAAACAAAATAGAAAACAACAATATGTTTAACATCATTGGAAATGTTTATAGCACACTGGCATGGACTTAAAAATGATTTAAAATATGTTACAAAACATTTATTTAAAAAATCGGGGGGAGGGGGCGCTAATTTGCCAAAAACATAGATCACAAATCAGCAAAAACTTTGAAAAATTGTCAACACTAAGCAATGAAATTTGATCGCTCGCTGAAACATGCTAAATATAGGTTTCATAAAAAAATATAAGCTCAAGAATAGGGGGGTGGGGGTGGTGGCAATTCAGTATTGTTGATTACCAATCACTTCGACTTAACTATCGTTCCATTCGTCCACCCCTCTAATCAATTATTTTTCTCTATTAAATATGGATGAAATGTGTTTAATATTTGCGAGCAGTGGCGCCGGGGACCGAAAGTGGGCCCGGACAAGCTCAACTATGACAGATTTCCAGTTTTGTGAAGTCTAAAACAGACGGAGAAATTGCTGCAGTTTGGTCCGTAAAAATGATGTGATCTCCAAAAAAAAAAGATCTTCACAGAAAACTAACGGTTTTTCCGGTCGGATTTAAGTGATGTCCAAAAAAAAAGGTCTTCAGGTTTCACATTCTGATTTCTCAGTGTCATTCGATGGGCCCCCTCAAGCCGAAGATGGGCCTCCCTGAAGTCCATGAGCCCCCTAAAGTCCATGGACCCCGGGGTCATTATCCCCCCTGCCCCCCTCTCGGGGGCCCTGCTAGTGAGTTTTATTGGACTATAATATTTTATTATTTACGGTACAAGCTAAATCGTAAGTAAGAGAATTGAAATTTTACCATTAGCCACCTCCCACATAGCCATTGCCCATTTATGCAATCAGTTTAATCATGTTTTTGTACTGCTAAATTCTGCCACAAATCAAAACCAATAATTTTTATCAAAATAAGCCTAAAATTAAGTTATTTTTGCAAAAAAACAAAACAAATTTTTCCAGCGCTAGGGGCTCCGCCCCGAGACCCCCGAAACAGATCTCACTGCAGGTTTCTGGCTACGCGCCAGAGACTAATTATGTTTTTGCACTGCTAATTTCTATGCCAACAAAGTTCTACCTGATGCTACGTTTGAAAAGCATTATTTTCAATCAAAATAATCCAAAAATTAAGTTAGTTTTGCAAAAAAATAAAATTTTTCTAGTACTGGGGGCTCTTTCCCAGACCTCCAATGGCCTCTGGCGGAATCTTACAATGAAAAGCTATTGAGCTAGCCAAATAACAGCCGCTATTTACAGCAATAAATAATAATTCTATTTTTCAAATATAAGCTTTTGCAGTCTGCAGTGCATTATGAAGGGTGACATCACGAAATTCCGCCCTGGGTGTCACCATTCTTAGCAACGCCACTGTCCATTGAGCACTGTGGAAACTGGGAAAACAGTGTAAAAGTTAAACTTGCACCTGCAAAATTAGTCAATACCCGCATTGGATACTATTTCCAATACTTTGATTTTCTAACCCAGCAGGCATAAGCAATTACATTTATTTGCGAAGTTGTTTTGTAATGAGAGAGCGGATGCAACATTGGCGGTAGTTTGACTCATGCTACAACCTACCCACTTGTCTACTACAACAAGACATGGAGGCTTTCAAAGTGATGTTTTTGATACTACAGTACGCGTTCTTAACGGAGGCTTTGAATAGTACCAGTAAAATTTATAACAGAAACAGTGATTTGCAAAACAAAGCAACAATCACTGAAGAAAATAATACTACACCAAATAACGTGAACAAACAAAAAACGACACTGAGTAATATGTCAAATAGGCTCGTATCATGTAAACAACAAGATAAATGATGTTGTAAAACAATGAAATAATCGCTTTGTCGGCATATCGTGTTCATTTATTAATCGAAAGATTGCTTGCTCCTGGTTCGATTCCCGACCTGGCAATGCGTAGTTGTGTCCGTGCTGAGGCACTTAACTAGTATTTTTCATGGGGATCAAGCAGTCTACCAATTGTGGTGGCTTAGTCTGACAAAAGGCTTGCAAACCAAACCCCAAAAAGTGACTTAATAAGCGCTGGTGTATTTAGGCAGACGCAGCGTATTTGACTCATACAATACAAGACAAGGCAAATTTATTTCATTGCTCAGTAACAGCACGTAGTACAGATTATAATCAACATTCGTTTGAAAAAGCTGCAAGTAAGTTGCGAAAGACCTTACAGTTATCGAGTCAAGCAACCATCCTCTTGCCAGTTGTCAGATAGGTGATTTACAGTATTTGCCAGAGGTGGTGTATATTACTTTGTCCAAAAGAGTTTTGACATTTTGACAATTTCAAAAAAAAACAAAACGACCTTTCATCAACATGAACCTTTCCATACGCTTGAAGCAATAAATAATCGTTGCCATCCAGTTCTTATAGTTTTAGTTCAATCAGGGATGTATTCAAATCTGAGTTTAGGCTTTGAAACGAAGGCACTCTTTACATTATATTATCTATTCTTTTCTTATAACTGGTTTGTGAAAATCATCATTGGCTATATATTGGCTAATGAGTGGCTTATCATGCAATATTGCATTGGAAATGATCTACAGTAGGACATTATCGGTTTCGGTTTAATTCATCGTAGGTTTCGTCAGAATCATTATTGCTTCTTTTGGGACTTAGCAAATTTTCATGAGCTCGATTTTCGAAATTCGTTAAAGGCGGATCCTGTTGATTACTGGAATTTTCCACCCAAGCAATTGAATATACAGCTATTTCACCTGCAATCAAACAAGAGTTGTGCAAAAGGTTATTTCGTCTTTTACTATTATAAACTATTCTTATGTAGTGTGTCATTGATTGCATCTTATAGCAACAAATAATAAATCGAACTTGAACTTGATCATCAAAAGAGCAAATTTCCGTCTAACCTTAAATTATGTGCCTAGTACTGTGCCGGTAGTAGTCCATTGCAATTACTATTACATGTTTATTTACTAAATACCTTGATCAGCAGGAGAAATAAACATTTAACATTTAGAAATCGATAAAGCCGCTATTCCCACGATAAATATTAAATAACCGTATACGTATGTTTCTCGATTAGTTTCACATATCTTATATCTCGTTAACAAATTGAATGATGTAGATTGCAGTAGGTGCAGTACTTGGTTAGTGATCCAAAATCAGTTGATTTTGATGTTCTACAACCTAATTTTTTGATCTACCTATTACTGCGTTTTCATTCCCACTTGTGGCTAGGCTTTATGACATTAATAACGACAGCAGTTTAATAAATAAAGAAATCAGTTTCTCCTATTACGTCATAAACCTTAGCCATATAAGTGGAACATGAAAACGCAGTACAGTATATTAGGATTAAAATACCGTAGTATTGGTGTTTTTTTGCATGACAATTTGAATGCTAAGTGCAACATTATTAAAAACGCCCTCACTGTATATAACTTTTCTACAATTTATTAAAAACAATGTACTGAGAAAATTAATAATAAGCTATAGACAGTATACAGATTTTTATAGGCACAATCAAATCTTTGATTAACAGCCTAAGACATGCGGTTTCGAAATCGACATTTGTCTTTTATTCCTCGTCGGCATAGCTAGAACTACAGTATGAACATGAGCGTAAAAAGGCAAAGAATCGCAAATAAACCAGATCATGACACATATTTTTTTCCAAACCGATAAAGTAATCACAATATTGCAAGAGATAATTCTAATAGTTCAATTTAAAGTAATTTCCAAAAGCATGCCTTAGGCAGCTGTTTCACCCAATCTCAGGGCTGATCAGTAAGGCTAGCAAGGCCAAAAGGACAAATATCACCAGAGATAAAAATCTTCAAAACAAGCTTCTTTACCGATTTTCAATCAATGAATAAATGTTTACTGATTAGGTCCATAATCCATAAATCTTTACCCATCATTCCGTCAATTTTAGCCATAATAAGTAAATCTTAACCGGAACGTTTGATTGTGCTTATAAATCTCTGTATACTGTCTATAGCTTATTATTAGTTTTCTACAATGTATTCTAAAAGTTGATTGGTGGGACAGAACTTGAGCATTGCTTTAATCAAAATGTGCATTTCTCATTAGCAGATCAGAATTGAGGAGCGCAGAAAAAAAAAACCGGTAATATTTATTAAAAAGCCGAGCCGTGATTGGCTGGAAAAAGATAAATGAAAAAGCGTCATTATTGTACAATCTTTAGGTTATACACAAACCATTTATTGTCAGCAGAGGGGGGAGGGTTGGAAGTTTTGATGGAAGTGGCTATAAGAGCACATAGATTGAACAGAGAGGGCCATGTTGAAGCCAGTTTCATGAAAATCCTTCTAACTTCGCCCTTTGCGGAAAAAAAGAGTTCGTGCATAGCTTACTTTGGTGCAGAACCTGGTTAGTAATTCAAGGTCATTTGATTTCGATATTTTACAGCATTATTTTTTATGTATTGATTACGGCGTTTTCATTTCCCACTTATGGCTGGATTTTATGACGTCAATAACGAAAACAGTTTAATAAACGAAAAACAATTTTCGCTAATGACGAAATGTATTCAATTTGAGATGAGAAACTCCAAGCGAAAATGTATTTGCTCGCTATTTAATTTTAAAATGTTGTAACTTTTAAAGCAGAGAGTAAAAACAAACGTTGAAGTTAATGAAAATGAATGAACAAAAAACACTTAAAACTATACGAACAAAAATAAAGCATCATGCGGTTTTTAATAACACAAATAATTTTTGAATCAGAATAAAAAATCCAATGTATAAGGTTGTAAGACATTATTCCAGCAGTTTTGCGCTTCGCTATGCTTTATGTATGCTTTATTTTTGTTTAATAAAACCAACAATTAAAGTAATCCACACTGCTATGCGTTATTGCAATATTTTGCAAATGATTTTCAAAAAGCTTTGCTAGAAAAAATTCTGAAAAGTTGCTCATTGTACACTAATGACTCTCTCTCATTAGTCTTTTTTCAGCCAATCACGGCTGAGCTTTTTTCCTACAAATAACCGTTATATTTTTTGCCCTCTCCATTCTGACGTTTCTTTTTGACAAGTGTCAGATGAAAGCTGCTTTGAAGAAACGAACGTTTTGATAATGTACTTTGCAATAAACAACAAAAAAATACTCATCTGCAGACTGCAATATTTAAAAAAAAAAACGAGAAATTTTCGGTGGTTACTCAATCTCGCATTTTGACTGTTTAATTTTTCAGCTGAAATCAGTTCAAATGTCAAAGGTCAGAGTATAGCATTTATTAAAATCTAACTTTAGATACTCTTAAGATTTTGTTTTATTCTGGAGGAATTTTGAAATTCGAAACAATATAAAATATGCTGCTTTGAATGTTAAGTGCACGAAGATTATTTGAAAGTTTACAAGCTAAAAAAATGCGCTTTGGTGTTTTATTTTTTATTTCGTCTTTTATTCATTTTTTTATGTCACTCTGATTTTTTCATTCTGCTTGCAAGCTTTTTATTTGTCTAGTAGATGGAAGTATTAAAGGTGCGTTTAGACTGGACGCGAAGCAACGCGAAGCGACGCGAAGCGACGCGAAGCAACCAAAATTTGACGACATCGACAGCTCGCGAAAGGTTGCGACCGCTCTCAACCTTCGCGAGCAGTTGCGCAACAGCGCTTGCTTGCAGGCTGTAGTAAGATAACCAATTAATTCACTGATTGGATTTTTACGATTGCAGGTTGCTAGAAAATAATGTAAATAGTTTATTTGTATGGTTTAGCGCCTATTTATCAGTCCAAAGAGTAGGTTGTTGGCAAAGTTAGATTCGCGATAGCCCTAGGCTAGCCAAGTTAATTTGGATCTAGACAGCTAAGGCTGTAAATCCTAGAGTGATTTTTCATAGCTATGCTGGATCTCAGAGCTTCATTATAATGAATACACCGAAGCAGTAGGCCTAGCCCCACGACATGTAGCTTTTAAAAAGAAAACTTTTTATTCTGTGCAGCATAACAGAAGCTATTGTATCAGTCCAGTGGTTCTTTTGGCTAAGCAGCTTTTGCTTTTTTGTATTAAAGTAAACTTAAACTAACATGATGTTGTTGTTTTTTTGCAGAATATAAAATAACCCACCAACAGGCTAGTTTTGAATGTGTTGATAGTGTTTTTACCCATTGTTTGTTAGCTTGTTGTTTTAAAAGTAACAACAATTGAACAATTCCTTGAATACTGGAAAACTCGCAAAAGTTTTTTCATTGTCTAGCCTACTTGACCAAGCCAACTTGGTGAATAAAACTGTATTTAGAATTGGTTTCAAGCTACACTGCTACATACAACAGCTAGATTGATACAAAATATCGAAAAATTTCTATGAACTTTTGGATTGGCCTAATTAGTAGCCACTTCTTTGAATAGCTACAAACATGGAATTTTTTCTTCTGAATGTCCTCTTAAAAGTCTTTTTGTTTCTGAAGGTTTCTGACCGTGATCAAGATGAACTGGAAGCAATGGTTTTGGACTACCCCAAGTTTTATAATCATGAATATTGAAGTCTGGTAGTGATTTTTCACGCCAGTCCTATGTGATGAAAATAGAAGTGTCAAGGTTGTTTAATATTCATTTACTGTGTCTTTGTGTAATATCTGAATTTAGTTGTTTGTGAATTTCAAAACATTTTTACTCTCTCTTAAAATTTTTACTGCTTTACATGGTGAATAAAGTGACAAATTAAACAATTTTAAGTCTGAACTTTAATCATTGCAATTACAGTCAGTGTATTTAGATGAACTAGAAAGCCAATATTATGTCCAACCTGTAGAAAGCGAGTTCTATTTTTTTGCTGAGGTTACTACTATTGGTAAAGAAGTACCCGCCAAGCAAGTTCATTGATATTGTTCCATTCTCGGTCACCACTAAACAAAAAACTTGATACAGCATTTATAATTAAAGTAATTGGACTGGAAAAGGAAGCGTCAGTTACATAAAAATGTGAGAACTAACAACACTTTCATTCAGATGCTTGAGTAACAATTTTTACATAAAAAAATCTAGATGTTTTTTTTATCAGGGGCATAAGCAAAAACTTGCTGAGAAGAGGGGGCTTGACCTTACAGCTATAAGTTTGTCTGTATCTTGCAAACGGTGGTTTGAAGCAAAGCCCTTGGAGGTAAACGCGACTGTCGCAACGTAGCCTACTGGTACCGCAAGAAAATGCAAACTAATAAAATGCTCTCAAAAGCATTTAACTTCGCACTGAACATCGATAAGTAATTGTAATTGTAATTGTAATTATTGTAATTGTAATTACAGTTTATTCACCAAGTTGCCTTGGCCAGGAGACAGCGAAGTGACCTTTCGGTCTTCGAGTCAAGCTGCCACCTGCCCGCCTGTCTACCACACACGGCGGAGGCTTCACACTGTCCTTTTGATTGCTGAACGTCAAGCAGGAAAGCTGTGAATACCAATTTTTATAGTCTTTGGTTTGACGCGACCGGGAATCGAACCCGAGTCTACCGTTTCAGTAGCAGACGCTCTATCCACTCGACCACTGATAAGCGCTCCGTTAGCGAGTAAAACACCAAACATAGTTTTAGAAGCTGACTTTTCTTCAAAGCAACTGCTGGTATTACTGTGCTAAATTCTTGTCCTTCGATGATAGTGTCAAATCATGCAAAAACTGCAATGTTGTTTTTGCTTTCTCCAGCAAATCAACACAGCAATCCATTGCACAATAAGCAAAAAATCCACTACATAACTGATGACAAATCCAGCTTTCCGTTTCACTCATAGCGTTAACATTGGGAGTTTTCATAAACAGCACAAAATAACAAATACAAACAACTGTTTAAGCTTACTACAGGTATCATAACATGCTTGCCTGAAAAAGAAAAATCACATCAAAAAAACAACATAGTTTATGTTTTCAATGTACCTGTAGACTAGCCTATTGGTCTACACTCTACAAAATAGATCTACCAGTACCATAATGAGACATGGATGGTGAAAGCGTTTAAGGATTTGTTAACTAAGTAAACACCTTAAGAGAACTTTTGACATCTGCTTCCAGCTTTTTTGCGTTTCTGCATTAAAACCCAGAACTGTCATCCGTCGTCAAAACAGATTATGGCAAGTTTTCAGTGGATGTAAACAAATCATTAATAGCTAGTAAATAGGCTAAGTGCTACTACGTTTTTGAAGAAATGACTAGTCTTTTCATTTCCCAATTCGATCTACTGTACTTCGTTTTTCACTTATACTTTACAAACTTTTTTCTCAAGATTGTTTTGTTACCTGAGCTATTAGTCTAGACTCTTCTTCACGGTTATTGCGTGATAACATAAACTCAATCTTCGTTTTGCCGGTAATTTCAGCGCGCTATGACGAAACAGAACCTGTGATTACTATAATAGCGCTTCAATAATGAAGTACACAAAGCATTCTGCTCATTGAATGCATTTTAAAAGTAAGTTACTAAAATTAGCCTATAAAGCGACCAGTCGCGAAGATCAGCAACCACTCGCGAAGGTTGGCAATCTTCGCGAGTGACGTAATCGACCACTCGCGAACGTTGGCAAAGGTCGCCAACCTTCGTTTCGCGTTGCTTCGCGTCCAGTCTAAACGCACCTTAAGCGCTGCAAGTTAACCATAACATTACAATCTTTCAATATTGCATTAGTGACAATATAAGTCCTTTTTTTCTTTTTCTTTTTTTGAGTCTCATGCAGTAAATACTGCGTATTAAATTCTTTCTAATCAAAAGAAAAAAAAATTAAAAAATGTAGCAAACTCAAAGTTACTGAAGGAATTAACTTCGATTTCTTCTTTCTCTTGTTTGCATGTCTTGTTTACTTGGGCATCGTTTGGTAAGTACGCTTCATGTTGGTCTGTTTTTAACAAAACTTAATTTCAGTAATAAAGCAGAAGGAAAAATTTAAAGTATTCTTTGTAAGAAAGCATTCCAGCAGTTTGTGCATCATAATACATATTGCAATGATGATGCAACTATGCATGATTTGTATCTTTACAGCACTATTCAAACTAAAAAACAGGAAATTTATCCGTTTTGAGATGTAAAATTCCCATCTAAAATGTTTATGCCTGCTATTTAATTTAAGAATGTTGCAATTTCTAAAGCAGAGAGAGAAAACGAGCGTTATGAAGCTAATAAAAATGATTGAATAAAATAATACTTGCAATTGCACAAAAATTAACTATACTATTTTTATGTTCAGCAAATATTCGTTTTTGTTATTGGCCAATTTTGCTGTACATTGGTGTGAATAAAAACCATCTTATTTTCTTGTAGAGTGGTAGTTTTATTGCATATTTTAAACTAGCTCTAAATAAATAATATGCTAAGGATTGGCAAAGTAATGAATTGAATTAACTTACTTTCTTTCTCGTCTGAGTTTATGACAGTTTGTTTCGTATTGGACTTAGCCTCATCAGGATCAAGATAAGTTGGGTTTATGTCTGCAAATGCAGCGTGATTTAGGTGTGGTTGTAGAAAAACGCAAAATTGAATTTGCCGCAATCTTTGTTTACAGTATTTGCTGTTGTTCATAATGGGAGGTTTTACGTTGCCTTCAAAGTTTAGTGGAAAATCCAGAACAGAATAATACAAATTGCAGAATAATACAAATCCAGAGCAGAATTTTACAAATTTCACTCTCACAGGATCCTCAAATGGTAATATTATTCAACTAGCATATATGTTTGATTTTATTTGGATGATTATCCACAGAAGGTCCCGAAAAGATGAAATTGGCTGTAAAGGTTTCCTATCTCATAGTTTACTGCAATTTGTATTGTTTTCAGTACCGTTACTAAAATATTTGAGCTTTACGATAACTTTGCAACTAGTTTTGACCACTTGATGGTTACTGACACAAATCAACAATGCAAAATCTGCGGCAAATTTTGCAAGCCTAAAAAGCTCTCCTTACTACTTCGTGAGTACAAATAGTTAAACTTTTTCGCACTGCAACTAATGTTGACTCCGGACAACTCTTCAAAGATCGAACCACGGATACAAAGCCACCTGCTGCAGTTGCACAAAGACGATTCGCTCCCTGCAAATTTAGATGATCTTATTTGACCGACTGGCTCACAGCGGCCGCGCATGTACGGCCTTCCCAAAACATACAAAAAAGATGTGCCACTCCGACCCATTCTGTTTATGACCGGTTCAGCGCAACACCAGCTGGCAAAGTATTTCTCTTCTCTTTTCGAACCTGTTCTCACTCTCTATTCGAGCAACTGCATACGAGGCTCTTTCACCTTTGCTGACATCATTAAAACTTCAAATTTGGACCTTTCTTCCATCTTTCTCTGCTCTTTCAATATTTCGAGTTTATTTACTAATGTCCCTCTCGCGGAGACTATTCAAATCTGTGCTGACGCTCTCTATAGTTCGGAACACCCTCCTGCACCTTTTCCACGGCAAATCTTCGTCGAACTTATGGAGATGGCTACCTCTTCTGTTGAGGTTATCCTCAATGACGTTACGCATCGCCAAATCGACGGAGTTGCCATGGAATCATCCCTTGGACCAGCCCTTGCCAATATTTTTGTTGGCTACTATGAATCTAAACTTTTTCAGACCACTTCGAAACCGGAGATGTATTACCGCTATATGGATGACACTTTCGTAGTATTCAGCAACGAAGATGAATGCGATCTTTTCTTAGACAGCCTCAACTCGCTTCACCCTTCTCTCTACTTTGCTTTCGAAAAAGAATCTAAAATGGCTCTCCCATTCCCGGATATTCTTGTTGAAAAATCCCCTTCCAAGTTCATTACTTTCATTTATAGGAAACTCACATTCACTGGTCAATATTTACGCCGGAATTCCTTCAGTCCTCGGAAACGCAAAACTAACTTAACCCTGATATTAACTCACAGGGCTCTTGCCATCTGTTCTTCTGAAAGATTGTCATCGGAACTAGACAAAATCAAGTTCATTCTACTGACTAATGGATACCCGGAGCATGTTGTCAAGTAGTTTATGGCTATGAAGATAAAGCAATTTCACGATCTACCCAAATTTGGACCCGAAAAATGCCCCGTCTATCTACGTCTCCCATGGCTCGATTTTGTTTCTACCCGATTTGAAAAGCAAGTTAAGTCTGCTGTCAAACAGTGCTTTTCCACTGTGGAACCACGTGTTGTTTACCCTACCGACGAGCTTCTCTCGGCTACCAACAAGGATGTACTGCCTGCTTTACAAAAAAGCAACGTGATTTATCAATTCTCATGCCACTGTGACAGTCGGTATGTAGGCCGTACTTCCCACAGGCTGCAGGAAAGAATCAAACAACATGTCCCCAAATCTATCCGTTCTTGCTCTTCTTCCCAAAAACGCTTACTTTCTTCCCGTCCGTGCAAATCCTCCACCCAGACTAATACCCAGTCTCTTACTTCTGATTCAGCCATTGGATTTTATCTTTTACAAAATCCTACCTGCACTCAACATTATGATGACAGCAGATTTTGTATTCTTGCCCAAGGCCGCTCACCTTTTCATCTATCCGCTCTTAAAGCCACTTTCATCAAAACTTCTAACTCCAACCTCTGCCGACAAAAAGAATTCTTGTACAGCTTAAAGATTGTACACTAATGACTCTTTCTCATTGGTCCTTTTCCAGCCAATTACGGCTTGGCTTTTTCCTATAAATAGCCGCTCATTTTCCTGCGCTCTCCATTCTGAAAATATTCTTTATGGCAAGTGTCAGACGAAAAGCTGCAAAAAGATATGAACCTTATAATCAAGGCAATTCTCAAGTTCTATACCACCAACCAACTCTGCAAGTAATGTACTTTAGCAATGTTTATTTCTCCTGTTGTTTTGACAAGCGTCTTTTCGTTAAGTAATGTGAAAATTTGCCACTAAACTCTTGGTTTTTTAAAATGTCTCTTGCGTTTTATGTACTGTGAAATTAAATAGCAACATGCATTTAATCATAGGAAAGAACTGGATCAAACGTAGCATCTCGAACTATATCACCGACCATCAAAGATCTTTTGGTCATCATATGCTGTATTTAAGCCATCAGCTATTCGCAGACTCTGTGAAACACTCATCATATAACTCGGTAGCTTGTTATAAGAGTCAGTTAATTGTTCGATAACAAATTAAAAAATGATAAATAAAGCGGTGTGAGCAACAGTACCTTCAAAATTATTTTGGCTCGCTGTGTTCTTATTTGATTGCTTTTTGTTGAATCTGAGAAACAAATATAACCGAAGAATTACAATGAGCGTTTAGAAAATTGTTTAGAAAATAAAAAAGAAGCTCGCAAAAAAACATCCAAAAAAAAGTAAAACCAAAAGCGGTGCTAAAACGTGTGCAATTGTGCATTTCTGAAAACATTTAATCGTGTTTATATGGTACTGTAGATTAGGACTTGCTTTAACTCCCTTACGTCACGCATGACCACCAAGGTGCACTTTAAAGAACAAACAAAAATAAGAAATAGTATAGCCATCAGTAATACAAAAAATATGATTACTGTAGTAAATGTTGAATTGGTGTTGTATGAAATATTAAAAAATGCTCCTTGAGTTGATACTAAGAAAGAATTTTTAATTAAAAAAAACATTTAAAGGGCATCATTAAGCACTTATAGTGGTGAAAAAAATACGTTCCTAACCGTTTGCATTTGTAGATTAGTAAAGCCATAAAGCAGAAAAAAACTGCACCAGCGCTCACAGCTGGTAAGACAACAATGACCAGAAGGTGAGTTAGCTCATCATCATCATCGTTGCAACATTCAGTAGGTTTGATATTTGTAGTTGTAGGTCCTGAAAATATGGTTCTTAAATCTATCAATTCAGTGCACTAAATTACGCTGAACTAAGGTCCTAGACTGATGCTAATGGCAAACGCTAGATCACAATCACCATGAATCTGCTCGCTAAAAATGTGATTATAGCACTCTGACCGGGTCATATCGGACACGGTTTTGCCAAGACTCAATTTTTCTGAGATATTTTTTCGAAGAAAGTTTATGTCTAGGTCTGAAGTCGTGGATGGACCACGAACTTGATGTATAGATTGTAGGTGACGGAGAAAAAAAGTTTGATTTTTGATTATCATTATGCAGAAAAAAATCAATTGATAACAGTGAAAACAAAGCATTAAAAACAGCCATTATTATTTTATTGTTCCGCAAAAAAGTTCTATACGCTCCACCGTCCCCACCTTATTTGCTAAGTCATTTTGAAGTAATACACATTGTCATGCTGGTGTAATTTTTTAACTTTTGCTGAAAACTTATCACCGGCGTTACCGCTACGTAATTTTTTTGTTTCTTCAGTTTCCTAAATGCGTATAGTGCGTCTCTGAGCCAAATAATTTGGCGTTATTATTTCAAAAAACCTTATTTCAAAAGCACTGCGTATTGGGTTAGTAAGGTACGGAGCAGTATGATTTTCCGTAATCTGCACCTTTCAAAATCTGGCTTACCGTAATTTCCTAGTTTTTTAAACTTAAAAAAATTTTTACCGCAATTCCGTATTTATTTTGTACCACTGCTTTGCAAAATAAATACTACCTGTTGCGCAAATCATGGTATAAAAAAGTTGCAAAAACGTTGCTAATATGTAAGGCAGACGAGCAGTAAGTAGCAATTTGATTGAGAGGTGCGTAACAAAATGCCGCCCGTATAACCGATAAATAAATGTTCGCTTAATAATTGGCTATAACGTTTGCTTCTAAAATGATAGACTCGAGCAAAAAATAATACTGTATGTTTTTTATACTATAACTTGGATTCGGTCCCAATTCGGTCAAACCAAAGACTTCAAAATTCTTTATTCACAGCTTCCCTGCTAAACGTTTAGCATTAAAAAGCGCCAATGTGAAGCCTCAATCGTGTGTGGTAGGTAGGTCGCAGCTTGACTGTAAGACCGAAATCTCTCTTTACTGTCTCTTGGCCAACGCAACTTGGTGAGTAACAATGTAATTAGAATTGTACGTTCGTTCTGCTTTGGTGTGAGACATGCGCAGTGAGGATAACAACGAGGTAACAGCGAGATCCCAATAGTCTAAGTTAGCCACTCATAGCTACATTAAAATCTCACTGTGCGCTTTTTGCAACACTGACTGCTATGCATTATCAAAAAGCATTGAAGGCAGTCATTAACAGACTAGACAAGCATTGAGGTAGGTCCGAAAATACACTGCACGGTACGAAAAAATAATATCGTATTTCCGTAACGTACCGTACTTTTTTGTTAAAATACGCTGATACGCAAGTGCGTTCAGTGCTTTTTCCCGAAATCTAATCGGAGCATACAGTATTTTCGTTTTGTACCATACTGCAATAACCCTTTGGATATTGCTGAACCCAATGCAATTTTTACGTATTATGTACTTTTCATTAACAGGAGTTTTTTTGCTATGCAGTAAAAAAGTTCGAAAATTTCGTGTGAAAAGTTGGTCATTTTAGGACAATCAGTTGCATGAAGACATTTTTGAAATTATAGCTATTTGCTTCTTCTTTCTTCCTTGTCCGCTTTTTCGTGAAGGTTGCAGCGGCAGCAGTTTGAGATTAAACCGCCACACTTCACGATCTCCCATCACATCCATTACTTCGCTTGGGCGAAGTCCCTAGCGATTCTATCCAAGATCCTTAATGTAATTGGTCCATCTAGTTCTAGGTCGTGCAATCGGTCTTCTTCCATTTACTTTGGCAAGTAAAGTTTGATTGGGGAGTCTTTCTTGAGACATTCTGTTCATATAGCCAAACCATATAAGTTGAGGTCTTTTAATTCGGAGTAGCAACGGCTCGATGTTCTTCGTTTTCTACTTTTAGAGCTACGCACCTTGTTAAACAGTGTAACTCCTCCGATTCTTCGTAAAAATCTCATTTTGAACGCTTGCACGTGTGATCGCACTCTTTCGGGTGTTACCCAAGATTCATGACTATAAGTGAGAGTGAGGACAAAAACTGTTTTGAAAATTTAGAGCTTTGCGTTTTTGACAATTCTCGTTTCATGCCAACCAAATAGTGCACAGCTCGCATTACTGCATTAGCCTTGCCTATTCGGATATCCAGTTCTTCGCCTTGCCTTCCGTCACTCGTGAATGCAACCCCAAGATACTCAAACTTCTTTACCTGTATAGCTCCATTCACGTGTAATATTCACTGATTAGGGTTTCTTGAAAGATGAAATACCTTAGTTTTGACCGTGCTTATTTTTATTCCAGCGGCGTCGCAGGCATCTGCAAAGCTACTTTATTTAATGCGCGCTGTATAGGCCAGATTCAGTGAAAAAAAGCAGAACCAAATCATCCGCGAATAGCAAACGACTGATTTTGCAATTTAGAATGGTGGCATTTATGCAATTTCCGATCGTGGCTTATTTGCTTTCAACCAAAGTGCTCAACATCAAATCAAATCAATGATAAAATAAATTGCAACAGCTATGGCGGCTGCGGCATCCAAAACCAAATTATTTTCTTGAATGCAGTATCCAACAATCAAAAATCTTTAAACAGAACTTTAGAACAAACGTGCACATAAACTGTACCTATTTTGAAACTTGAACTGCTATCAATCGTAGCTGCTGAATCCACTGCAGTAGAAACAGTGCGCTGGTTAAGAGATGTTGCACCTTTTATAATAAATATTTTTACCAAAATATATCTTTGCCTTTTTCGGTCATCATTTAATTCCGTTGTTTTCATGAAAAGTTTGGCCAACGATTCGTTGTATACAGTATCATGTCAGATGAATGTGGCCGTTAAATAAACACTGGAATTCAAAGTTGTGCTCCAGTCTGTTTAACCTAATCACTGCATAATATATCCTATCCAAAAATAACACAATATATTCTAAGGTTACTGGAAAATAATGAGATTTCAATTTTATTTGCTTTTAAAGAAAAACGTTGAAATTATCTGCTCTATGACGTACTTCGTGGAATTTTTAAACAATAATTTACTGATTTTTTTAATGGAGTGGATAATTAAAATCGCTTCTGTGAAAACATCAGGCTTTTTTAATTTGTTTATTGCGTCATGGTGCATTATTGATAATTGTGGCAACATTATTTTAAAGTTTTTTAGCGAAAAAACAAAAATCAATAAATAACATAATATATAATTATGCATTAAGTTCAAATCAAATTTATTTGATATAATAATGCATTAAGTTCAGTGTAGTGCAATTATACGCGCCAAAACCTACGTCTATCACAAATGGGCTTTAAATAAAGAACTAATCAGCAGACAAACTTTTTGTTTTTTGCAAAGGTAAAATCGCAATTAGCGATGGTTACATAATAATACAAAAATTACACGTATATAATAACAAATAAACTGGTGCATTTATGTTGCCCCCTGCAAGCAGCATCCAGCACTATTCGGTTTTGGCGACATATTGCGCTTTTCAACGAAGCTTACTCTTTTTTTTTCGCTCATCAACTTAAAAACATTTTTGCCGCAAATATCAGTTATGCACCATGCCACAATAAGCAATCTTGAAATCTAATTATTTTTCCCACAGCCTTTTCTAATGTCTATTTTATTGAAACGCAATGCAAAATCATTTGATAGTTTTACAGATTACCGAGTGTGTCATAAAGCGGACAATTTTTGCGTTTTTCTTCAAAAGTAAATAAATTGTTTATTGAGAGCTGTTTGTTTCCTCTACACTTACAATCTTTTCGTTACCGGCATGCTTTGATATGAAATTTTTCTAGGCCGGAGTCCGGCTTTACTAAATTTAGTTAAAAAATAACTGCGGTTCAAAACGATGTTTCAAACTTGCCGTACCTTTATTTCTTTGACATATGTACGAAGGAAGAAACACCGCACCAGTTTTATTTATTACACCGTTGCAGGGTATGTTATGCCAAAAATACGCTGTGTATGATAAAACAACATATCCAAAGCTGACGCAATCTTCTACTTGCGGGTGTTGTGCAGTAGGCGTTGATGGTTCATCGTGGCCCCAACTTTCAATATATTCTACTGGGGTTCCATCATTCCAACAACTAAAATCCATTTCCGCAATGCAACTCGGTAAAGAGCGTTGCAAGCCAATCCAATAGGCATTTTGTTTATCTATCAAAACAAAACCACAAGTACAGTGATTTTTAAAAGACCATTTTTGCATTTCGCAGCAATTGAGCAGAATAGTTTTGCAAAATTCAGTATTGCAATTGCGATTTACAAGTCAGTATAATAACAACACAGAATGATTCGGTTTGATTACGGTATTGGATTTTTTTAATCTCAGTTCCTACCGGAAGGCATATTCAACTCCAATATCTAAAATCGAAAATCTCAACTTTGTATCGACAAGCTACTTTATAATGATAGCTGCTCCACATACTATTTTCAAAAAATCAAAAGAAACAAAGATACTAATTTGGAATTGAACTAAAAATGTACACTTGTGACACATGATCAGCACAGTTTGAATTCATCCGATTCAAAAAAAAGTGCTCGACAGCGTAGGCCAAAGCAAGTCATCATAACATAACACAGTACCCGACAAAAATTAAAATTCAAAACCCTGCCATCTGTTTCTCCCGTAATCGAGATCATCAAGGGTATCTCATTCAAATACATACCCCCGATGATCCCGATTACGAGTGAAACGGACTGTAGGGACTTAAATTTTAATTGTTGACGTGCACTTATGCATGCACTTATGACATAAATAAATGTTTACAAACTTGCAGGTCGGCAACTGCTAAAAGATTTGGATCGAGAACGTTAATAGTAAGGCTTTAACTTCCTAGCTCCATTCTATTTGAGGTCAGCATTCTACATCAGATTAATTTTGCAAAAAACGTAAATAAATCCGATAACTTTCGGCGAAGTTCAAAACAAAAACAAGAATGAAACAATTGAATTTGAATAATCTACAGGGATTTTTGTTTATTTTTTGAGCTAAAAAATTGCTTTCAGTAATTAAGCTACTAGACAATTTGTATGTAAACTTAACCTGCTCTTTCATTGATCGTTGTTTCCAAAAAATCGTGAATAGTCTGATTGTAAACAGCAGCCAGCCAAGCATCCATTGTGTAGCAATTCGCTTTTGCTGTGTCATAAGGGACTAAAGCGCTTCCGAAAAAATATTCTGCATTGCCGTGTGGTGTCCAATTTTGATCCGCAATAGTAATTACAAAAAATTCTATTGCTATTATCAAGTAGCGCATCATTTAAAAGTACATGTAAAGCTTTTGCAAAAGTTTCTGAAAAAGAGCTAAAGAAATAAAATAATGAAAAGTAATATCAGACCACAAAGCTCTTTGTTGATATCTGATAAATAGTTGTTTTTTTTTTCACGCAAAAACAAAACATTTATTGTGGTTTAACTTCTGTCATATTGTAACACCGTCTTTTTGCCACGGTATAATTAGTTTTAAAAAGGTACAAAATGTCGTCCAGTACCCATTTGCAACAGTGCTTATCCCTATTTGTACCGGGAGGGGGGGAACAAATTTGCCCCCCGCTTAGTTATTTCAATATAGCTCCTAAACTAAACAAAATTTTGCTTTAATTCCACATGCTTTGAATCAAACTTAATAACACACTTTTTCAGAAACTTAGGTGTCAGCCGGATAACCGGCTGTGATGTCATTTTTGCCTTTGTCAGAGACACCTAAAATGTTTCAGACAGTTTTAAGCACAATGCATGCTTATCAACGCGCGTATTCTATTCATTGTAGTGTGTATTCATTATCGATGCTAATCTTTAGCTGAAATAAAATATTGTACTTACTGATAAATGCATTGCATCATTATTACGTCATTGATTGCGCCATAATTTAAAACTATTTTGTTTTCTGCTGCTTCTCAAAATAAATTGCGTTTTCATACAAAAAATATTCATTTTCATCAGTTGTTGAATGATATAATGAAAATAATACAGCGTTGTTTTAAATTTTTTTTGGTTATACTATATCTTAGTGACAAAAAATTACCAATAATAATCAACGCAATATATTAAAGATGACGTCATCATGTAAATGACGTCATTATGCGTGTCACGTCATCATCTGCGGTCGGTGACTTTATCAGAGATGTCTTTGAAATAGCAAAAGTTCAAACTCAAAATAATATTTAACAAAAATTAAAAACATTTAACTGCTGTTTTAAGCATTTACTGGCTTTGATGACGTCATCATCGCTTTAATGACGTCACAATCTCAAAGTATTTACTTTAAAAAATTTAACAAAAAATAGCTTCAACAAGCAAAAAAACTTGCTTTTATCGCTTACCGAACAATTTTAGATTGGGGGAAAATTTTCCCCCTCTCTCGGTACAAATAGGGTGTGAAAATAGCCCGGTAGATATAGGGTTAAAATTGCAATCATTGCTATCTACATAAACTACGCATTTCCTCTCCTAAACATCTATTGTAAATAAATAGAATGCTACCATTATCTTTAATTACTCACCGACGACAAGAACAGTTTGCTAGTAGTGCTTTGAGAAGCTGTCTAAGTTGTTTAGTGTACAGGATGGTCTACTCTAAACGTAAATTGCAAGAGCAGCAGTGCTTACACTTAATTTTATTCAATTCATTGTGTGCGTCAAGTTTTTGGGTGATAGGTAAAACCAAGCAAGGAAAATAACAGCTGAAAGTAGGATGCAAAATAAACATCACTAGATATGATTTTACGTCTTATATTGCAATCTACCAGTAATTTTATTAGGTCTATTGTCAAAGGCATTGAGTTACTGTGGCTCGGTTCCATAATGACCTTGATCGCGTAAATCGGAGTTTATGTTAGCTATATTTTAAAGTTGTGTTGTTGAGTTCTTTTATGAACATCTAATCAGATAGGAAGTCAAAAATAAATGAATCACCCCATGCTGACATCACATGTATGTCATGACAGCTTATCCACAAAATCAAAGTCACGTCTGCTGCATGTGACGTCATTATAGACATGTGAGGTTACTTTTGGAGTGGTTCATTTATTTTTTTGCTTTTTCCAAAAAAAATTTTTTTCTTGCAAAATTGCAGGGTAGAAAGGCCTATTATTCTTCAAGAATCTTTTATGAGGGTATTTTTAACTACTAAAAACTAATTAGCTATTGGTGTTCTTTCTGTCATCTGAATTCCTATTACTGAAGCTTTAGACTCTAGAGGCAACTCTTTCTGCAAAATGTAAAAACCCACTAAAACTTCTTGCGTGTTTCAGCATTCAATGCTATGTAACACATACGCATTAAACTTTGTGGATGTTTTTGTTCTTCCAATGCAAACATATAAAACAAGCTTTGTTTTCTCATCAAGTTAGTTCGTTAACATTTCGTTTGTTATGCCAAGCAATATCATCATCAGAGTGATCAGCTTGGTGATCAACTACAAAATCAATATGATATTGCCAATGTGTGCAGCACACGTCTGATTAGTAACAAAGGATGTAGCAAAAACACGCTAATTTTTAGCTATAGTTAATAGTAGAAAGATTTATCGCAGCACAAGAGCAGCATTGTTGTCTAGTTTGTTCCGTTTTCGGAAGCACATTGCTCATAAATTTTGTTACTGAGCATAGTAAGATTTTTCTCGCTCACAGCGCAACAATTTGCCGACTGGCAGCTTGTGCGCTGATGAGGTGGTGCGCTGATGAGGTGGTGCGCTGGGTGCACCCTATTTTTGTTTAAAATGAACTAAAAATACGCTCCTGCGCTTACGATTTACGCACGATGCGAATCTTATCTAAGTCGGGCTGGGCTTTTCGGGTTGGGTTCCAGCTTAAAGTTCACAAAATTTTTTATCTGATATCGGTGCGTATCTTGTGTTTTAGTACTATAAGCATAAAATTAGATGCTTATTTTTTCAAGGAAAATAATAAAGGATTTCTGCCAGTCTCTTTTCACCCTCATTCTGCTCATACGTTGAAGATTACCTATATTCGTTTCGTGCATATTATTGTCACAAAAATTGACATAATAAATTTGAATTTATGAAAAGCAAAATCAAAGTTTGGTGAAAGAATTCGACTCGCTAAGAAACACAAAATGGTAGATTGAACTCGCAATCGTTAAGAAGCATAAATATTATCAAAAGTTAAGTATAGAAAAAAGAAACATTAATGTAAATATGGATTTATGCTTGCATTGGGGTAGACGATCTAAGCCCACAAGGCCGAAGCAGACTATTGGGTAGGGTGTTCTTTAAATACATAGCAAAAACTAAACAGTAAAAATTATCATGGGAACCGAAGTAGATGTGTTTTTTTAGGCTACAACTATTGCGTGAGAAAAATGTCCGAAGTAGAAAAGCATTTAGAGGTTGCACTAAAGCAATAAAGTTTTCCATAAAAACCCAATTTTCAAAGATAAAAAGTTGCTGTTGGCAGAGTATTAGAAGTTGAAAAGCAGGAATATTATGGGTGTAACCCAACTTATTGTATGTTGCCAAGCAAGAAATGCTCAGTCTTGATTCTCACTTAGCAAAAATTATGCCTATGGTAAGCTTTATGGCAAAATGCACGAGAAACTGCAATTGATCTTCATTACACTTTTTGATTAGCCAGACGTATTTCTACATAAGTGCCACTGCCACACCAAGCTTTACAGTTGCATTCAGGACTTGGATTTTTTGAACCAACTTTTTGACTGCCATCAATGAGCCTGATAATTCATTCTAAGAATCAAAGTCAATTGATAGAAATTTTTGATCCATTTTCATTTTTTGGAAAAAGCCAATTAATAGCGTTAAATCAGCAAACCTATTTTTCTAGTTGTTGTTTTTTAATAGCACGCTTGGTAAAGTTTTTATCTTTGAAAAAATCTGCAACCATATAGTCACTTCAAGTCATTGGGCACCTTTGGTTCAAAAAACCTAAGCCACTAGTTTCTCAGACGTGTATCAAAGCCGACCAGAGAAACTTTTCATTACACTTGCCCCTATTCTCTTGCCAAAGTGATTTTGTAACATTTTTGTAACTCCCACATCTTTTCCAACTTTTGGCAGGTTTAATGCAGATACAAGAAATAATGCTTTGGTCTACGCTCGCCATAATCACCACACCATGCAGTTTTGGCGTATGGTAAACTGATTGGGGAGAGCATAAGTTAGGGGCGCTATAATCACTTCTGGCGCTCTCAACCATTTTCTGATTTTGTTCAAGTTTTGCTTTAATGGAGATGCAAGTACCAGATTCTTACTTTTAGTATTTGAGACATTCACGTCAAAAAAACATATTACCCTGTAACCAAAAATTTTCTCAGCCATTACCCAATCATCTACATCTCAAACGATACCATTTGCTTGAGACTATACCTGGTCCCTTAGAGAATTGGGACAATCTTGAGCACATGTTACATGCAGATGCCAAAGGCGATGATAAGCAAGCAATCTACTTGTGAGAATAAATTTGAACAAGATTGAAAGTGGGTTAAATTATTAATCAAAACGTTTTCTTTAAATCAAAATATCAGCAGAATATTACGAGCTATATCAAATAAAAATCATATCTTTCAATATACTCGCTGTAATAAGTCGAAGCGTGTAGCAAGTTGGCGGGGCCCATCCAGTGGCGGATCTAGAAAATTTTGGTGGGGGGGATTTTAAGCTCAAAACCTCAAAAATTCGGATGCCTTCACCGAAATTGAGAGTGATTTTTCGCCCAAAATCAGGTGATCTCCTAAAAAAAAAAGTCTTCACCGAAATTGAGAGTGATTTTTCGGCCGAAATCGGAAAGTCAAACGTTTTTTTCGCCCAAAATCAGGTGGTCTCCAAAAAAAAAAAAAAAAAAAAAAAAAGGTCTTCACCAAAATTCAGAGTGAGTTTTTGGCCGGATTCGTTACGTTTGGGCTGGTGGGGGGGATGCATCCCGAAATGGAGCCGAATTATTCGAAATAGAGGCTGATTTTTCGGCCAAAATCGTTACTTTTAGGCTGGTGGGGGGGGATGCATCCCCCCCCTAAATCCGCCACTGGGCCCATCTCCGCGTCATTGCGACCGGGCAACACAGCTCCTTTTGAGGAAACCTCGCAGCGGTTGCGATCGGTTGGCAACACTGGGTCCGATTTGACGGGCCCGAGATTTGGACCTCAGACTTCTCGCTCCATAGTCGAACGCGTTAATGCTCGTCCAGCTAATTTCTTGAGGTGATATTTTAAGTTCTTTGCTAGGTTTATTAATTTAGACTTGCCAGTTGCCTCGCCTAAGTCCACTGTTCTTATTGATTTTATTTTCTAACATACCCTTTTGAGCCAGAAGAAAAATTTGGTATTTTTGTTTTGAGGGTCTATGAACCAGAGCATTTGTGCAGGCTACATCAAAGAAATCTTTTGGTCATCTTTTTTGTTACTTGTGGTAGCCTTAACAATTCGCTATGTATTTTAACAAAGTTAATTACCATTTAGGAATCCAAGTTGCACAATATTGTTTTGTAGTGTGTGAGGCTTGAAATTTATCCAGAAATTAACTAGCCAACTTAAATGATTTCAGTCAAACTTATTAAGGCAAACAACTTCCGACAACAGGAGAAGACATTTAAAAAAATATGTGGCGTATAATTTTATACACTGTAGCGTACGAATAATCTCAAATTTTTGCTGTTCTGGTGCAATTTGCAAACTTTAATATTTCTCCGATATATTTTGCATATTATGCATTTTTTTATCGAAAACCAACAAATTTAACCCGGTTCCTAAACAGTTTTCCAAATTTTTAAAATAAGGACCACCCTACTTTTTGGGCATGTTAAATTGTGGTGGTCTGTAACTAGTTAGTAAGTATTGATCTAAGTATTATCTATGATGATCGGAGTTTGAATCAAGAAATTGCTCGACAGCGTAGGCCAGAGCGAATACTATAACTTATCTTAGTAATTAAAATTAAAAAATTTAAAATCTTTCAGTCTGTTTCACTCCTAATCGAAGTCATGGGGGGTGTCTGCTAAACGTAACACAAAATTTAAAATTCAAAAGTTTTAATTCAAAATTTAAAATTTAAAATTTTGAAATAATTCCCTGTTTTGGCCTTGAACCATATCGCCATGCCTAGCGGTTTAAAGTACACCTAATTAGATGAAATTCTGAAAAAAACTACTTGTCTAGTAGCTTTGGAAATTTATCATTTCTCTTTATCGTTTGAATCATTTAGAATATGAAATGCTAATATGATTAAAATTTATGAGCACAAAGAGCAACCATTATTATCTGATTTAAAATATACGTAAAATATTTTGATTTAAAATTGATAGTATATAAAACACTAAGCCTTATTCTAAAGTTTAATTAAAAATTCTATTCTTAGAGAATAAAGTTTGTCAAACAAATTTTTTTGAATACAGACGAAATAACGCTTTTCAAATCCTAAATCAAAGAAATGTCTTATGAACAACTTGTTGAAGTGCGATTTGATCGTTACCTTCTAAAAATTCCAAATCTAATCTTTGAACGAAGCAATAGGCATTTTACGCACATATCGTTCACTTTTTGTAAATTTTCGATTAGTGAGTAAGGTTTATTCTGACAATAGTAAATCGTTTTTCGTAGAATATGGAGCATTCAGTATTACTAATAAATCAATCAACTGCATTGCAGCAACATTGTTTGGTGATCAAACAATACATTTTGCCTGATGAGTTTTTTCGGATAGCGTTTGCCTAAAATATTTAAATGGTCTTAGCGTAGAAAGCAACTAGGTGGGGTTGAACTCTTGTCATATTGGAACACAGTATTTTTGCCATCACATAATTTACTAATCAGTTCCACAACATATTCCCTGCTAACAAATGTCATCCAGTGCCCATTTGCAACAGTGTTTACAAAAACAATCATTGTTATCAACAAAGCATTTTCTCTCCTGAACATTTATTGACTACCATAGAATGTTATCATCTTTTGACTACTACTTAAAATTAATTAGCCAAAATAACACTAAATAAACTGCCAGTTTGCTAAAACAAACTAAAAATAGGCTCTTTCGCTTACGATTTTACGTCCAATGTAGACCGGGCCTAAGATTCCTTTGTGTAAGTTAATCTGAATAATGTCCGACGTTGAATAGAAAAACTTAAATGTTTTGTTTGACGTTATTGAGTTACAAGTTTTACGCAATACGTCAGTTAAGACGGCTTTTACCAAGCACGCGTAGTTACGAGCGGAAATATAGTAAATGCTTTGCGTATTTTTTTGGGTGAAAACGCTTGATCATTAAAAGCCGTCTAAAATTGTTAATGCGCTCCAAGCTATGCCTCCCAAACAGATCTTTCGTTTTTAGCTCTTTGGGGTTGTTCTATGAATTTTTATTTACAGTACACCGTAAGCAAGGTAACTAACTCTAAGCAACGTGTTATTTGCATCTTCGCGATGTTACAAACAATTTTGCAATCGATTAACCCCATTTGTACCAAGGAGGGGGGTAGAAATTTGCATAATAATACTGCTGTATTCAAAAGTTTTGTGGATGATACTACATCTCAGTCACAAAAAATTACAAATAATAATCAACGCAATGTATTAAAGATGACGTCATCATGCATATGACCTTATCACACATATAACGTCATCATCCGCAGTGACTTTATCAGAGATGTCTTTAAAACAACAAAAGGCCAAACTCAAAATAATATTTAGCAAAATTTATAAAACTTTGCATGCTGTTATAAGGATTTACTGATTTTGATGACGTTATCACTTTTCGTGACGTCAAAACCTCTAAATATTTTATTCAAAAAAAAAATTAGCAAAAAATAGTTTCAACAAGCAAAAAATCTTACTTCCATCACTTACCAAACAGCTTTTAGATTGGGGGGAAATTTGCCCCCCTCCGGTAAAAATAGGGTTTGAAAATAGTCCGGTAGATATAGGACTAAGGTCCCATTGCGAACACAAATTAATCAAAGCACTAAATGTTTGCCCTAAATTAATCTGATCTATCAAAGTTGGTTTAGTTCAATCGTAAAATCACATCTTTTTTCACCAAGTTTCCTTGGCCACGAGATAGTTAAAAAAGAACCCACCTGTCTACTACACACGGTGAAGGCTTCACACAAACCCTTATCATGCTGAACGTCTAGCAGGAAGTCTGTTTACAGTTTTATGGTCTTGGTGTCGATCCGACCGGGAATCGAACTTATGTCTTTCGCTTTAGTAGCAGACGCTCGACGAACTCTACTACTGACCGGTGAGTAAAGAGTGTAGAGCTTGTGCTCGAGTTAACCATAATACAGCTAAAGATTGTTTATATTTTATAGTTTGTAAGTATCTATTCAACCAAGCTTAGGTCGCTTCAGCGCAATGAACTCAACTGAATTGAAGAGAAATTCTAAAAGAATAAACTAGCTTCAGCTTCGCTACGCTCAACTCTAGCAGAAGACTAAACCGGCCTTTAGCATTTAAAATGCAACTAACCATGCAAAAATGCTATTCTTATCCAGAAAGTGCATCAATCCATTCTTTAACAAAGACAATTTCTTAGCGTATAGTCGTAATGTTACAGAAAATAGGAAAACACAATATACAGTATATGATTAAAATTTATTTTATTCAATGATTGTCAACCTAGAACTATAGGTTTTCGTGTTTCAACCAGTAACTTAGGCCATCTTCACCGGTAGCAGTTAGAAGTAGAAGTTATTCATCTATGCAATTTATTATTGTAATATACAGTGCGAATGAGCAATCGCGACGAGTTTTGACCTTGCTCAAGGGTCTCATCAGGTGAAAAGAATAACACCTATTTAAACATGCAATGATATAAAACTGCAACTAAAAATTTGAAAACAAAACTTAGAAGCAACTAAGAATCATTAAACTTTCAAACATGCAATGATAAAAAATTGCAATTACCAAATTTGGAAATAAAAATAGCATCGATAAACACATCTACTTTGTCTATGCAAATTTTATAATGACGTCAAACAACTTTTGACATGTTCATATAAAAATCACAGGGAGAGCACGAGCTAAATGCATGTGCGACACATTACAATAAATATGAAATTTATAAAAATATCGTCAAAAACTACTTCAACTGTAAGCAGTTCAAATAATACGCTCGGTTCCAGTGGCCGCAGATTCGCTAGTACTTGTTGAATAGTTTCACTTGTAATCAATGCTACTGCCATCTGCAGAGATAGATAAAGTTTTCTATCAGCGGTTTTTGGCACATCTCAAGACATTTTACAACTTGAATCCGCTCAACTTGGCATTTTTGATAAGTTTTTAGTAATATTTGACTAACTTTGTTTCAAAGTCAAGTAAAAGTTCAACTTAAGAAATTTTTTGCTTAATCATTATAGAAAAAACAAACGCAGAATGGCAATGTTAAATATACATGTTTTCACAAAAAAGTGTGAGGTCAACTACTACATCTGCTCAATTAGTGTTGATATTACATGTTTTATTTTTAAATTACGAACCGTACCCAAATATTACATTTTAAATTAAATTACGTACCGTGTGCAAAATAGCGTTAGGGTAGTTGCGAACTTTGTTTGACAAGTCTATTTTTTGGGTGGCCTTATACTTAAAAATAAACATTAGTAACGTATAAGCAGTATTATGACAAATATAAGGTCGATGAATGACATCATAAATACACAGTTTGAGCGGTACTAACAGTACACCCCATGACAAAATCCTAAAGAAAAAATTTCAAAACCCGCTATTTGTTTTCAACATCAAAAAATCCCAGAATTAACCGATGAAATCGCACTGACATTTTTCTGGGTTTCAGGTAAACAACTAAGCATCGAAAAAAAAGTAAGCAGATTCAAACCAATGGAGTCCGAACCATTCAACTATAGCAAACAGAAAATTTTTTTAAATGTAATGTAGTTGTACACCAGGCATTTCTAATAAGAAATTGCTGAAGTTTTTTTGGTGTTGTAGGCTATCTTTGAGAAACCACGCAGGTGCTACACAATAGACTAACTTTATTGCTAACGTTTTGCTAATTAGAATCAACTAGCTTCATTAAAGCGCTGTTATCAGTAGTGATAACAAATCGTCATCAACTTCCGATAGCAAAAACAAGAAACAGAAAAACGATCTCGCACATTGCTGCAGTATATTAACTTGCGAGAAAAATTCAAAGCATGTCTCCGAAAAAATTCATTGTTACGATAAGCTACGCGATGCAGACGAACGTAAAGGTGCGTACAAAAATAAAAGAAAGCGGTTCTTATAAAAAAAAATTCCAAATTAGCATTGAAGCAAAATACATAAAATCTTACTCAAAAAAAAATTAAAACAGAAGAAATTTAACTCTGGGAATTAAGCAACTTTCTGTAAGCAACAGATTATGTAACTCATCGTTTTTATAGAGCACTTTATAGGGGCTTTTCATTAATGTACCGACTTTCAATAAAAAACATTTAGAGTCATTATGTTCCGCTTTTAAAATTTTGGCTTCAGACCAATTAACGGGGTAATTGTTTGCTGTTTCGCGGGTCATTGAAATTGCATTGCTCGTTTTTGTCCTGTTATTCTAGATTTGAGGTTCTGTTTGTTTTGCCCGATGTAAACAAAAACGCAATAATTCTGACAGGAAACTCCGTAAATCAAGTTGGACCTTCACTATGACTTATTTGATCGTTTAGAGAAAAGAGAGCTCTGCCAATAGTTTAAAACTGTTTGAACGCCTCTTTAACACCGGTTTCCAAAAGTATTTTCTTGATTTTGTTGGATACACTTCTGATGTAGAACAGGCTTCACAAGCCTAGCCAGGATGGGGGGCAGGGGGCCCGGTTTCCCCCAATTGAAATGCTATCAATGATAAAACTGTCACAAAAAAGACTATTATTTCTTCAGTTTCAGTTTCTTTTA
Organism: Trididemnum nubilum; assembly: GCA_963965965.1. Lineage (NCBI taxonomy): Eukaryota > Metazoa > Chordata > Ascidiacea > Aplousobranchia > Didemnidae > Trididemnum > Trididemnum nubilum. The sequence goes on along the minus strand of OZ014478.1, from coordinate 4,014,484 downwards.
GCATCTTCGCGTACAACTGTACACGCATACAGCAGTAATTAACACTACTACTGATATAGGGGGCCCGGGCCCCTCAATTTCATTTTTACCAACCTATTTAAATGGTCCCCCTACAATAACATTTAAATGGCCCCCAATTTAAATGGGCCCCCAACAAGAATATTGATACAGGGGGCCCGGGCCCCTTTCAATTTAGTTTTTTTGCCAACCAAGTTAAATGCATAACCCTTTTGAAATTAAGGTTTTTTGTCCTAAAAGTTGGTAACTGAGGCCCTTATCTAATCTTTTTATGAACGTAATGCAATAGTCAGGGACGGACTTAACATATGGAACAGTGCCAGGGGCCCCGCGCTAAAATAAGACTTTTTTGGTCTTTACGTGTACTTGGCAGGAAAATATATTGCAAAAATCTTGAAGTGCCATGGGCCGATCTCAGTGTAAATCCGGCCCGGGCAATAACATGGTTTAGCGGCTCTATATATTTTAGCAAAACGTCGAACAGACGGATAAGTTTTCACCGCTCATTTATTCGTAATCAACACTGCATACGAATTTTGTTTCTCTGACTATCTGAGTAAGGGAGTAAATGACGGCTCGCTCCAGCTTTATGAAGTGCCATGGGCCGATCTCAGTGTAAATCCGGCCCGGGCAATAACATGGTTTAGCGGCTCTATATATTTTAGCAAAACGTCGAACAGACGGATAAGTTTTCACCGCTCATTTATTCGTAATCAACACTGCATACGAATTTTGTTTCTCTGACTATCTGAGTAAGGGAGTAAATGACGGCTCGCTCCAGCTTTATATACCAACCGCCATTGTATATCATTGTTACGTCAACTTAACAGGAGCGTCACAGTGATAAAAAGAATGGGCAAATTTGATTGGTGCGCTGTAATTGAGAAACAATGGTGCAATTTATGGAAGCGGCAAAACGTGCTATCGCTACAATGGTTTGTAGGCGTAACTAACTACTCTACATTTTTCAATAACAACTCACCTCCACCTTGCCAGTTTTTATGCAACAAAAAACTTTTGAAAAAAATTAGCTACAGTAAGGGGAATACTCATTGAACAAATTTTTGAATTGAGAGGGCCTGGGCCCCCTGGCCGTATATGTATTCCCATAACTGGTTGTTTACATAACAAAACAACAATCTTTGAGGAAAATATTCAACTGGATTGCTATTCACTGCTAAAATATTGCAGGAGGCAAAATACTTTATTTCACCCTACCTGGGCCAAATCACTTACAAAATTTAACCCCAAAATGCAAAATTTTAAACATGTTTTGGACTTAAATTGCTAGCAAAAGGAGAGCTATACAACTTAATTTTTTCAATTGGCTTTCAAATGCTAACAATCTAGTACTTTCAAATGGCTCTGAATACGTGCGAAATAAGATCCAATGGTATTAAAAAAGCTTTTTTTTCAAAAAATTACAAAAAACGCCGAGCGGCAAGGGGGGGTTTGCCCCCAGACCCCCATAGCCTACGACAGCTGGGGTCTCAGCCCCAGACACCCCTTTGTGATACGTTTGAACTACAGTACATTTCTTCATTTAAATACGTCTCCCAATTTAGACATTTGGCCATTTTAACTACTGGTTTAAGCCCTCTATCTTGAACGAGTTCCTATAGTTAGGTGCCAACACTACGCCATGGCATCTGATCTTCCATTCTATGATATCTTTGCCCCCACAAAAAATTCCTCCTTTGAAGTTTCTGATGACGTCATTGCATGTGATTTGTGGTTTGGGTCCCCCCAATCAAAAATCCTGGCTACACCTATGGCAGGTTTGTAAATCCAAAAAAAGCTAATTGAGTACTAGCTGACTGGTTGGTTTTACTCGTAGAAAATCTTGCAGGGAAGCCATTGAAAGTCGATATTTTCTTGGGGAGATCAAGATAAGATTTACATTTAGATGATTTTTCAATGTAGGAGTCGATGAAAAAAGGTAAGTTTTGTTGACTTGTCTTACAGGATGTGGGATAATCACTAATCAGTTTACAAAACTGACAATGTCATATTCAATTTTCGAAACGCTTGTGCAATTACATGTACCGGTACCGCACATAACAGCCCATTTTGCAAATCCAAACTTGAGTCAAATTTTGACCTTAGTAGAAATTGAGTAAAATATTGGTTGAATCTCAGCATAAAAGTTTTAAAACAAATCTTGATTTTATCAATTGGTAAAGTTTGATTGTTAAAAGCGGAATTTTGTTTGAATTTTTATTAGCCCATAAAGTATATTTTCACCCTTGCTGAAATTTAACTAAACTTGCTGCTGTAAGATGAGGCGGCATCACGCTATTTCCTAACAACATTAAGCAGAGGCGAAAACAATCTTTTTGAAAATAAACTGTTTGAAAAAACAAAAGGAAAAATACATAAATGTTGTTTATTTCGGTTCCATACTATTGAACCTCGGAATAATGTTCCTTCAGTACCAAATCCGAAGCTCCTAGTTTTACAATCGGCACTAAATATCCTTGTCCGTCTTCTTCCAGAGTCCAGACGCTTTGGTTGTGCGTCCAGCATCACGTAGCCATTTACATCTACAGGAGCCGGACCTGAGTTTTCATAAAATTTTGCTTGAGCATCGCGCTGCCCCGATCCCTTTCCAACGTTACCTTAAAACAGGGGTCCGCAACCTTTTCGTAGTCGCTTGCCAAAAACAATTTATCCAAGGTCTTGGCGGGTCGAAATAGATTTTAGCTAAGAGCTTGGTCCTACAAAGTGTGATTTTTGGCATTCTAGTATTCGTTTCAGAATTACGAAAACTCGAGGTAATTTATTTGAGTGCCACTTGAGTGACTCTGTAGCTGGTTTTGATAAAGCTAGCAAAGTGTGACTATCGTCATATTTGTTTTTGTAAAGACAAATATGCTCGCGCAAAGCATTGTTTGGGGGACAGGAACAAGGCCGCGAAGACCATAATTTATGAAAATATGTAGATTTTATATACGGTTGTAAAATTTTGATAGGTGGTTTTTGACAAATCTCTAGACGATACACAAATTGGATTCGTTTAACTTGACATTTTTGATAAGTTTATAGTAATGTTTGAATAGATTTGTTTTAATGACAAGTAAAAGTTCAACTCAAAGAATGTTTGGCTTAATCGTTATAGCAAAAAAATAAATATAAAAGCAAACAAACAAACTAACACAGAAAAGGAATGGCGAACATACATGTTTTTGAAGTAAAGTGCGCGGTCAACTGCTACAACTGTTCAGGTAATATTGCATGCTCCATTATTACACTATGTTTGGTATCCAAATACTACAATTTAAATTATCTAATTACGTAATACCGCGTACAAAATAGAGTAGTCACAAAATTTGTTTGACAAGTCTATATTTTGCGTGGCCTTACGTGAAAATAAACATCAGTTTCATACGGATATAAGCTTGACAAATAACAACATAATACACAGTTTTAGAAGTGCTAGCAGAAACAGTACACTCCATGACGGAGTTCCAAAGAAAATTTTCAAACCCACAATGTGTTTTCTATGTATTTGAAAATCAGTGTAAGGCCAACTGCTGCAAATCCTCGGTTAATATTGCATGTTCTGTTGTTAAGCTACGCGCCGTATCCAAACGCTGCAGTTTAAAATAAATTTTGTAACGCATAAAAAATAGTGTACTCGCAAAATTTGATTGACAAGCCTATATTTTGTGTGGCCTTACATAAAAATAAACATCAGTAACGTATTTATGATGAAAATAAGCTCGACGAATGACAGCGTATTACTCATTTCTATAAGTGTACTAACAGCCCAGGTCGTGACAAAACTCTAAAGAACATTTTTCAAAATATACCGTTTGTTTTCCATATCTAAAAAAAAAACAAATCAGCCAATTGAATTATCTTGACATTTTTTAGGTGTGGAGTTAACAACTAAACATCGGAAAAAAAATTAACAAACCTAAAGCAATCAAATCCAAACCATTTAACTACCAAACAGAAAATTGTGAGATTTGAGGATTGGTCTTGCTGGGTGTAGAATAATCACTAATAAGTTCACAAAAATAACAACTTTAGGTCAGTTTTCGAAATATTTACTCAGTTGCATTTAACGCTCATTACAGCCCATATTACAAGTCCGAACTTAAGTATAAGTCCGACTTGAGTAGAAATTGAGTAGCATACTAATGTATTCCAACTTTTAAAGTCAAAGTCAATTTTATCAAGTGCTTATGTTTGACTTGTAAAAAAACTGAATAATTTGTAAATTTTTATTAGTTTAGACAGTAGAATTTCCACCTTGCCAGACTAATTTGTACTAAGCTTGGTTTTGTCATAAGCGGCTGTGTTAAGCTATTTACTTTACAACACGGAGTATAGCAAATGTGAATACCATCTTTTTAAAGATCAACTGTTTGAAAACAATCTAAAAAAAAAGAAATTCTTACTGTTTTTATTTCGGTTCCATTTTGATAAACTTAGGAGCAATGCGCTTCCTCAACCAGCCAATAGTGTTCATTTTTTACCAGAGGCTTTGGTTTTCCGTCCAGTATCACGTAACAATTTTCATCCACAAGTGCGGAAAATGATTTTTCATACAGCTGCTAATTTGCAAAACCGTCGTATGTCCGAAATCATAATTTTGAGAAAAACGCATTTTAAGTTTGTATTTTTTTCCAACTTGTGCAGTTCTTGTCAAAAATACTTCTGTAGTTGGTTTGGGGTTGACCACTATGCTAGAGAAGTCACAACTCAAATTTTAAACAAATCCGTTCAATTTTAGGCATAGATGGGCACAAGTCCGTTAATCGTTAATCCGTTAATAACGAAACTAACTTTTTCATTAACTCGTTAATCCGTTAAAAAGTTTTTTCATGTTAACGGACTAAATTAACTTCCGTTAAGTGCTGTTAACGGACTAAAGTAACTTCCGTTAAGTTCTCTGAACTTCGGTTAAGGTTTTTATCGTTAATATCTTGCAGCTTCGTTGTGCATTTGAACTTGTTTTTATCTTGAAATTAGGTTAGACTGTAAAATGTAACTTTCAAAACACAAAAAGACCACCATAGCAATAAATATTTCCTTACACTCAGCTCAACAGCGTCAATACGTTTTGTAGAAACGAGTACACATAAAGAAATGTAAATTACACGCAAAATGTTAACGGATTAACGGACTTTATTAACTTCCGTTAATTAAAGCTGAAAATAACGGATTAACGTTAACGGAGGTGTGAAGTTTGTTAACGGACTAGTGGTTAACGAAGCTAACGTTTTGCATTAACTTGCCCATCTATGATTTTAGGGGTAAACTTTACCATATTTTATGATGGAATGATTGAATTACTAAAGTTCTTTTTTCTACTTAAGTGGCTTGTGACATACTTTACTTAACACATACCTTAATATCGGTAAAATAGTCTACTTTTATACATAGACGAACACTTTCATACGTATTGGTACTATAATAGCAGCCCAAAATTGTTCATGTGCAATACTGAAATTCAAAGAAAGAAATGCAAAGATATTTAGACATTACAAAACCATCAAATATTGGTTTTGAATAACATTTTTAGCCATTGATTTATTACAGCAAGTGATCATTATTAGCAACAAGTATTTAATACATTGCTTTGTAAATGTTTATGCATTCAATCGATTTGCACTAGATAAAATAATGAAATACAGACCCTAAAAAGTAAAAGTAATCTAAAACCTCCTACAGCCTGTTTCGTCTTTCGACTCGTCAGGAGGGTATCTGCATGGTAAACAAAAACTTTTAAAACTTTAAAACTCTCAAAACCTTTAAAAAAAACTTTTACAACATTAGGCTGCGATCCTACTCTGCCTGGTGCTGTCTACCGCTAGCTACACACCTGCTACCAGCAGGCTTTTTTTAGGGTTTTAAATTACTTTTACTTTGTATGGTCTGTATTTCATTATTTTATTATATGCTTTGAGATATCATCGAGCACTTTCTGAAAGCACCGACCTATCTTATACTGATTTGCACTTGATATTGAAATTAAACTAAATCAGCAGTTTACTCAAGGGTCGGTACTGGGTGTCGGGGAGCAAATTTTGTGACGACAAAAATGATTGTGCTAAGTACCTATAGGTGAGCCAGCTCTGGAGTCTAAGAGGTCCGCCTTTAATCGTCGGGGTCCAAGTACTCTGCTTCCGACAAAGCGAAACAACAAAAAACGAATGTCTAGCAATGAAACCGAAGACCCCACAACCTGAAAATATTTGCAATTTTTTTAAAAACAAAGTTAATTTTAAACTAAATTTTAGCCTAATTTTTCTACTCGACGTAGTGTCTACACTTGGCGTAAAATCGTTAGCTTACGAACTATTCCATAGGTTATTTTAAGCACAATTTTCATACCTACCGCCTTACCAACGTAAAGCTGCCATTTGGTTAAAATAAACTAAGGTTACGCTCGCGCGCTCACGATTTTACGTACAGTGTAGACCAAGCCGTAGTCTTATATTGCAGCATACCGAAAACAAGAAATTGGTCTGGCTAAAAAAAGCTGTAAAAAATAGTGCATAGTAAATGGTACTGGAACTGTCAATTCGGAAAATTTGCTCAATTAATCCCCAGCTTTTAAAAAGCTAAAAGTGGAATGTTTAACATCATTTTTCACCATGTCGGCAAATACCAAATACTCGTTTAAAAAACACGTATTTTTGTTAAAATCACAGTGAAAAAAAACGTTTTACTTTTAGATAGTCATTGTCATTAACTTAATTATTTTAACCTGAACAGACGCAACTCCTCTAAAACTTTAACTGTATTTTTCAAAACTCAAGTTCTACTAAGACTGTTCAACGAAATTCATATCTTAAAAAGTAAATGAGATAGAGACACGAAACCCAGCTTATTTGCAAAAATTCTTTACAATAGTATAAAATTGAAAAAAGTATTTTCGTAAAATTTGGACTTACAACAGTTTAGCGTATTAGCGAAGATACACATTTGCGTAAGCAATTGCTTGGCTCTCTTGCATTCCAGCATTACCTTAAAACATGAACTTTAGCGGTTTGTTGTTCAATATTGTTTGGTTAACCTTATTTGGATGAATTGATGATAAATTAATGCAATCGAAAGCATTTAACACATATACTGTAGAGAAAAACTTTTGCTTTCCCCATCTGAAATTAATCTACATTCAACCAATATTGTTGCAGTAATAAGTCAAATTGTACTCATAACGAATTTGATGAAGCATTAAAAATAGTCACCGGTCAATTGGTCGAGCGGTAACGCGTTTGTCTCTGGAGTGGGAGGTCCGAGGTTCAAAATTTGGGCTTCTCAAATCGAACACAGTGTTTCGAAAGACTTGCAACGCTGCGACATTTCTTCAAAATGAGCTGTGTTGCCTACGGGTGCAATAACGCGGAAATAGGCCCCCCAAACTAGTTACACGCTTCGGCGTAATGCAGCGAGTATAATAAAAGATATGATTGGATTTGATTTGATTTACAAAAGTCAACAATTTATAGTCAGGGCAAGTTTCATTTTTTCATACTTACTGTTTTTGTACTGATAATCAGCTTCAGGATTAATTTCAGAGTATATGACTTCTTCAGCAACCGCGTAATCTCCCAAGTTTGAAATTGGCCGTAAATAACCGCTATCGTACGCAACATCCTTTAGTTGTTTTTTTAAATTCTCGTAGCCATTTCCATCCACTCCAATATGAACTGGAATCACATCTACGTAGTCACCTTCTTCATCCTTCTTTGGCACAGGGGCAGTCTCAGGGGCATTTGCTTCTGAAAAATATATTGCGGTTTTTAAATTTTCGTTCGTTTTGATATCGATATGAGAGGGTTTAAATTTTTGATTGTTGTATTGTGCAGAAGTCTTATGATAACGCAATTTTTGCACGGGTTAGGGATCGAAAAGTTACAGGCTCTTAATTACCATTTTTGACATGTGATTCCCGAACTGTCAATGCTTTGTTTCGTATGTAGGAAAAACATTTCTTTACCATTGAGGCAAAACAACAAAGCAGTCTACCCGTTGGGGTGACCCAGACTAAAGAAAGGCTTGCAAACATAACTCAAAAAAGCGTGCATAGGTTCGTTAGAAGCATCACCAGCAGATGTTTGGCGCTGAAAAAGGGTGCTTAGTCAAAACAGACGCAGAGCGCTTGATGCATGAAACAATGAACAAATACCTAAAGGTGCGTTTAAACTGGACGCGAAGCAAAGGTTATAGCAACGTTCTCGAGTGGTCGCTTATGTCTCTCGCGAAGGTTGCCAACCTTCGCAAGTGGTTGCTACATCATGACTGGTCGCTTCATAAGCTAACCCTGATAAGCTGCATTTTCAATCTATTCCATTAGCAGAAAGCGTTGTGAACTTTACCATTGAAGCGCTATTGGAGTAATCACAGGTTCTGTATCGTCATAGCATGCGATAATTTGAACAAAGATTGAGTTTGTATTATGCTATCACCCAATAACCGTGAAGTAGAATGTAGACTAATAGTCTAGAAACCAAATCAATCTTGAGAAAAAAATTCGTAAAAGTGTTTGTGAAAAACGAAGTAAATCGAATTTGGAAATGAAAAGACAGGTTATTTCATAAAAAAAAAACACCGGTAGTAATACTTAGCCTATATAAGCGAGCTACCATTGCTTATTTTAGGCCCTTTCTCTGAAAACTTTGTGTAGTCTGATTTGACATTGACAGTTCTGGATTTTAACGCAAAAACGCATAAAGCTAGAGGCACATGTCAAAAATTCATTTTAAGCGTCTATTATGTCAAAAAACCTTTAAACACTTTTTCCATCCTATCTCACTACGGTACTGGTAAATCTATCTTGAAGGGCAGGGGTCGGCAACCTACGGCCCGCAAGCCGGATGCAGCCCGCAAAAGCAGTTTACCCGGCCCGTAACCTTTTTTCAATGATAAATATGATGCAATAAACCGTTGAAATGATTCTCATCTTCGGGAGAAAACCTTGTTTTGTGGTCTTCGCCACCGATTTGTTCAAATAAGGCCTGAGTTTCTGGAGAAGACGTTTTTTCTTTTTTTTTTTTTTTTTTTTAGTCTTCGCCACCAATTCAGCTAAAAAAAGGCCTAAATTGCTGTTAAAGACCTTTCTCGTTTGGTCCACTGGAATGTTGGCGGTCCGCTGGAACTTCATTAGGACTGGATGTGGCCCACTAATTCAAAAGGTTGCCGACCCCTGTTGTAGAGTGTAGACCAGTAGTCTACAGGTACATTTAAGGCGTTAAACTACCGTTATTTTTTGGTGGGATTTTTTTTTCAAGAGCGCATTTTATGGTACCGGTAATAAGCATAAAAAGTTGAATAGTTGTTTGTGTCAGCTATTTAGTGTTGTTAAAAATAGACTCCCAATGCTAACGCTATGAGTGAATCTGAAAGCTAGATTCGTCATCAGCTATGCCGTGGCATTTTTACTTGTTGTGCAATTGCTGTGTCGGTTTGCTCGAAAATGCAAAAAACCATAGTAGTTTTTGCATGATTTGGCACTATCATTGAAGAAAAAGAATTTAGCACAGTGACATCAGCAGTTACTTTGAGAAAAAGTCAGCTTATGAAATTACGTTCGGTTATTTATTTGCTGGCAGATAGCTTATCGATGTTTAGTACGAAGTTAAATGCTTTAGAGAGCATTTTATTAATTTTCACTTTTTTGCGGTACCAGTACTATGCAATGGTCGCGTTTATCTCAAAGGGCTACGCTCCAAACCACCGTTTGTAAGATGCAGACAAATTTATAGCTGTAGGGTCAAGTCCCGCCTTCTTAGCAATTTTTTTTTATCATGCGCTTAATATAAAAAGATTTAGGGTTTTTCATGTGAAAACTGTTACTTATCATTTGAATAAAATTGTAGTTAGTTCTTATATTTTCATGTAACTGATGCTTTCTTACCAGTCCAATTATTTGCTGTATCAATATTTTTGTTTCGTGGTGACTAGTGAGAATGGAACAAGGTTATTGAACTTGCTTGACGGCTACTTCTCCACCAACTACAATAAACTTATCAAAAAATGAAGCTGTCGTTTTCAACTCGTGAAATATTTGCAGGCTTTCTAGTTCTATCTGGTTACACAGACTGTAATTGTAATCATTGTGCTTCAGACTTGAAATTGATTTTTTGATACTTTATTCACCGTTTTAAGAGTTTAAATTTGAAGAAAACTAAAAAAATGTTTTGAAATTCATAAACAACTAAAATCAGATATTACAAAAAGGCACTGTAAATGAATATAACGCACTTGATACTTCTATTTCCATCACATAGGACTGTATTAAAAAATTACTTTGCTCTCGTATAAACCAATTCTAAATACAATTTTATTCACCAAGTTGCCTTGGCCAAATAAACACCAAAAAAGCTTTTGCTAATTTTCCAGTATTTGAGCAAATGTTCAATTGTGGTTAGTTGGTTACTTTTGAAACAACAATCCAGCAAACGAAGAACAAATGAAGCACGTTGTTGCAAAAGTTGATAAATGACGTTTTTCAAAAAACGAGTTTTTCATAGATTTTAATTTATTTACTAAAACTAATTTTCCAGAGAAAAAAATTGTTTTAATTTTCGATCAATTTTCGGTAATAAAAAGCTGAATATGTTGCACTTGAAAACAGGGCCAAATGGAAATTTAAAACTTTAAAAGCAATTTACTCGAAACAGCGAAATGCGACTTATCAACTTTTGCCAAACCATGCTTCAAATAAGCACTACCAACACATTCAAAACTAGCCTACTGGTGCGGTAACGTAACCAGGAGGGGGGACAGGGGGCGGGCTACAGTATGGCATGCAGCAGAGTATGCAAACTACCACGTTTTTAGCACTTTTAAGACCAACATTTGCACTAATAGCGAAAATAGCCCCTTTCCAAAATTTTTTTCTTGGTCGACATGAATTTCGGGTACAAAACCGGTCCGAATCTAAGTGAAGGCCGTTTTAGTTTGATTTTACACATCCAAAACAGCCACCCCCCCATTGCAAATTCCTGGCTAAGCACCTATGCTGGTGGGTTATTTGTATTCTGCAAAAAAACACTAAGTTAGTTTAAGACAAAAAAACAAAAGCTGCTCAGCCAAAAAAACTACTAGGTTGATAGAATACGGTAGCTTCTGCTTTCCTGCATAGAATAAAAAGTTTTGTTTTAAAAGTTATATGTTAGGTCTAGGGCTAGGTCTATTTGCTTTGGTGAATTCATTATGATGCAGCTCTGAGATCAAGCATAGCTATGAAAAATTACTCTAGAATTTACAGTCTTAGCTGCCGAGATTTGACTGATGATATTGACATTGCATTTATACTTAGTTTCCCAAAAGGCTATCAATAGTGAAATATCGTAGTACTGTAACTCGGCCCAATTAAGTTGGCTAGCCTAGGGCTATCCCGCATTAAATCTTAATAACAGCCAACTCTTAAGACTAATAATACGAGCTAAAGCATACAAATATACTTTTTACATTATTTCTGCAATTGTAAAATCCAATCAGTTATTTAGTAGGTTATCGTACTACAGCCTACAAGCAATCGATGTTGAGCAAGCAGTCCGGAAGATTGCGACCGGTCATAAACTTTTGCCAATTTTTCCTAGTTGCTGATGACGGTAGCGTGGCCAAAGTGTAAAGGCGTCGTCTTTGCCACGACCCTGATTGCATACTCTGAGTTAAACCCGCACCCTTATCGCGCTGTGGCATTTTTGAATAAAATTAAAAACTCCAAAAAAATTTAAAAGCCGTAATCGTTACTAGTTGTTGCCAAGTCTTAGCGATTGTTTGCCATTACAGATTTTAATTCAAATTCAAGCATTTATGTTGTTTGAAAATATTGCACGTTGTGCAATGAACAAATATTTTGCACGAAAAGTTGAACTAAACGCCGAGAGAAATAAATTTTGTTAGTTGAAAACACAATGGAATACTTTATTTCAATCCAACACAAGAAGTCAGCCTGGCGCTGAGAAGAATGATCAGGAAGTTGTTCCTTTGACGTTCATGGCGGATATTTGACTTGATGACCACAAAAATCTCTGCAATTTTTTTTTTTCGCACGAAACGCCATCTAAATTTTCTTTTGTTGCAGAGCGACAAAACGATTTTTTTAATGGTGCATGACATGAGAAGGCACCGTAAGCATGAGCAAGCAAGGCAAAAGTGTGATCACACTTATTGGCCACAATACATTTTAAATTAACAGTTTACAAACAATGGTTGACTTCCTTTTTTAATTTTAATGCAAAAACATATTGAATAAGTTTCGCTTCCGAGTTAGTCTGAGTAAATATATCACATACAAACAGCTCCTTCCATGCAAACCGCCACAAAATTGAACTTAATGTAGTGCAATTGTCATATTTTTGTTTTTAAAAATAGCTGATTTTTTTTTGAAACTGTGTAATCAGCAGAAAAGAGCAAAATTTAAAATTATTTTGAACGACATAACGACATTAGGTTTTATATTTACTGTAAAACTACGTTTTGCGAAATATTATGTTTTAGTAAAAATTACATTTCGCTTCCCACTCCAGTGAGCATTCTTAGAACAGTAGCACGTTTAAGTTTGAAAAAAAACACATTTTTTGCAAACTGAAACGTGTTAATGGTACAAAAATGCTTCCCGGACTTTGCAGCGAAGTGTAAACATTAGTGAAATTATTGAAAAAATACACATCGGAAAAGGTTGTTTTAAATACGTTTTATCCCGGTGAACGCACTTTAAGCTTTATTTTTAGACATTAGGTTTATATACATTCCAAAAAACGCAAAAAAAAGAACAATCAACCCACCGTTTCAGGAGATCTTCAAATTCTGTGGCTTGCTTCCACATGCTTGCGCAATAATAAATGGGTATATGGTTGGTAAAAATTGTTCAACAAACAAGTGAAGACCTAAAGTTCTTAACCAATTTTGTTGCAGCAAAGATTTAACTGCAATTTTATAAAAACATCTGCCGTTTATTTATTTTTCCGAGCCGATCGCTCTTGTTAAAGTTGTTTTTTTTATTGGTTGAAGCGTAAAAATTAGACACTCCACGTTTGTCTAAGCACACCAATATCAACCGCCACTTTGGGTATCTACTTGCAAGATATTTTAGCCGGTGGGCCCCAAAAATTAGTCGCGTGGCAGCAGTGGTGAATTTATTTTGTAATTGACGTTCTTTTTCTTCTCTCAAGGACACGGGGAGTTGGTAGTTTTGTAATTGATCGGATCCAGCACGCCTCTCCCCGAAAGATCTGACTAGATTAATGCGGCAAAACAAATGACTAAAATTTTTGCTGTCAAATATACAGCAATTGAAGAATAACACTAACGATTACTACTGTACTATTTATTTCATTAGCGAAAACTTACGTTCAAGCTGAAGCTGGTTTGTTGAGTTCAAGGAGGCTTTATTATCTTTCAATCTGATAAAAGCATATCATTAATTAATAGGAGAAAATATTTAATGAAACAAAAAATTTGTGCTGTTTTCAACACAAGCAGACGTTCATAAATAAATGATCGGGTGGTTGCTGCGCTCGTCTCTCAAATCGAAACCTAAAGTTTAATTTCCAGCCTGTAAAGCCGTATATTGAGTCAACCAATTAGTTGGGCCATTGCGGCATTTTTTTTTCAAAAAGGTGTATAATCTAAGTTCTTTGGAGAAACTCTCAACATGCGAAATTTCTCTCCTAGTAATTTTTGTCTATGATTTTAGGTAAAAGTAAAACTTAATTAACAAGCAATCAGCCAATATTAAAATGAAAGCAAAGAAAAAAGAATTCGATTCCAGCACCAAGACGGGCCCCACTACATTTGTCGAATAGAGTTTTAAAAAGAACTTATTCTACTTGCTGTAACAAGACTAATGAAAGTTTTTTGATGCCAAAATTGAATTTACTTTATTTGGTTTATTTTAATTTTAGCTGAGAGTTCGTTAATTCAATCTTACTTTTGTAAAGGTGGTTATCTCCAACATTATTGATTTTTTGTAACTTTTAGTAACTGTCTTTGGTGTTCAATTACTAAATTGGTAAATTCTTTAGTAATCATTTAGTAAATTTATTTACGTTCCATTCCAAATTTTAAGTTTTTGTGATGTTTAATTTTCCAACCCTATTTTGTAAGAGCTACAATTTTTGAAGCAAATTGTGAAGTTGAAAACCCTTTTCCAACCAATTTTCAAAATTTTGTGAAATATGATACTCTTCAATAACTTGCCTTTTGAATTTTCGGTAGAGAAATAAACCTGCCACCAAAACGACGAGAATGAATATGACTGCTACCACAGATGGTGCAACAATAGTGACCAACAAATGACGTATTTTGTCGTTATCTTTGCAGCAATTAGAAGAATCTGATAAGAATGCTGTCGCCGTTTAAATGTTAAGTAATCTTACTAAACAGATAACTCTTGCTCTGCATATAAATCTTGCTCAATGGCCAATAATATAGTTAATAAAAATCTCGTTTACCAGTCGAACACGTTATGTTAAAACGTGGTGTTTATTTCCCATTAGCTTGAACAAGATCTATCACAGACTCAACAGATACTTAAAACGATGTTGTTCAAGTTACACATACTATACTCAGTATGCTAAATCAAACAATGTAGTGCGAGTAGTTTCATTATTAAGGAACTTTATTGCAGCTGTGGGATTGCTTTAGTAAATTAAGTTCTCCCATTATCCAAGTTATCTTGTCCAAGAAATAGCCAAGAATTTTTCGGTCTTCAATCATGTGCCACCCTTCGTTTATGTATGATAGAGCTGCAATGCAAATGTCGAGCTTGGAAGCTGTAAATTTTAACTTTAAAGTCTTCGTAACCCTTAGGCAAAATAAATTCAGCTTTAGCATTATAGTTAGAAAAATTCTGTCTACTCGGAAACGGCAAACTGATAAATCTATAATTTGCAGATCAACTTCAAAGCTACCATAATTTTTGATTTTCAAAGCTTGAATTGAATGTAGAGCACATTTTTGAACAAATGTATTAGATGGAAGAAAAATTCTATAAAAATAAAATACGATTTTGAGTTAAGCAATTTTAATCAAAGTGTCACAAATCAAACATGGAAACCAATTTTTGGCTATATAAATAATTTTCTATGTGTAACGTTGAGAAAAAATTAATAGGGTACAAAAACAAAACAAAAATATTTCGCTTTACTCTTATTTGTGATATCACAGCATAATTGTGACGTTTCAAAGATTACAAAATACTACTTACCAATACTTGGGGTGGTGGCAACAGGAGTAGAGGTTGTAGCAGTAGTACTAGTCGTAGCTGGTAAAAGTGGGTCATCCTGAATCGCTCTATCTAGGTGTTACACAATTGTAATTTATATCACACGAAAAAGAAGCACAGTAGTAATTTATTCGTTGATGGGCAGTGACCAGGCCCAACTGCACCGATGCAGAAGCGTGTAACCTTTTGAAGCTTTGCTTTCCAATGATTTGTCAGGTTAGACCACTAAGGCCAATAAGCTGTTTAGTCCAAAGGAAATACAGCGTTAAGCGCTATTTCAAAAAACACAACGATGCGTAACCAGTTCAGAAATCGAACGATATCTAGCAACGTTTCAGTCATTTTTTACAGTACTAACTGAGCTACATCGCCGTTGGTTGTCTCTTCCACGGAAAGTTTCGGTGCAGTAGTCTTTTCATTTGAAATTGATTTACCATTGAAATTTTTTTTCATTTCGTGACAAAATTCACAAATTCTTAAAAATCATAAACTCATTTGATGATTTCAGCTTTAGTCACCGGCCAGTTGGTCAAATGGTAACGCGTTTGTCTCTGGAACAGGAGGTCAGAGGTTCAAATCTCGCGTGTGTCAAATCGGAAACAGTGTTGCTGCCAATCGCTTGCGACCGCTGTGACATTTTTTGAAAGGTGCAATGGCGCGGAAATGGGCCCGACAAACTCGTTACACGCTTCAGCGTGATATATACAGCAAGAATAATAAAAAATTTTATTTGATTGATTTCATCTTTATGATAGAAGTTCGCCCCACTACTTGTGTTTTTGTTTGCACTCAGTAAAAAATAATCTTAATTAAGCCTGTATATGTAGCAAATAATAAGTTTACGTAAACACAAAACAAATAAACAAATAAAGCTTTTTACAGCAAACGTGAATAGACGACTTGATTTAGCTGCGTAAACAGCAAATAACGAAGTCGGCCAAATTTTGTCAAAGATATCGTTTCACTTTGTGATCTTCTAAGTTAGAATTTTAAGAGCGTTTAAATTTGAATTTCAGTACATGTTATACTCTGACCTTTGACATTTGGAACAGTTTTAGCTGGAGATACGATAGCAAATAATTAAACGGTCAAAATACGAGATTGAATGAACTAACAAGATTTTCTTAGAAGTTTATTGATGTTGTGTCTCTTTGCCAACGAAACTTGGCGAGTAAAGACGAATTATAATTATACATTCTGCCTTTGTGTGAGACGTGCGCTGTGAGGATAACAACAAGGTAACAGCAAGATCCCAATTATCTAAGTTAGCCACTTAAAGTCACCTTAAAGTCTTTGCTGTGTGGTTTTCCCGGCATTGACTACTATACATTAACGTAAAACATTGACTGCTATACGGTGAGAAGGCAACCATTAAAGTAGTAAGCAAGCACTGGGATAAATTGAAAAAAGTACAGTACGATACGAAAAAATAATATCGTATTTTCGCAACGTACCGTAATTCTGCAAAAATACCTAATGCATACCGTACTTTTTCCAAAAATCTAGCTGTATCGTACCGTGTTCCCGTACAGTACCTTACTGTAATAAACCCGTACATATTGCTGAGCCCAATGACATTTTTTCTTATTTTAACTTTTGATTAGTCAAATTTTTGCTGCTATGCAATAAAAAAAGTTAGAAAGCTTTGGGTAAAAAAGCTTTGACATTTCGGGATAATCATTTGCGTGAAGACATTGTTGAAATAATAGCTTTTTTCTTTCAAGCAAAGTGCTCAAAGTGATCAAATCAAATCTTTTGTTATACTCGCTGTAATACGCCGAAGCGTGTAACGAGTTAGCGGGGCCCATCTCCGCGTCATTACGCCCAGGCAACACAGCTCCTTCCAAAGAAATGTCGCAGCGGTGGCGAGCCGTTGGCAACACTGTGTTCGATTTGACCGGCCAGAGATTTGAACCTCAGACCTCCCGCTCCAGAGACGAACGCGTTACCGCTCGACCAACTGGCCGGTGTGCTCAAAGTAATAAATAACCACAATTCGCATTACACTGTAGCTATAGCCGGCTGGGGTATCTAAACATAATTTCTTGAACGCAGTATCTAACAATAGGAATTGTTTGAACAAAATTTTGTAACAAACGTGCACATACACTATACGTATTTCCAAACTTGAACTGCTCTCAATTTTCGAAGTTGATAATTGCGGAAAAATTACTTGAAGGTTTCTTGGCAAAAAAAAAGAATTCTATGTATATATTACGTTTAGTGAGAAACTGCAATTATAGCCGCCAAAACCTACCTTTATCACAAATAGGCAATCAACAAAAAACTAATCAGCTGACAAACTTTTTATTCTTTGCAAAGGTAAAATCCAAAAATACATAATAATACAAAAATAATACATAAATAATAGCAAATCAACTGGTGCATTTATAATTCAGTTGTGATGTTTTGACGTTTGACGTTTGGTGCATTACTTATGTTGCCCACTGCAAGCAGCATCCAGCACTATTCGGTTTTTGCGGCAAATTGCATTTTTAAACGAAGCTTACTCTTTTTTTTTCGCTAAGAAACTTAAAAATAAGTTTTCCGCAAATATCTCAAATGCATCTCGCTACAATAAGCAATCTTGAAATCTAAATTATTTTCTTAAAGCGTTTTGAAATATCCATTCCATTGAAAAGCAATGCAAAATCATTTGATACTTTCACACAGTACCGAGTAAGCTAAAAAGCAGACAATTTTTGCGTTTTTCTGCAAAAGTAAATTAAATAATTATTGAAAGCTGTTTATTTCGTACATACTTGAAATCTTTTTGATACCGATATGCTTTGACATAAAATTTTGCTAGGCCGGAGTCCGGCTTTATAAATTTTAGCCGCGAAATAATTTCCAATAACTGCAGTTGAAAACGATGTTCCAAACTTGCCGTACCTTTATTTCTTTGACATATGTACGAAGGAAGAAACACCGCACCAGTTTCATTTATTACGCCATTGCAGGGTATGTTATGCCAAAAATACGCTGTGTATGATGAAAGAACATATCCAAAGCTGACACAATCTTCTACTTGTGGGTGTTGTGCAGTGGGCGTTGATGGTTCATCGTGGCCCCACCTTTCATTATATTCTACTGAAGTTCCATCATTCCAACAACTAAAATCCATTTCCGCAATGCAACTCGGTAAAGAGCGTTGCAAGCCAATCCAATAGGCATTTTGTTTATCTATCAAAACAAAACCACAAGTAGAGTGATTTTTAAAAGACCGTTTTTGCATTTCGCAGCAATTGAGCAGAATAGTTTTGCAAAATTTAGTATTGCAATTGCAATTTACGAATCAGTATAAAACAATACAGAATGATACGGTTTGGTACCGTCATGAAGTTTCTTTTTTTCAATCTTAGTTCCTACCGGACGGCATATTCAACTCCGATATAAAATCGAAAATCTAACTTTTGTATCGAAAAGCTACTTTATAATGATAGATGCTCCACGCATTTTTCAAAAATTCAAAAGAAACAATGATACTAATTTGGAATTGAACTATAAATGTACACTAATGACATAAATATATGTTTACAGACTTGGAGGTTGGCAACTGGTAAAAGAAATGGATCGAGAGCGTTGGGAGTAAGACTTTAACTTCCTAACTGAACCCATTTTGAGGTCAACGTTCTACACCTGGTTTGTTTTGCAAAAAAAGTAAATAAATCCGAAATCTTTTGTCAAAGTTCAAAACAAAAACAGGAATAAAGCAATTGAGTATGAACAATCTACAGTACTTATTTTTTTGCCTTTTCAGCTTCAAAATTGCTTCTAGTAAAAGCTGCTAGACAATTTATAAGTCAACTAAACCTGCTCTTTCATTGATCGTTGTTTCCAAAAAATCTTGAATAGTCTGATTGTAAACAGCAGCCAGCCGAGCTTCCATCTTGTAGCAATTCGCTTTTGCTGTGTCATAAGGGACTAAAGCGCTTCCGAAAAAATATTCTGCATTGCCGTGTGGTGTCCAATTTTGATCCGCAATAGTAATCACAAAAAAATTTGTTGCTATTATCAAGTAGCGCATCATTTAAAAGTACATGTAAAGCTTTTGCTAAAGTTTTCGAAAAAAGAGCAAAGGAAATTAAATCATGAAAAGTAATATTAAACCACGAAGTTCTTCGCTGATATATGATGAATATTTTTTTTTCATGAAACAACAAAACATTTATTGGGGTTGGACTGTACCATCATTTTGGAACACCGTATTTTACAACGGTATAATTTACTAAATTAGGTTAAAAAAACATGTTCTTCCACCTATTGTCTTCCAGTGCCCATATACAACAGTGTTTGCAATAAAAATCATTGCTATCAGCCTAAACAAAACATTTTCTCAATTAAACATCTACTGTAAGTAAATAGAATGTTATCATTATCTTTAAATACTCACGAACGACAAGAACAGTTTGCTGATTGTGCTTTGAGAAGCATTTTAAGTTGTTTAGGATGGTCTACTATAGGCGTAAATTGCAAGTGCAGCAGTGCTTACAATTTGTTTAACTCAATTCATCTTGTGGGTCAAGTTTGCGGGTGGTTGGTAGAACCAAGCAAAAAAAATAACACTTGAAACAAAGATGCAAAATACACATCACTAGATATGATTTTACGTCTCATATTGGAAACCACCAGCAATTCTTTCAGATCTAATGTCAAAGGCATTTATTTGACTGTGGCTCAGTTTCATAATGACCTTAATTGCATAAATCGAAGTTTATGCTAGCTTTATTTTGAAGTTGTGTTATTGAGTCGTTTCATAGATATATATTACAAAAAAAAGTCAAAAATAAATCAACCACCCCATGACTTACACACACGTCTGTCATGACAGCCTGCCTACCTACAAAATCAAAGTCAGGTCTACTGTACGTGACGTTATACTAGACATGTGTTGTAAACACAAGAAGTGGTTCATTTAGTTTTTTGCTTCTTTTCAAAATATTTTTCTTTTTGCAAAATGTCGGCGTTGAAGAGCCCATATCAATCTTGAAGAATTTTTTATGATGGCATGTTCATCTACTAACCAAGAATGGCAGTACGATACGGTACGTTGGTACGGTACGGTACACCTCGATTTTTGCTAAGAAGTACGGTGCGCTGGTACGGTACGCCTTTTTTGTAATGGTACGGGTACGGTACGTTTTCTTTTTAATGGTACGGGTACGATACGTTGGTACGCTGCTTGAATTAAAAATCCCAGACTTTTCGCACGTTGCACCGGATTTTTGTATGCAGAGGTAAAAGACAGCTGAAACCGATGCGAAATGTGTGAATCGAGATCGTTGATTTATTGATCGTTGACTAGTGGTTTTAAAGTCAGTTGAAGTTGCGAGTAGTTGAAAGCAAGAATGGCAGTACGGTACGGCAAGTAAATACGGTACGGTACGCTTCAATTTTTGCTAAGAAGTACGATACACTGGTACGGTACGCCTTTTCTTGTAATGGTACGGGCACAGTACGTTGGTACGGTACGCTTTAGAAATTAAGCTGAATACGGTACGCTGGTGCGGTACGGTTCAAGGTGAGAGGCATGTAGTACGCAAATTCTAAACGTATACCTAACTGCCATCTTTGCTACTAACAATCAACTGGCTATTGGTGTTCTTTCTGCCTTTTGAATTAGCTTCTACTGAAGTTTGAGCCTCTGGCGGCATTTCTTTCTAAAAACGTCAAATCCTCCAAAAACTTCTTCCGTATTTTAATATTCAATGCTATGAAACTATTTGCATTAAATTTTGTGGATCGTTGTGTTCTTCCGACAAAAAAAAAAGTTTCGTTTTCCCATCAAGCTAATTCATTAACATTTTGTTTGTTACACTAAGCAATATCATCATCACAGTGCTCAACTAGGCTACAGCATCAACATAACATTGTTAGTGTGTGCAACATACATCCGATCCGTACCAATGAATCCAGCAAAAACGCTCAAATTTTTAGCTATTGTTAACGTAAGAAAGGTTTGCAAGACACAAAAGCAGCATTGTTGTTTTGACTGTAACGTTTTTGGAAGCAGTTCGTTCATAAATTTTGCCATAGACTATAGTAAGATTTTTCTTGCATACTGCGCAATGGTTTGCCAAACAATCACTTTAAAAATGGAAATACTTGAAGATTAATTTGTTGGTTTCATAAAGAGGCAAAAAAAGTAATTTTATCTGTAGCGCAATGCTGCAGTAACGGGCTCCTAAAAGTCATAGGCTTCGGCTTAGTGAGCACCATGGACTTTATAAAGGCGAAAACCGGCAGGTTTGCAGCAGAATTATAAATCAAAGTTATAAAGCACGATCTACACTGTGCCTAAAATCGTGAGCGTACGAACTTAAATTCTTGGTTTATTCTAACCAACTGGCAGCTTGCTCGCTGGTAAGGCAGTACACCGCGTGTAGGCTACCCAATTTCTGTTTACACTAAACTAAAAATACGTTCCTGCGCAGGGGCGTATTTAGGGGGGGGATTGAGCCATGGCCCCCCCCTTTGGGTCGCCAGGATTTCAAAATTGCATAGAAAAGTGAGCAAAATTGAGTCATGCCCCCCCCCCCCCCCCTTTGTAAGTTGGGCATCAGGCTTTCAGGCTTTTGGCTGGAAATTTGAGTGATTTTGGGCAAAAAAAAGGACGAAATTTGAGTGAAGACCTTTTTTTTTTTGCTCTTCACCTGATTTGAGCGAAAAATGGGACGAAATCTGAGTGTGACTATTTCAAATTCTGCTCTATGTTCCTCTCAAATTATGTGAAGTTTCTGCCCCCCCTTTTCAAAATCCTGCGTACGCTACTGCTCCTGCGCTTACGATTTTGCGGGCACCGGAATACGGACCTAATTCGGGCTGAACTTTTTGGGTCTAATTCGGGCATTGCTGTTGACAAAATTTTGAATCTGATGTTGGTACATATCTTGTTTTCAGGTATCATAAACACAAAACTTAATGTATGTTGTCCGGAAGAAAATAAACGGGATTTTTGCCTGTCTCTTTTCACCCGCATTCTCCCCTTCATACTTTGAAGATAACCTATATACCTTTTTGTGCATATCATTGAATAGAAAGTTGATACAATAAATTTAAATTTCATCGATAATGAATACGCAGTACAATGAATGGAATAAGCTTGTTGATAAGCATGCATTGTGCTCAAAACTGCATGAAACTCGTTAGGTGCCTCTGACAAAGGCAAAATAACGTCACTTCCGGTTGTCCGGCTGACGCCAAATTTTCTGAAAATGTGTGTTATTAAATTTGATTCAAAGTCAGGGTGCATCAAAGCAAAACGTTTTTTTATTTTAGAAGCTATAATAAAATAACTAAAAAAGGGGTCAAATTTGCCCCCCCCGGAACAAATAGGGTTGAGAGGCGCCCATACAATTTCCTCCAACGTAAAATTTTGACTACAAGTAGGGGCCATTCTAGTGTCCAAGAAAAACACAAATGTCAATCTCGAAAATTCTCCACAAGTTTCTGTGGTTCCCGTCTTATTTAGAGCCAATCAGTCGCGTCACTCTATCCAAAATTCCTCAACATGGTGGTATTGGAATGCCATCGACTTCGGCTCGGACCAATACTGCTTTCTTGATAAGATTTATATCTCTTATTGCCAACCCAACTTCCAACCACTTTTGTATGTCATAAGCGGTCTACAATCTCAGCTATCGAATCCATAGTCTTTACCCGGAAATATTTTCTAACAGTATACCTCACAAGCCGGAGCCTAGCTCTGACTGGAAACACATTATTTTTCTACTTCGTCAGTTGCACTTTTCTTCGGACCAATGGAACAACATCTCTCGCAAACAACTCTAATCTCTCTCTTTTGGATTGAAAACAAGCAAAATTTCCAAAAATAAACGCCTCCCAAAAACCCTCTTTTTGGTTGCCCTTGTGTTTTGGAACCAGGTAAGAATCGCTCACCGCTTATCAATTATTGCTACGCGAATGAAGCGTAGTACCCTCGTAGTTGGATTGACGTCAGCTGCAGTTCTCAGTCAATCAAGGACTTTGGTTGATTGCTTGTTTCATTTTCGAAGATAATTTAGTTCTCAGTTTCGACTTTGGACTTTGCCGTAGTTGGTTGAAAGATGGTACAGTTACTTTCTTTGACTCTTTTTCCGTAAAGTAATATCTCTCCTTTTTCGTAACTCTTAAAGTATATTTTTGTAATTCGTAGTTTCGGGATTTATTTTGAATTCATAAATCGTGTGATTTTTAATTCGGAATAATTAATCGTTGCCGTTTACTAATTTATGTGTGCGTAGGATTATAATATTTGTGCAGCAGTAGAATTTGCTTTGATTGAATTTTTACTCTTTTAATTTGCTTTTGCTGCTCACGATTTAACTAAGTTGTTTTAAATTTGACAAAATTTGTTTATTCTCTTAAGCGTAATAGGTTTTTTTGTTTAATTTGACTTAGCAGTGCGTGGTGTTTTCTTTGAGCAGAGCGCATTCGTAGCCTTCAAACTGCAATTGCAATTTGTCAGTGGGCAACCCTAAATTAGGATTACAGATATGTAGTACCTATTTTTAATTCGAGGCCTCTTTTTTGTTGAGGAAGCTCGTTATTTCGAGATCCAATAAAAAACAGCCAAATCGTCAAACTTCTCGTCGTTAAAAAAATAATTGTCCAGAGTTACAACAAACCTGAGCATGTTTAAAATTCACAGCTGATTGATGACCAAATCATGTTTCCGCAAGCTCTGTCACAATACCAAATAGCCTTCAAACAGGATTTTTTTTTCGTTTTTCTCTGTCGCGGTCAATGGCAAGCAACAAAGGAATGATATGCTTGACAGTGAATAGCAAGGATTGGTTGTTTGCTTTTTTATTCTATTTTGCATAAATTTGTGTCTAATCTAATAGCGGCATTAATTTTTTCCTTTTTGCCACTTGGAAAAACTTCAAATTTTCGAAAAGCACTGGAACAAAACATTAAGTTACAGGTACAGCATATGATATTTTCTATTATTTTTCTCATAGTTTATTAATGCTTTAATTCCAAGTTTTGTATAAATTTTTGAAAAAAGTTATTTTTCCAAACTTTTACAAATACGTATTTTTCAAATACTTATGCTTTTCACAAAAAATGACATCAGTTAGAGTAATGCATTTTTAATGAAACAAATTTAGAATAAACTATTATATTATGTCTATTACAAAAAGACTTCTAATCTGACAAAGATCATATTGGTAGAAATTTTTCATCAATTATAACCTCATTTTATCATTACGTAATCTGTCGATAGACAAGAGTCTTTATTTTTAAGTAGCTATTTACTCGGGATTAATTTTATTTGGATCAAACCAAAGATTTTTCGATAATTGGTACGGTATTAAATTACAATTAGTTTGATTGCTGGAGTTTTGACGTTGAAAGTGATAATGTGGACCCTCAACAGCAAAGTGAAGCAGGAAGTAGGCATAATACACTATGTAAATAAAGAGCGTATTTTGCAAAAGGTCACTAACACTGCGTGACTATGTCTTGTTATCTTTTATGGAATATTGCGGAATTACTTCGCAATAAGGCTGCAAGTTGTTTTGAGTTTTCATTGCTTATCATTTCCTCTCTTTGGCAACGAACCTTGCGTCCTACCTAAATGTGCGTCATTGCTGTTGTCAGTGGTGGGTATTCGCTACTTTCAACTCTATTTGTACCGGAAGGGGGGCAAATTTGCCCCCCTTCTTAGTTATTTTATTATAACTCCTAAACTAAGCAAAAGTTTTGCTTTGATGCGCCCTGATTTTGAATCAAATTTAATAACACTTATTTTCAGAAACTTTGAAGTCAGACGGACAACCGTAAGTGACGTCAATTTTGCCTTTGTCAGAGGCACCTGAGGAGTTTCATGCAGTTTTGAGCACAATGCATGCTTACCAGGGCGCGTTTTCTAATCATTGTACTACGTATTCATTATCGATGCTAAACTTTTGCGGGAACAAAAAATTTACTGATAAATGCATTGCATCATAATACGTCATTGATGACGTCACAATTTAAAACTACTGCTTTTTCTGCTGTTTCTCAAAATAAACTGCGTTTGCATAAAAAAATATTCATTTTGATCTGCTGTTGAATGATATAATGAAAGTAATACTGTAATATTCTAAAATTTTGTGAATTATACTATGCCTCAGCTACAAAAAATTACAAAAAATAATTAACACAATATATTAAAAATGACGTCATCATCTTCGGTGACTTTATCAGAGATGTCTTTGAAATAACAATAGTCCAAACTGAAAATAATATTTAGCAACGATTAGACAAATTGCATGTTGTTATAATAATTTACTGGTTTTGATCACGTCATCATTGTTTGCGTGATGTCACAATCTCAAATTTTTTTTTTTTAATTTAACAAAAATAGCTTCAACGTGCAAAAAATCTTACTTCTATCACTTTCCAATCGGTTTTTAGATTAGAGGGCAAATTTGCCCCCCTTACCGGTACAAATAGGGTGTTAAGTTAACTCGGTAAATTTAGGGTTAAAGTACCAACAACAAAAATACAAATGCTTTTTCAAAAAAGTACCGAGGGTACAATATTAGGTAGTTTTTGAAAAAAAGTACCTACGATAACGGTACTCGGTACCGGTTTGGTATTTATTAAAATTTGTTCCTAAAAATTTTAAAACAAAGGTATTCATTTTTGAATGAAATTTTCTTTTTCTTTTTCCTTTTTGTTTTGAGTTACTATTTCGGTTGATGTTATTGATGCATTTGCTGGTGAAACGCAGAATGCGTTGATGCTATGACTGTAAGTTGGCAGCGTGACGCAATGGTCAGGGGCGTCGTTTTAACCACGGCCGAGTTCGCAGAGCCAGCGGTTCGACTCTTTCCAAAGCGTTGTTACTTGTTGCATTTTCGGATAAGATACTTTACGACCATTAATCATCTCTGCTGGGTCGATCTTACGAGCAGCAAACTAACAAAGCAAGAATTCTACCGGAAACTTTAAACAGCAGACAACTCCTAAGCGAGCATAGATTCGTCGTGTGTTTAGGGCCACCATCGCTCTCTTGTGACAGAAGGATAAATATGATAAAAAGAAAAAAGCATCGTGCTTACCTGGTTAAAATGCAGTGTTTTTGTCGATGAATACAAAAACTGTATATTTATCTCCATGCATCTTGATGCTAAACAATATGTGATTGTTCAAGAAGTTATGATTTACTTTGTTCAAGAAGTGTATAGGTCTTTTAGCTCTAGCCTAACCTAAGTGCTATGCAAAATAGTCACATTCATGTCCAGAGCTGGGCACAGCAAGTTTTTTTTTAAGTCTGCAGTCCGCGACTCCGCAACCGAATTTCAATATTCTTAATCCCCAAGTGCAAGTCCGCAATTGCACGTTTAAAAGCTTTGTCCGCAACCGCAAGTCCGCAACGAGGTTTCAGAATTCTTGAATCTGCAACCGCAATCCTGCAAGTTCGTAATTCTTGAAGTCCGCAACAGCTAGTATGCAACTTCGTAATTCCTGAAGTTTGCAACCGCAAGTCGGCAACTTCGTAATTCTTCAAACCCTCCGCAACTGTATAAATTTTAAAGTCCCATTTGTAAGTCCGCCAGGAGTCAAAAAAGTCAAATAAAAACGAAGTCGAATAAAAGAGATAGCAATTGAGAAACTGTGTATACCATAGGCTGCATATTTGAATGCAAAAAACTTTCTTTTCTTAACAGGTCGAGAACGAAGTTGACACTTGACATCAGCCCAGTTAGTTGACACTTGACATCAGTCCAGAGTATTTTTTGCAAAAGTGCAATGTTTTTGTGTGGTCTAACCTACATGCGAAACTGCTCACCGGTAGAAGAACCAAACTCTTCGCCTATTGAGCCGAAATTCGACACACTTAAAGCCGTTGCGTTAACTACTAATCCACTACCACGTTACGCGCTAATCCATAATTTTTTGTGGCGCAATTGGCATCACCTTATCAAGCTCTAGCGCTTTTTTCTGCTCTCTGGGTGTTTCCCATGCTTAATAAAAATTCTTAAAAATAAATAACAACACTGAAAATCTATTTTTTGTTTTATCGCAGGAGTAACAACGATGTTAATTTAAGCTTATTTTCAGCTGGAATAAAGAGGTTGAGAAAACGAGTGTTCGGGCCGGTTGAAATTAATTTCAAGCTTTATGCAATGTGAAAAGTTTATTGCATTAACCCTAGAAGGCCAAAAGGGGTCAATTGACCCCTTTTGCTTTGTTTTTTCTAAATTAAACAAAACTTGCTTGACATGGCAGGCTGAGGTTTTTTGACTTTCATTTATTTTAGTTATTACACACCCCAAACAAGTAACGAAAAAATTCGATAAAAATTTGTTTAGTTTTTTTCCATTTATACGCCGAAGCTGAAAGGGATCAATTGACACCACAGCCACTTGTTTGTATAAAGCTTCCAAAATATACAGCAATTTTACTCCAAGTTGATGCATTCTTTGCACATTGGTGTTGAACGTATGCCACAAACATAATGAAGACAATTTCCAGACCAGTGACCAATGAATACAGTAACCATAAACTTTTTCTGAATTCCATGCCATCGGAGTTTTTTGAGCTGACTCTTAACCCATTATGTAAAAAGTGCTTTCATTGCGATATTATTCAGCAATTTTAAATTATTATGCACTAAACCTACGTGGCATTATTTAGACAAAAATTTGTCAAACTGTTTGTAATAAGCTTCTGCTACCATTTCCAGCAGCCTATTGCAAAATCTATTGTTCAGTAGACATTTCATACTTTATTGTAAAAGCAATGGAAACAAAATCAAACACCCGTTGTTCTAAAAGGCATAGAAGCGTAAGGGTTTTATTTTCCCATGCTAGGCTATGCCTACGTTGCCGACTATGCCTTTTGTACTTGCTTACCATATCTACTAAGCCTACTTCGTCTACCATGCCTACCAAGCCTGTTGTGCTAACTATGTCTACGATGGTTACCAAGTCTACTATGTAGGCCTGGTGCTACGAGATGCATTTGAGACCTAAATCAATGCCTGTGCCCCCCAAGCAAGAAATGTTCTCCCCAAACGAGGATTGTGCCCTAAAAGAAAGAAACAGGTCCAGTGCCACAGGCTGGAATTTTGAGGCTGTGCCCTCTAAATCACTGCTTGTGCCCCCAAAAAGTGAGGAAAGTTTCTTTCTAGGACAAAAAAAGCTGGTCAAATCAAGTAAACGCTATGTAGTAGCCTAAGATTTTGCGACGAAGGCCTTTTTTTCTGTTTTTGTTTTGGTCTTTAATCGCAAATTTGAGGGCCAGAACAGAGTTCCACATTAAAGGACCCAAACGCGACCCCTGCCCCCCCATCCCAGGCGAAAGAAGAGCCCCTTTGGCAAGAACTGTTCCCCAAACTAAAAAAAAAAAAACCGGAACCACAGGGGGAGGGGAGGATTTGCGATGAAAACTTTTTTTCTTTTTTTGGTCTTTAACGCCAAGTTTGAAAAGTTTGAAAAAAAATTACTTTGCACTCTTCCAAAAATTGCTTATGCCCCCCAAGGCGCGCAACACTGGCGCCGGGCCTACTACCGGTATTATGCTCATTAAGTTTAAGTCTGGTTAGCCTAATAAGCTTGCTATGTCAAATATGCCTACCTTGCTTTCTTTGCCCGCAGTGCTTACAAACCTTACCTGCTATGCCTAAAAACGTTGCCTGCATGCATATATAACAAACAAAAACAACCCTTGAATTACAGCTTTGTTGTAGTGCTTAGGCCATACTAAACATGCAGAAGAGTGAAAAGCAGAGGTGGGATCGAGATCACAAGGCTCGAGGCAAAGGATACAAAAAAATTTGAGGCCAAGGCCAAGGAGACACATTCCTGGGACAGACCCACTGGAAGCCAAGGACAGAAATACTCTAGGCCTAGGCCAAGGACCAAGGACACAACGCGGAAGTGTTCTTCAAAAAAAAAAAAAAAAAAAAAAGGTCTTCGCCCAAAACAGTCGCAAATTTTCCACAACAAACAGACAATCTCAAAAAACAAAAGTTCTTGGTTCAAAAATTCGCAAATTTTTCACAAAATTCAAGCGCTCTCCAAAAACAAGGCGAGCTCTAAGACAAAACAGCAATGCTCATTGCCTTGGCTCATTTTCAACAAGTCAAAAAATAGTGCTGTCTTCGAGGAAAGGGCATTTTCGAGGACTTGCAGGTTTCAAGGTCAAGTACTTGAACTTCGAGGCCAAGGACTTCAAATTGTGTCCTTTAGGACGTTCTCGAGGCCATGGACGTCCTCCAAAACTTTTACCTATGGTAAAAAGAGTGATAATTAAATAATGTTTGAATTCGTTTGTTGCCAACTGATTCCAAAAAAAACATAAACTAGGTTATTTCATCAGCGAAATGCACAAGAAATGCAATATTACGTGCTGGGGTTATTTGAACCCTTTGGACTTTCTGAAGAAAAAAAATCCGGTTTTTTAGGGTCAAATAGTACGTCACTAAATTTTAAGAAAATCGCTTTCCATAAATTTCGACGCTTATGTATATTACATGTTATAGCTGCATTGAATTACATTTATTTTTCTGTTGGTTTACCAAAGTTGTGACGTACAGTGGTATACATGGTGACGTAGCCTAAATTCAAAGCACTGAATGGTTGAACAAAAAAGCTGTGACGTGCGCTGCCTAAAATTTCGCTTTGGAGGCAATCTACGCGGTTTTCCGCGCGCATTAAATTTCGTTCGTATTCGCTTTCGCGCTATGTATAAGGCTCGTTTCATGACAGCTGGTCGTACGACAAAATTAGTCGTACGACCAGCTGGGTCATGATTCAATGAAATACGGCCAAAATTTGTGTCGTAGGACCAAATGTCCGACGACGACCAAGTGTGAAAGCCATTTAAATCAATGCAATCATCTGGTCTTACAACTGCTGTCGTATCGACTTGGTCGCCAGTGTGAAACGGGCTTAAACGAGTTGATTTTATTACAAACCTTTTTTCCGCGAACGCCGCCTTCGTGTTCGCACCGCTTTCGGCGTTCGCGCTGTGTATAAATGGACGTTAAATGCAACCATTGCTTAAGAAGCCAATATGCATGTGTGTAGAATTGTAGTTTACGGTTGATTGGTTGAAGCCCTCTCTTGGCGAAATTCTAGCTGCAAGCCTTGTTATCTTCGTCAAAAAATGACGCTGTTTGAATTCTTTTGGCGGCGCTACCGATAAGTAGTGATGTGTAAGCTGGACAGCCTTTGGGGGCTTTGTCGTCCATCATACCCATCATTCTGAGAAGAAGGTCTGTGGTGACTGAGTGAATTAACATATTTTGTCCTTGTGTAATTTTGTCTGCGGTTTCCGATTATTGGCACATATCGCTTATTGCTATGGGTGGTATTGCATAATGAACGGATATTGCAAGATATAAAAAATTTAATTAACGTGTCTTTGTTTTCACTTCTCCTTGTTTACTCGCTATATATATATCGCTGCTTTAATTTATTATTACTGTAATACAGTATATACTACTTGTTGAAATTAAAGAACTACGTGTTGAGACTCATCGCGTACGAACTCATTTCAAGTTAAATGAAAGTTTGAAAATTTAAAAGTGATTTTCTCGAAACGGCGAAATGCGACTTATTAACTTTTGCCAAAACGTGCTTCTTTTTTAGGCATTGCAAAGCCAGAGCCCTGGTAGTGCAGCACAGTTAGTTAAAACAGTTTGTAGTTGTCTTTTAACTGCAAAATATGGAAACAAGAATCCAAGGCTCTTAAAGTGACAAAAGTTTGCGTAGTGGACTCACTTTTAAAAGCATCTAAGAATTTCCTCCAGAAGTCGTACCAACAAACGGAAAAGTTATCTGACGCATGTGTTACCATCAGATAGGAAACGAAGATTCATAGCTCAGAGTACATTTAATAGCATAAAAGCTACTTCATTGCAGAAGACTCTTGCTGTTGTTGGCAGCGATAGAACAGCTGCAAGGACTGAAATTTACAATCCTGCCATCAGATGCTTAGAAGAATTCTGAACAAGATCATTGCAGTTGTCTATATGCTTACTACACTGTAATGAACTACCTTTGCTCGATATATTTTAAGCACTAAATGGCTCAGCAGTGCCACCAGTTGCTTTTAGTGGGCCAATTGGACAAAGCGTGAAAAGATTAGTGTCAAAGTGGACAATCTGCAAGTTTACAGTCATTTTAAATCCTTATTTTCCTCTGTTACTTGAAGATGTTGTGGCGGATCTCAAAAAAAGTTACGCAAAATCTGCGGTAACCACATCAAAAAGTCGCCGGGTTCCACCAAGTTTTGTTTCTCTGCATAGGGACTCTAAAATTTTGCAGTCTCATAACCGTAAATATGTTAATGAAGAATGCCTAGTAGTTGCAGTTGGTACAAGAGATGACGTCACGCTACTTTGTGCTCCAATGTTTACCACTGGTGCTCATGACACAGCCATCTTTAAAGTGCTTTATTATGGTCAGGATATCGATATCATGTTGGCGAAGCTATTCTTCAGTAGCCTGCGTTTTGAACGACTTAAAAGAGCTTGACTTTTGCAGGATCTCCATCAGTTTCGTCAGCAAAAGCGCGTGTAAATGCAAATTGTTGAGCTGGTGTTATTTGAATTCATGTTGCTACAGCCATTAACTTTGCTGAACATAAAATGTTGGAAGGAATACAAGCTTCTGTTCCAGTTTTCCTACATTTAAGAGTTGCTATTGTGGAAGAATTTCCTGGTTTGTCGTTCCGTCCATTAGTATTACAAGCTTTAGTTTCACTGCCACTGTCTTTACTACTGCTCAAGACTCTCGTGCTACCAGAAAACAAATTACTTGGCTCAGATGAAACTTGATAGCTATCACCTTCTGTGATTCCTTTTCCTAACCCAAATATCAGAGGTGGAGTCGAGGACACAAGGCTCGAGGCCAAGGAAACAAAAAAATCCGAGGCCAAGGACAGGAATGCTCGAGGCCAAGGCCAAGGACCAAGGACACAAATGCAAATGTTTTCCTAAGAAAAAAGATCTTAAAATTTTTTTTTCCGTCAATCTCCAAAAAAAACGGTCTAGAAAAACATTTTTCAGCTGATCTACAAAAATTTAACCATTCAAAAATTAGCGCTGTTCTCAAGCCAAGGACAGGGCAATTTTCAAGGACTTGAGGCTTCGAGGCCAAGGCCAAGGACTTGAAAATCTGTCCTCGAGGACGTCCTCGAGGCCAAGGACGTCTTCGAGGACTCCACCTCCACCAAAAATAGCCCTTGTTTTACGAATTCTTGTAGCATTTGAGGAGTTGCTTGTGGAACTCAATCTTGCTAACTTTTTTAATGTTGAGAACGCAATGTCACGAGCAAATTACCACACAGCTACTAATATATTGCACATAGCATTTTACTTAAATAACTTCACCAAACCTTATTTTGTATCGAAGTATCTGAAAACAAAATATTTTCATTATATTGATTTCTTGATTAGCATGCATTATTGCAGTTGGTAATATATATATACATCATACATGTATATATACAGTACTCTAGTTCTTCCAATCACGCACACTATACAATATCTACGCTATAGGTAGTCGAGGGATAACACCGACAAAGTTTGACTTGACGGTTAGCATCAAAGCAATGCGTAATGTACATTATTTTGTGCACTTGACTTTTTTGCAAAAACCCTTATTGGTAAACTGAGAATTGCAAATGTTGCATAAACTGAGAACCTTCTCGCAATATTTCTTCCTAGATATGCACAGTTTTCCAGTAGATAAATCTACTGCAAAAAACTCCATGTCATTATCTACTAAAACAATGAGGTTATAGGTAAAAGCATTTAAATTCGCTGAGCGATCTCGTTCCAGATCAATAATTTTGGTCAATTACTGCTTCAGATTTGGTGGAAAAACGTAAAATAAAGTTCTAACTGGTGCAGAATTTTATCCTGAATATAATTATCAACAACAGTATTACTTAAGATTGCTGTTTTTAGAGTTATTGTTAGTTATTTTTCTAATTACAAATTTTGAGATTTTTGACCCCTCGGTGGGACCCCTAAGCATCAATAAAATTTCAAAAAAATTTAAATCGCTTCTTTCTAGCCCAAATGCAACATTTTAACGCTACTTAGAACATGGATTTCGAATATGAGGGGAAATTGATGCACTCTAACGTACAAGTATAGTAAACAAAATAAAATAAAATCATTTTTACACTAATAAGATTTCTTTGATCTTTAATAAATTCATCGTAAGATTTTTAAAAGATTTTGGAAGCCTTGTTTTTAACCCTCGACGGAGACCCCGCACGTTTTCACTGTCCCTTTTATTTTTAAATTGCTGCCGAAAAGCAGTGAATATTAATTTTTTTAGCTTTAACCAAGTGGGAATTGAACCCGAATATACCATTTCAGTTGCAGACGTTCCAATCACTAGACCGCTGAATGCGACATTCATTTTTCATTGTTGAATAAAAGTGTTCATAGCAGTGTTTCGCTGTTCGGTTTCACGCAATGACTATCTACAACACCAATATTATAGTATTCCCAATGCTGCACAGCTTAGTCACAGTGAAGAAACTCATCATTAACAGAGAACAAAGGCATGAGATGATTAATGGAAATAGAAAAAAATAAAAACCTATGACATAGTGTCAAAACACATTTTAAACCAACGAAAAATAAGTATTTTAAATCTTTCGTTTCAACTCATTTTAGGTTTCATCAGCATTGTTTCTGCTGCTGCTTGAGGAAAGCTGCAGTTTTTCGTAGGCTTTGTTTTGAAAGCTGCTTAAAGTTAGATCATCAGAAGGGTGCCTTTCGATGGCGACTATAATTAGTAAACAGTAGTTTTGCCTACAAAATGAATTGTTACATTATACGTATGCTTTTAGAAACCACTCGATGATGGCTCATACTTGATTTTCTTACCGTTTGAAATCAAAACTCAAAATGATAAAAAAAATCATACATTGTTTTCGCTCTAAAGTTTTTGTGGATTGTATTTAGTTTTTTTTATGTTTTTTAATTGCAGAAAGACAGTAAACAAACGATATTTGCAACAGTTTGAAGATTAAGTTACAATGACTGACCGGCAAATGGCTGAAGGTCTCTTTTTGACATTGAAAAACTAGTGCAATCACTACAGTAGCGAATGCAACCTTTGGTTGTTGCCAGCGCAGTTTTTAATCCCGTAAGTTATATCCCTATGCTTTATTCAGGGTAAAATATTGAATCCACCTAGTCAGCGAATCGTTAAAAGTGACTAATGAGTACGCATCAGCAGTTCCACATGAGTGGTGATGGGGAGCACATTTTTTGAGTGATGGAAAAAAGGGCCACTTTTGTTCCTCAAACTTTCTTCCTCAAACTAAATGTTCCTTAAAGATCAAGCGACAAGAAAAATGTTCTACAAATTTTCTGGTTATTGTTACATAGTATACGCGTAAACTAAGGAGTTTTGAAAATTTCTCAAAGATTTATGCAAAATTGGCGGAGTTATTAAGCTTTGAAAAGCGCAATACGCAAAACTTGTCTAGCCGTCGAATGACGTCATCCTCGAACTAACTGCCAAAACTACATACTGTGTAAACAGCGGGAGTGTGTTTCCGCGCTATAGAAATTACCTATTCACTATCCTGGTAATAAGCTTAGTAGCAGTTGTTATTCGAGAAAACGAATTCTTTGCCAAATTTATTAATCAGAACTGTTGGTTGCGTGAGTCCATACAGTAAATTTATGGTAGCAGTTGTCTATAAATTAATAAGCTTAGTTGGTAACAGTGATATACAAGAAATCGTATTTCTTGCTCAGTTTTATTAATCAAAACTGTTTGTTGTGCGAGTTCATACAGTAAATTTAGGGTAGCGGTTACTGAATCTGCTATTTCTGCCGAGTAGGTTTGTGGATTACCTCGAAGTGGTAGCGGTTACTGATTAGGGACCAACTTGAGTATTTGGCCTGCTCTGTCAGTTACCAGTACTGGTCACTAGGTCAGTGGTTAGTCTTTAGCGTAGCATACTAAATGTTTTGTAAACCATGATGAACTCTGAACAAATAGGACTAAGGCAAAGAAATACAATATAATTTTCAATTGACTAGTCTGTCCTTTAACAGTTTTGTATTGTTGCTCCCTTTGAACTGAACTGCAATAATAATAACCATAGTAATTGCAATTTATATCCCCCTTGAGATAACACCAACAAGTGTAAACGCATCTGACTAAGGGGCCATTGTAACATTCAATAGCTTTACAGAAATAAAATTAATACATCACAGACGTACTAATTCTACAGCAATAAGCAGCAAAATAATGGCATGAAACTAGTAGCGTAGCCAGTGGGGGCGGGGGGGGGGGGGGGAGGGAGGCTGTAGCTCCTCTAATTGGCCTGTCGACCAAAATGCAGAATAAGGAAAATACCACGTTTTTAGCACTTCTGAGACTGATTTTTGAGTAGAAGCTAGTCATGCCAACGCTCAGCACGAGCCATTGCCTTTTTCTAATACATTTGGTTAAAATACGACATTTTGTCTTAGCAATGCTGTAATCTGGGCGGTGTAGTGGTTTGTACACTCAGCTCTCGACCATCCGCCCCGGGATTTGATTCGAGGATGGGTTGTGCATACTGTTATACAGTATGGAGGAACCTGGAAGAAGATGTACATAGCTAACTTTTTTTGCTTCAAAACCTTGCATTAGGGTTAAGGCAGTGATGCAGCCTGAGGGGATACCAATTACGTAGCAGCAGCTTTTTAGCTTACGAAAGCGACGTACCAATACGCTTGAGTGCGGCTCCCTGGGTAAGTTTTACTGTACTAGCTCCTCGTGTTTTTTGGACTGGAATGGACTAAAAAGTGATTTACAGCCAGGGATGCCGATCTTTGTTGAGCATTGGGGGGATAATTTGCAATTTTACCCCAGTTTTGCCTTGTTTTCAACATTGGGGGAATGAACCTCGACCACAATTTTTTTTCAGGTAAGCAAATTAAGTGAAGACCAAAAAAAAAGGTCTGTACCATAAATGGAAGACTTTTTTCCCCCGAATTCAAGTGAAAGACCAAAAAAAAAAAAATGTCTTCACCACAATTGGAACACTTTTTCTCCTCGAATTCAAGTAAAGAGCAGCGCTCAGATGCAGGCCAAAGTCAAATTATTGGGGGGATACGGTTGTAGACCATACTCAAATTATTGGGGAGGATACAGTCAAACCATTGGGGGGGATATATCCCCCCATCTCCCCAAGTTTCGGCACCCCTGTTTACAGCATTTTTTAAAGCATAAATTTAGGGGAGAGGGCTAATTTGTCAAAAATAAAATTTGCATATCAATAAAAGCATTGAAAAATGGCCAAAAATAAGTAATTAGATTTTATCGCTGATGTAAAAATGCTAAACATAGGTTTCATCAAGAAACATATTCCAAACTTAGAAATAGGGGGGGGGGGGGCTATTCATTATTACTTAACCCTTATCAGTACTACTGAAAACACATACGTTGTCGCACTACTGTCCACATTTTGTGGACAACCTATATAAACCTGGTTCTAGGCGGATTCTCTTCAAATTTATGTTTGCAAGTAGTGTATTAGTATAAAGAACACAAAAAAGAACAAAAGTTACCTTTAAATGGCTAAGTAGGTCGACGAAAAAAATTTTAAAAATGGCAAAAAATTGTCATGCAGATAGAATATATATATATTCAAGCACAAAAACCACATTTGCATGATTTAACAATTTTTCTATGTTGTGGGCACACTCCTTTCCCACAATTATCACAACGTGATCTTGTATGTTTCTTGCAAATTCTGCATCTTGTTTGACGGCTGGATGTGGGACCGGGGCGAATGCTGGATTCAAAGGGTAAAGAAAAGCCCACCTGGGAGGCTGCATCTCTAACAGTGTGCTTTTGATTCGAAAGGCTCAGACGAGCCTCAACAGCAGGTTTTGCTAGTTGAAAAGTTAAGTTTTTCAAAAATTCTTTTTTTGATTTTGAATATCTCCCAGATTTTTTCATCAAGATATACGAATTGTTAGCAGCAGCGTCAACCATGTTGTAAAAGAATAACAGTGGCCATCTAACTGTTTTTCTGCGGCATGAAAACTCCTCTAAATTTTCATCAAACCTGTCAACGCCACCTTTCCTTTGGTTATAATCCAAAATCACAAGAGGCTTTTTAGATTCCTCAGCAGTCACCAAACTATCTGTATGTGTTGAGCTCAAAAGCATAACGGGCTTTTTGTTCTTTTTAGCTTGGTATGCAACCAAGCACACACCATCGTCATGATTGTATAAAAACTTAGATGAGTATAACTCCATTCTGTTGTTCAAGATACTTGGAATTTCTCTGCGATGTGTTCTTATTGTTCCGAGTATAGTTAAACTCTTTTCAAGCAATAGTTTTGCAAGATTATAACTTGTAAAAAAGTTATCTGTGCAAACATCTCTTCCAGTTCCATAATAGGGTTCCAGCAATCTAAGCACAATATCTTGACCTAAATTTCTATGAACCTGATCTCCTTCTTTTCCACCGTAAGCAATTGCGTTCAGAGCATATCCAGTGCTAGATTCAC
Source organism: Trididemnum nubilum (assembly GCA_963965965.1). NCBI lineage: Eukaryota > Metazoa > Chordata > Ascidiacea > Aplousobranchia > Didemnidae > Trididemnum > Trididemnum nubilum. The sequence goes on along the minus strand of OZ014478.1, from coordinate 3,976,778 downwards.
ATGCCCAGAAAATTTTTAGTCCGTACTTTATTGGTTTGGATGGCATGTACGTTCTACCTGGAATTCGGCCTCTGTACCCCACCAACTGTTCATCCACAGTTATGCATTCATCTGGAACATATACGCGTCAAATATTTCCAAGAAATATTCCCCATATTTCTGAAATAGCAGCAAACTTGTCATTTACTTTTCTCTGCTCCCGTGTGTGCCAATTATCAAACCTTATACATCTAAGAAAACATTTACAGCGGTTCAAGGACATGACAGCCCTGTAAAAAGGTTTGCTGTCTCCAACTTCCCATAAATTTTTCAACTCAGTGAAATTGTCCCTGTCACTGCCAGCCCGCAGGATTAATGCTAAGGCAGCTTTGAATTCCTCCTTTGAAAAGTGTGGTAATTTTGAGGTGTAGATAGAGTGCGTCGAAGCTCCCTAACTTTTCTATTAGTGTTCCTGAGAACAGTTCGCATTATTTCTTCTGTGAGCATATGCTCAAAACTTTCGATTTCAGTTTGAGGGGTAGCAATAGCTCTGGGTCGTTGTGTAAGGATATTTCGACGTCGTCTTCGATTAGGAATCTCTTGGGTTGTGTACGAAATGCCACTTTTACTCGGTATGCAGTCAAAAGCACGACCTTCTCCATCACTGTGATCCGAATTTGCAGCTTCGTCACTAGAGGCTTCATCATCATCTGTGTCATTATCATCTCTCTCTTCAAATGCTTCGATATCTCCTTCATCATCAACAGCAACCTCCCCGTCATCCTCAACAACCTCTTCGTCATCCTCACCGTCTTCTACCGGGATAAACTCTGCATCCTCACCATTATCATCATCATCGCTCAGGTCATCTATCAACCCAAGCTGGTTGCATGCTTCACGTAAAGTAAATCGCCTACACATGATTACATTTATTGTAGTCTACCCTTTGATATGTAAGCTGCTAAGAAGTAAATAAAATCAGATACACAAAAACTCATCCTAATAAATGCTTATAAAAGCCTCACAGTAAAATACAAAGTGCGCTTACTAAATTTGGTCCTGGCATCATATTTACAGCTTTTTCTAGTAAGAACTTCTAAAGTTATATTGTGTAAACGCCCCATTTCTATTTCAGAGTTTCAGGGTAACCAAACTTTACTTTTTCATGTTATAGCTAACTGAGAAACATCTAATACAGCTATTACGGTATGATAGGCTTTATACTGCTTAGGCTAACACAAATGTCCTTGCACAGATAACCATAAAAACGTAGTGTTTTCCTCTGCCACTTCAGTGATAAACTAGCCATAGTTCTATTCATTATTTTTGCCTAAAAAAACATTCTTTAGGCTATATTGTTAGCTGATGTGGCAAGCAATAAATTGCAGTTGAAAATGGCGCTAGATATGCTCAAAGCAGTTGTAGGCAAAACAATGAAAGAAATTATCACGTGACAGTAATCTATTGTCATTGCTTTTCACACGTATTGTATCGTCGTAATTTCCCGAGGAACGGTTACTAGCTGAATTTTAATTGTGGGATTAACCTAGTTTTGACATGAATGCATCCTAGAACAAAGCAAAAACACAACAAAATGAAATAGCCACAAACCAGTCCTCATTTCCATGTATTACATCAGCAAAACTCCTTTGTCCACATTTGTGGACAGTAGTGCGACAACGTATGTTTTTTCAATATAATATAAAATACAATCAATTATTTAATTTTCGTTTTCCTCCGTAAGGCAAGTTTACAAATCTTCATCATAGTCGAAAAACAGATCTATCGGATGATTTTTTCGAGAGCAGCAATACCTTTTGTGACCCGTGTCGACAAATTGTGGACAGTAGTGCCGGTAAGGGTTAATTACCAATCACTTGCCTCAAAAATTTTTTCATTAGTCCCTTTCCTTTCCTATTATTTTTCTCTATAAAATATAAACAAAATAGCTTACTTCGTGTGAGTTTTCTTGCACTATAAGATTTTATGATTTACCTGCATGTAAACAAAAGAGCTAAAGTTTTACCATTAAAGCACCTCCCACATAGCCCATTTACGTAAACAGTTTAATCAGGTTTGCACTGCCAATTTCTATGCCACGTTTTAAAAGCATTATTTTATATTAAAATATCCCTAAAATTAAGTTATTTTTGCGAAAAAATGCAAAATTTTCAAGCGCTAGGAGGTCTACCCCCAGACCCGCAAAACAGCCACCCATTGCAAGTTTCTGGCTAAGTGCCTGCATTACACACAGAGGTAATATCTTCAAAGGTTAAATTCAAATAATATGCTATTAGACGTTGCTTGAAAAGGTACAAAGTTTCAATTTTACGCAAAAACAGTGGCAACGAATTCCATACATTGGGTGATGCATACAAAAACATAGACTGGGATCTAGCAAAGTTTAAGCTAGTTACCGTTTGAAGCAGCCAATTATCATCATTAACACGCAACATACATCTTGCCGAAACAAAACGAGAGTTGAATAATTTTTTCGAATATGTACGAACATAGCGATGCAGGCACACTTGTGTGCACGAATTTTGTTTTTAATCATGTCTACAGAAGAATCTCTATCAAAAGAAAAATAACACTACACATCATCAGCATATGAACGCACACAAAGACATTTCCTTACATCCATCACAGTTAACAGCTAAAAAGCAAATAGCTGACTACTGAGGAATACAAAAGCCCACCCGCCATGTTAATGATGGTAAACCTACGAAAAGGCCATAGTTCGAATATGACGTCATTCACTTTATAGATCCAAATCGCTGTTTTGAGCTTTTTCTACATCAAAACGACTTTTTAACAACTACAAAACTCGAAATATTGTTGCTGAAGAACTTTTTTGACGTAGCAATTAAAACAAAAATAGCAAATTTTTCTTGGCACTTGATCTTCAAACTTTTTTCACCTTTGCAATAAATAAAGAAATTTAAAACAATTTTGCTGGTAGAAAACAATCAGGAAATCAATCGATCAGTTTCTGGTGCCTTGTTATATCATAGCTGCTGTTTAGATATTAATCTATAAGCACAATTAAATGATAACAGTCAAAGTTCACAGTCAAATGATCAAGCGATTATTCTTTTCGAGCTATAGAAGTTCCACATTAACTTGGATTGTATGACGACAGTTTAGTTTTCTCTAGAAAGAGATATGGCACATTGATTAGCTTTTGCTTTTGAATTAGAATAAATAAAAACGCTGTATATTTTTAAAAATGCATTTAAAGCATTATAATTTATAGGTTATGTTACACTTAATCTTAATAGCTTTATATCATGCTGTACATCCATCAAAAATCAATAAAACTGGTATATAAATAAATCATTTAAAAGTAATTTAGCAAACCATTCACGGTATATTTTATAATGGTAAAAAAATAGACTTCATTGCAGTTTGCGCTGTCTATTGCTTATTTTATATAAAGCGCTTTCAATAAAATGGATTGCCTTTTTATGGTATCAGTTATTGAACTCGACAAACAAATTATTTTTGTCTGTCTGCTTTTGGTACATAGAGTATTACAAACAGTACTTTCCTTGATTTAAATGTTCATATCTTGGAAGCTTTTCGTCTGACACTTGTCAAAAAGAATCGTCAGAATGGAGAGCGCAGGAAAATGAGCGGATATTTACAGAAAAAAGCCGAGCCGTGTTTGGCTGGAAGAGGACCAATAAGGAAGCGTCATTAGTATACAATCTTTAAGCTGTACACGATATCTTTTTGTCGGCAGAGGGCGGGGTTAGAAGTTATGATAAAAGTGGCTTCAAGATCAGATAGATGAAAAGGTGAGTGGCCTTGGGCAAGAATAGAAAATCTGCTGTCATCATAATGTTGAGCGCAGGCAGGATTTTGTAAAAGATGAAGTCCAACGGCTAAATCAGAAGCAAAAGACTAGGTATTAGTCTGGGAAGAAGATTTGCACCGACGGGCAGAAAGTAAGCGTTTTTGGGAAAAAGAGCAAGAACGGATAGATTTGGAGACATGTTCCTATAAATATTTTATATTTAAACGTTTTCCTATGTTTAATATGTTAAACTATACATATAAGATATATTATAGATTATAAACAAGTTCTTAGATTTAAACATTTTTTTATAAATAGCCGCTCATTTTTCTAGGTCTCCAATCTGACAATTCTTCTTGACAAGTGTCAGACGAAAAGCTTCGAAGATAAGAACATTTTAATTAAGGCAATTCTCAAGTTTCGTACCACCAACCAACTCTTCAAACAGTAATTTATACTGAAGTTATCACCTCTTAATCTTACCTGTTGTTGATATGTCGATTTTAAATGAGTTTGTATTTTTTTTTGTCTAAAATTACTGCCAAGTTAAACACCAAAAAGTATGTAGGTCAGTTATGTTTTTGTGAGCCGATCGCTTATACTCAACGTCACTTTCAATCAATGGTGAGCATGAACCAATCATTCAATCTGCCTTGGTCTAACCACAATAACTAAACCAATATTTTTGGCATTTATATGAGTCCTTGGATAAGGGAGAACAATTTTTGCGCTTATTTTTCGATGCGACCGAGCAGCTAATTTTTGTGGCCCAGTCTGGCAAAATACTTGCAAATAGATGCCAAAAATATCGGTTTAGTTGCTGTGATTAGACAGAGGCAGATTGATTGCTTGGTTCATGCCCACCATTGATTGAAAGTGACACTGAGTATAAGCGATCGGCTCACAAGCAACATAACTGACCTGTATACATTTTGGTGATTAACTTGGCAGTAATTTTAGATAAAAAATATACTAACTCATTATAAACTCAACATTTCAAACACAGTTAAGATTAAGAGGTGATAACTTTATTAGAAAGCACTGTTTATAATACTCTATGTACCAAAAGCAGACAGACAAAAATAATTTGTTTGCCGAGTTCAATAACTGATACCATAAAAAGGCAATCCATTTTATTGAAAGCGCTTTATATAAAATAAGCAATAGACAGCGCAAACAGCAATGAAGTCTATTTTTTTACCATTATAAAATATACCGTGAATGGTTTGCTAAATTACTTTTAAATGATTTATTTATATACCAGTTTTATTGATTTTTGATGGATGTACAGCATGATATAAAGCTATTAAGATTAAGTGTAACATAACCTATAAATTATAATGCTTTAAATGCATTTTTAAAAATATACAGCGTTTTTATTTATTCTAATTCAAAAGCAAAAGCTAATCAATGTGCCATATCTCTTTCTAGAGAAAACTAAACTGTCGTCATACAATCCAAGTTAATGTGGAACTTCTATAGCTCGAAAAGAATAATCGCTTGATCATTTGACTGTGAACTTTGACTGTTATCATTTAATTGTGCTTATAGATTAATATCTAAACAGCAGCTATGATATAACAAGGCACCAGAAACTGATCGATTGATTTCCTGATTGTTTTCTACCAGCAAAATTGTTTTAAATTTCTTTATTTATTGCAAAGGTGAAAAAAGTTTAAGGAACATTTAGTTTGAGGAAGAAAGTTTGAGGAACAAAAGTGGCCCTTTTTTCCATCACTCAAAAAATGTGCTCCCCATCACCACTCATGTGGAACTGCTGATGCGTACTCATTAGTCACTTTTAACGATTCGCTGACTAGGTGGATTCAATATTTTACCCTGAATAAAGCATAGGGATATAACTTACGGGATTAAAAACTGCGCTGGCAACAACCAAAGGTTGCATTCGCTACTGTAGTGATTGCACTAGTTTTTCAATGTCAAAAAGAGACCTTCAGCCATTTGCCGGTCAGTCATTGTAACTTAATCTTCAAACTGTTGCAAATATCGTTTGTTTACTGTCTTTCTGCAATTAAAAAACATAAAAAAAACTAAATACAATCCACAAAAACTTTAGAGCGAAAACAATGTATGATTTTTTTTATCATTTTGAGTTTTGATTTCAAACGGTAAGAAAATCAAGTATGAGCCATCATCGAGTGGTTTCTAAAAGCATACGTATAATGTAACAATTCATTTTGTAGGCAAAACTACTGTTTACTAATTATAGTCGCCATCGAAAGGCACCCTTCTGATGATCTAACTTTAAGCAGCTTTCAAAACAAAGCCTACGAAAAACTGCAGCTTTCCTCAAGCAGCAGCAGAAACAATGCTGATGAAACCTAAAATGAGTTGAAACGAAAGATTTAAAATACTTATTTTTCGTTGGTTTAAAATGTGTTTTGACACTATGTCATAGGTTTTTATTTTTTTCTATTTCCATTAATCATCTCATGCCTTTGTTCTCTGTTAATGATGAGTTTCTTCACTGTGACTAAGCTGTGCAGCATTGGGAATACTATAATATTGGTGTTGTAGATAGTCATTGCGTGAAACCGAACAGCGAAACACTGCTATGAACACTTTTATTCAACAATGAAAAATGAATGTCGCATTCAGCGGTCTAGTGATTGGAACGTCTGCAACTGAAATGCAGGGACGTGCGGTCAGGTAAGGCAGGTGAGGCCGTGCCTCTTCAATAAAATTGTGGGAAGGAAAACGAAACTAAAGTATATAATTGAAATAAAATGGTGTCACACAAATCAGAATATTTATCAAAAACTTATTAATTTTTGTCATATTTCCTTTTTTTGTTTATTCACTGCTATTATGTTATGTCTTTCGCATTAAAACGCCCAAACTTTTCGGTGTAATTTTGCTATCGTTACGGCGTGCCATTGAGCGTCGCTTCAAATACGCGAAGTGAGGCATTGTCAATTGTGCCTCACTTTAGCAAAGCAAATTTTAATAAACGAACTAAAAGTATGCCTTTTTTTCTCTAGACAAATCGCGAACAACGCATAATGCTTTTAAATCTGATTTTGCGGCACGCCTCACTTGTAACGTCATAGAATGAGAAAAGGTCTAAGCAAAGCAGTTTTTTTGTGGTCTTTCGTTCATAGCGAAATTGAACAAGTTATTTTTCCAGCGAAATAAAAACAATTTAATCCAAGAAAATGAACTAAAATGCAAGAAAATTATAGTCTCTAAGCTGAGAGACTTTCTAAACTAAGTTTTTAATGTAAACTTGAAGTTACAGCTAAAAGAAAACCGATTTAAAAGACTTGCTAGAGACATCATTACGAAATAACCCCTCAATTCAGAAAGAATGGAGCCGTACTCAAAAAAAGAGTGGTTGCGATACAAAAATCTTCATTTTCACTTTCATGTTTTTAGCAAATAATAATGTTGGGACTGAAACCGGGTTTTGTGACTTAGAAAAATTGCCAAGAAGGCTTAGCAAGCACAAAAACTCCAATAATGTCCACATTCAAAGCCAAAGAATAGGCTAGGCTACCTTTATAGATTTTCGAAGCTTCAAGAATTTATTTGGCTTTGAGTGAACTGAAAAAATTAAACGAATAATTAATTATCGAAAAATTTGTTTATTGTTTAATGGTTATGAAAACCATTATTTGCAGTGGCGTCGCTAGGGGAGGCAGGATGGGGGCGGCCCGCCCCGGATGTCACCATTTTATAATGTGTTTTTGATGAAGACATCTTTTTTCAATTTATTGGGTCTCAATTCACTTACGCTACGAAAACCCACAAAGTTTTCGGCGAAGACCATTTTTTTTCTTTTTTTGGTCTTCACTTACTTTTGAACCGAAAACCCCCTGAATTTTTGGCGAAGACCTTTTTTTTCTTCTTGGTCTTCACTAACAGAGAGGTGAAATCATGAAGGGTGCGTCACACATACAGGGTGACACCACGTACTCCCCGCCCCGGGTGCACATCCTTAGCTACGCCTTGATTTTGCTTGTCATTTATTGTCTTAAATAATTTTTTTCCAAACATGTGTGTGAAAAAAAAATGTGCCTCACCAACCAAAAACCTCACCGCACGACACTGCTGAAATAGTATACTCGGGTTCAATTCGCAGTTGATTCAACCTAAAAAAATGAATATTTACAGCTTTTCGGCAAAAATTTAAAAATAAAAGAGACAGTGAGAACGTGCGGGGTCTCCATCGAGTGTTAAAAACAAGTTGACAGGGGCGGCTTAAGTTAAAAACTGCGAGGTTTCTATGCCATCAATCGGCCAAAGCAATTCAAAAAATAAGCATGTGCTGCAATTATAGTTAGTTTATTTAAATCATTTTAACTATGTTCATTACCAGTAGCTGTATTCATTACTCCATCGACTTTGTTTTCAAATGTTTTGTATGATTCTAAACAGCTATTGAGTGGTACAAAGTTTTAAAATTGCTTTGATCATTATCACATTCATTGTTGGATCTTTTAAAGATTTTGATAGCTTTGAAAAAGGCTGTTAAAAAATTGATTCGAACGGCTTTCGTCTCGCCCGTGCCAAGCTTTACTGAGAGAAGAATTTAGAGTTGAAAAATGCGACGTTTCAAAGTTTTAAGATTTCAAAAATTCCGCTTAAAAAAAATTATATCGCGTGGGGGCGAACATATGATGTTTGACAATCATCCAAACAAAATTATTCACGTGATGTATTTTTTCTTTTTTAGGAGGAAATTTTGACGTCCCGAAAAACTATAAAACACCGCACTTTCCTAGTTTGATTTATTTAAGTTTTTTGTTAGAGTTTTAAATAGCTTTGCAGAAAATGATACACTGTTGTGATTTACCTTTTAAATTTTTTGTAGATTAGTAAACCTGCCACCAAAACGGCGAGAATGAATATGACTGCTCCACTGTAGGTGCAACGGTAGCAACCAACGAATTGCTTTTTTCTTCCCTCTCATGGCAACAATAGTAAAAATTTGCTGTAAATGTTCTCGTTTCTAATTAATGTTTCAAAATGTAATATTAGTTTACCAGTGAAGCGAGTTAGTTGTTGAGCGTGATGTTTATGTGCCATTAATTTAAACAAGATTTATCATACTTAAGAAATGCCAAAAACGATGCTGTATGAGCTATTAGCAGCAAGTGTGTACCGTAGGCTACATTTGTCTGGGTACTTAAATTGGCAATAAAGTGCAAGTACCTTTATTACTGAAAGACTTGATTAAAGTGGTAAAACTGTTATGTTAAATTAAGTTTTTTTGCTTATTTTTCTGTTTGACTCAGAACTTGCAAATAACTTGTTGGTTTTCTCGAGTGCCAGTACTTGGTTATTTTCTTTGCTAGAAACTTACACTCCCTCCAAAGATTCATGACGTTAAGTAGGCTGTGAATTTCAACTTTAAAATCTCAATTGTATTTGTGATTACAGTTTGTTTGCTAAGTTGTCTTTGCCAGGAGACAAGGAAGGACTTTTTAGTTTTGGAGTAAAGCTGCCACATGCCAATTTGTTTACAACACAAGTTAAAAAATTCAAACTGTCCCTTTTAATTGTTGAGCATCAAGAAGAGAGTCTGTAAATATTAATTTAATAGTCTTTGGTTTGATTCGATTAATAATCGAACCCGAGTCTCTCGCTTCAGTAGCAGACGCTATATCTACTTGAACGCTGATAGTTTGAAAAATCAAACCCAGTCTACTGTTTCAGTTGACGATGTTCCGCCTTATCTTCAAAGCCAACAGGGTTCAACTGGTACTCTCAGATCAACATAAGCCTGTGCTGGCGTCGGGCGTCATTTTCACAACAACCCTGGTCGCATGATCTGGATTTAACTCCCTACCTGGTCGCGTTGTTGCGTCCTTGTATAAGGTACTTTACGATGGTTATCTCTGCTTGGGGATTGCAGACAAGCAGCAATTGAGTGGACAAGAATTTAAAGAAATCTACAGGAACATAGGATCGCTGGAAGCTCCTAAGCAGTTGGGGACACGAAGTAGTCAATGCAATGAAAAGTGCGCGGATCGACCAAAAGCTAGCGTCTGACTATGTTTGGTGACAGGAGAATAATTATGCAATGCAACAACAACAACAACAACATAATCACAAAACTCCCACAATTTTCAATTTCAAAGCTTGAAAAGAATACAGAGCACTAAAATTCTTTAAAAACAAAATACAGCTTTGAGCTAAAACTATTTTTTATACAAGTGCTGCAAACTAAACATGCCATTATAGAAACCAATTTTTTGGTTGTAAAAAAAACATTTTCTGTCTGCATGTAATTAAAGTTTGATACGTTACAAAAACATCAAAACCAAAAATATCTCGCAGTAACATTAATTGCGATATCATACAACAAGTATGACATTACAATCATAACAAAATTAAAAAAAAAAATTTTTGGGCTGGTGGCAACAGGCATGCAGTAAGACTGTAGTATCTGGTGAAGATGTGATCTCTTATACTGTGCTCTACCTACTGTAAGTATTGCAAAATTCTAATTTACTTCCAACAAAGAAGCACAGTTGGGATCGTTTATTAATGCGCTGTAACCAGCAGGTATTTTAGATTTAACCAACTGCACCAGTGCTGAGCACTAATTTAATGAGGTTGTTTTTCGAATAATACGTCAGTTTGGTCCTCCTAGGAGGTAAGACAAAAAATACTTGCTAAGTCTTGGGCTGGTGGCAACAAGTATGGGGGTTGTTGCAGTAGCAGTATTTAGTGAAGATGTAACCTCATATGATGCTGTACCTAGAGTAAGTTTTACAAAATTCTAATTTATATCCCACAAAAAAGCATAGTTGCAATCATTTATTAATGTGCTGTAACCAGCAGGTACTCTAGCTTTGACCAACTGCGCCAGTGTCGAGCAATAACCTTATGAGGTTGTTTTTCAAATAATCCATCAGTTTGGTCCTCCAAGCTAGGCTGTAAGACAGTTTGCCTGAATGGGAATATAGCATTGCGTCTTTCCCCAAAAACGCAACAGCTAATGACTACTTCGGCAATTCAATCAAGAGTCAGTGATTTTCGATCGTTAAACTAATGTTTTATAACAGCTTTGAGATACGCAGCCGTTTTAATGGTTTTCCACAAAAAACTTTGGTAAGAAAATATAAGTCGGCAGCGTGGGCGAAAGTGTAAAGGCGTCGTTTTTACGACGATCGTGATTGCATGATCTGGGTTCAACTCGCACCCTGATCACGTTGTTCCCTTTTTGGATAAGATGCTTTACTATAATTATTTCTGCTTGGCGGCTTTGAACAAGCAGCAAATTCAGAATACAAGAATTCAAAAAAGTCCACCAGGAACATTAAATCAGTAGAAACTCGTAAGCAAATGCGGATTCCTCCAACCACGAAGTAATAATTGCAATGAAAAGTGGGCGGATGATCCAATATTTAGCGTCTGACGCTGTGAAGAGCAAATACAGTATGCGATACAAAAACAACCTATATTTAATCGTTTTGCGTCCTTGTGGCCAAATGGATGCCAGCGCGGAAGCCTGGGAAAGAGCCATAAGAACGGCGACTACTTAAAACAAGCAATGCGAAAAAGTTGTCTTCCAGCAGGAATCGAACCTGCAGCCTTTGGATTTTCTGTGAAAGGCAGCAGGTTTGATTCCTGCATGAAGGCAACTTTTTTGCATTGCTTGTTTTAAGTAGTCGCCGTTCTGTTGGCTCTTCACTAGGCTTCCGCGCTGGCAGCCTTTAGGTCAGAAGCACGCAAAACGATTAAACATTAAAACTCTGGACCGCAAACGTCAAAGACATTGAAACTGACTTGTTATTAAAATCATAGAACAACAATGTATCTTTTTTGGCAATATAAATCTTTAACCTTTGAATATTTCAAAAATCGTTAGTTAACTTCTGAAGCTGCCCGGTGGCAGGAGGATAAAATCTGCAATATAACAACAACATAATCAAAAAACTGCCATTATTTTCAATTTCAAAGCTTGAAAAGAATATAAAGCACTAAAATGTTTTTGAACACAAAACAAGATTTTGAGCTAAAGCTGTTCTTTATAAAAGTGGTGCATACCAAACACGCATTATTGAAAACCAATTTTTTGGCTGCAAAAAAAAAATTTTTTTTCTGTCTACAATTCATCAAAATTGAGTGCGTTTATAGAAACATCAAAACCAAAAGTGTCTCAGACAAAAAAACCAGAGCCAGGATAAAATGAATCATTCTATTTTGAGACGTTTCGACTTAAACTAAAGTCATTATTAATCTTATTCAAATAGAATAAGATTTCTATTTTAATATCAAATAGAATTCTATCAAATAGAATTCTATCAAATAGAATTCTATTTGAATAAGATCGATAATGACTTTAGTTTAAGTCGAAACTTCTCAAAATAGAATGATTCATTTTATCCTGGCTCTGGTTTTTTTGTTTAAGCTCTTCACATCGTCCCGTTATTCTGCTCCAAAAGTATCTCGCTGTTACATTATTTGCGATATTATAAAATAAGCGTGAAATTATTATGACAAAAAAAAAACAAAAAAAAAACAAACAAACAAATAAAACTACTGCACTTACTTATTTCGGGCTGGTAAGAACAGGCATTGGGGTCGATGTAGTAGCATCTGGTGAAGATGTAATCTCATGCGATGCTGTACCTACAGTAAGTTTTACAAAATTCTAATTTACATCCCACAAAGAAGCACAATTGGAATCATTTATTAATGCGCTGTTATCAGCGGGCGCTTTAGATTTGATCAACTGCGTCAATGCTAAGCTCTAATCTAATGAGTTTTTTTTTCCAATAATCGGTCAGTTTGGTCCTCTATGATGGTGAGACAGTTTGGCCCAAATGGGAATATAGCGTTGCGTTTTTTCCCAAAACGCAACAACTAATGACTACTTCGGCAATACAATCCAGAGTTAGTGATTTTTAATTGTTAGACTAATGTTTTATAACGTCTATGAGATACGCAGCCATTTAAATGGAACATCACAAAAATTTTGATGAGAAAAAATAATCTCTTTTTACGATAATATTGATATATATTTTCTGAACATTTTTTGTATTTAATGGTACTATATTTTAACGTAAATTTTTGGTACGCTTTTTGATGAAACCAAAACTTTTCTGTGCGGCAAAAGCATTGGATATACTTCGCAGAACAAGAAAAAATATCAGAAAAATTGTTTGCGACGCTAATAAAGTTCGCATAAGCAAGCAAAACAGTTGAATTTACTGCTGTTATGTCATTTGTGGTCTAAAATGCAATGGGTGTAAATTGATGAAATTCTTTTTTTTGCTCGCAAAGTATTGTTTGTCTTTGGTTGCTAGCAATAAACTTTTCGCATTGACATGACAAGTTAGTTTTAGCAAAATATTAGGATTTGACATATTGAGATAATTTTTGATTATTTTTTTTGTTTTAAGGTAGCGTTGGAAAGCGATCGGGGCAGCACGATACTCAAGTAAAAGTTTATGAAAACTCAGATCCGGCACCTGTAGATGAAAATGGCTACGGGATGCTGGACGGACAATCAAAAACTTTGAATGAACACGGAAAACAATGTTTAGTGTGGAATTTAACACTAGGAGCTTCTGATTTTGTTGAAGATGCGTATTATTTATAGGTGGGCAAGTTAATGCAAAATGTTAGCTTCGTTAACCACTAGTCCGTTAACAAACTTCACACCTCCGTTAACGTTAATCCGTTATTTTCAGCTTTAATTAACGGAAGTTAGTATAGTCCTTTAATTCGTTAATATTTTGCGTGTAATATACATCATTTCGTTTTATTCACTCGCTTCTAAAACACGTACTGACGCTGTTGAGCTGATTGTAAGAAAATATTTATTACTGTAATGACCTTTTTGTGTTTTGGAAGTTACATTTTATAGTCTAATCTAATTTCAAGATAAAAATAGATTCAAAAGCACTAAAGAAGCTGCAATCGGAAAATCTTTGAAATTGTAAACAGCAATAAATAATAGACCTATGAGGCTGCAGCTTATTATTTACCACAAAACAGAGCTCCTTTCTTTTTTTCTTCTATGAAACTCGTGCTAATACGCAACAAGTGTTACCTGAGTAAACTGGTTTGTATCGGTAAGGTGAAAAAATGGTGCAAGATACAGTGCGTTCAGAAAGTCACTGTGCACCTTTCATTGTCTGCTTTATTTTTAGATAATCAGCGTTTTTCGTTTCTCGTATTTCGTCTTTGATGTTTTTTAAATGCACTTTTCGAGCGAGCAAACTTCAAACGTACACAATTTGACCTTGAAACCGAGCGTTTTAAATTTTTAAAAAAATTGTCATTTTGATATTCAATCTAATCATTGACGAAAGTCAATTTGTTGCGAAGTTAAATCCAATTTAAAATGGTTTTGTCAACGGAGGAGAGAATATTTTTGATTGAACATGTCTTTCGTGCGAATGGTGAATACACAAAAGCAGTGAAGGAAAAATTTGCCAAAAAGTTTCCCGAAACAGCATTACCTCATCGAAATGCAGTTCGAGCGTTAGTGAACAAGTTCAGAGAAACTGGATCCGTTCATGATACCTCCCGCTCAGGTCGACCAACGATTTTAACGGAACAAAAAGTCAATGTTATTTCGGAAGCCATGAGCCAGAGTCCAACAAAGTCAATGCGCCGTTTATCTCAACAAGTGAATGTATCTGTTGGAACTGCACATGCCGCCGTGAGGAAGGCTTTAAGCTTATATCCATATCGTGTTACTTGTCAACATGAGTTGAAAGACACAGACTTTTAAAAGCGACTCCAGTTTTGTCATTGGTTCAAGGAACATCTGAATGAGGATGAAATGCTCGACAAGACTTTTTTTTCCGATGAAGCGTGGTTTCATTTGTCTGGATATGTGAGTAGCCAAAATTCTCGAGTTTGGTCCAGTGAAAATCCGCATAAATTTGTTGAGAAGCCTCTGCATTCCTTGAAAGTTGGAGTATGGTGTGCCATGTCCAGGAGGCGTGTAATTGGTCCCATCTTTTTTACTGAAACCATAACATCAGAAAGGTACTGCAAGGAAATCCTTTCTGCTTTCATCGACCAGTTAACTGAATAAGAACGATCGACTGGTTATTTTCAGCAGGATGGTGCAACAGCACATACCGCGAACATTTCGCTTCATTTTTTGAATGAGATCTTCCCGAACAGAATCATCTCCAAAGGAATTTGGCCGCCAAGATCCCCAGATCTAAGTGTTTTGGACTTTTACCTGTGGGGAGCGACAAAGCAAAAGGTTTACCGAAACAAACCACAATCTTTGCAAGATCTACGTGATAACATCCTACACCAAATTGAAGCCATTACCCAAGAGAAAATTCATCGAGTGTTCGAAAACTTGAAACGTCGAATTAACGTTTGTATTCACGAACTTGGTGGGCATTTCCAGCAGTTGTTGTGACTCTATTTTTGTTATTTTTAATAAATTAAGAGACGGTCATTGTTCTTCACATAAAATTGACTATTCAAAATATTTTGTTATTGATTTTTAGAACACAGGATATCGTTCTTGTTTTAAAATTGCAGGTGCACAGTGACTTTCTGAACGCACTGGTATTAACGATAAAAACCTTACCAGAAGTTAACAGAACTTAACGGAAGTTAATTTAGTCCTTTAACATAAAAAAAACTTTTTAACAGATTAACGAGTTCAAGAAAAAGTTAGCTTCGTTATTAACGGATTAACGATTAACGGACTTGTGCCCACCTATGGTATTATTACAAAATTCAATAAAAGGAAAAAAAAATATACAACGTTTCAACGTTTTTTTCTCGTTTTTTTTCAGACATTTGATTTTCTAAGGGGTTGTCTTCACCTCCGCTATACTCCATGTCGTAAAGTAAATAAGGTGATACAGCCGTATATTACAGCAGCAAGTTTGGTCCAATTTCAGTAAGGGGAAAACTTGCTGTGTGTGGTAACAAAAATTTAAACAATATTGCGCTTTCGGAAGTCAAACTTAAACGCTTGATAAAATTAAGTTTACCTCTAAACTTTTATGTTAGGACTCAGTCAATATTTTACCACATTTGTACTCAAGTCGAGTTTGCTCTAAAGTTTGGATTCGAAATATGGGCTGTATGATACGCGCTACCGGATTATCTAACTGCATATAAGCGTTTCGCAAACTGAGCATGACATTGTTATTTGTATGAACTGAGTAATGATTATCCTATGCACCGTGAGTTTGCCCAGATTTTTTGGTAGTGTTGAATGGTTCGAATTTGATTGGTTTAGTTCTGCTAACATTTTTCTTCGAATTTAATTGTTTACTACATACCCAGAAAACTGTCACCATAATTTAATTTGTGACTTCTGGGCTTTTTAGATATGGAAAACACATCGTGGCGTTGAAAAATGTACTTTAGAGTCTTGTCATGGGATGTACTGTTAGTAAACTTTGAACCGTGTATTATGTTGTCATTCGTCGAGCTGATACTCGTCATGATACTGTAAATATGTTACTGATTTTTATTTTTATTTAAAACCCCACAAAATACTGTAGAGCATTGTCAAACAAGTTTTGCATCTACAATATTTTGTATACGGTACGCAATTTAATTTAACCTGTAATATATGGATACGGTAGGTAATTCAATCATAGAGCATGAAAAATTATCTGAGCAATTACAGTAGTTGACCATACAATTTTCTTTGAAAACATGTATATTTGACATTCCCTTTTCATGTTCTTTTATTTTTGCTATAATGATTGGGCAAAAAAATTCTTGAATTGAATTTTTACTTGACTTTAACGCAAACTTATTCAATAATGACCTCAAACTTATAGAAAATGCCAAGTTGAGCGGATCCAAGTTATATATCGTTTTGAGATCTATAAAAACTGCTGATCAAAATTTTTCCACCGCTTACGGCAATAGTTTTGATCACAAGTGAAACTATTTAACAAGTACTAGCGAATGTGGTTCGTGATGTACAACCATTTTTATTGTTCGGTCAAACTTTGTTTTTTAGCGTGAAACAAAGCCTATTATTTGAACTGCTTACATTTGCAGCAGTTTTTGACAATATTTTTGTTTGTTTGATATTTAGTGTGTCTTCTTATTTTCTGTAACATATCGACTATACGCCAATAAATTGTCTTTGTCGGAGTATTGGTTAATGCACTTTCTGGTAAATTTCCGCAAGATTAGCATAAATTTTATTAGCATCAATTTTTGACTAGCATAAATTTTTACATGGTTAGCTGTATGCTAATTGCAAGAGGTCGGTTCAGTACTTTTACATTACTAGAGTTGAGCTTAGCGTAGCTTAAATTGGTTTATTCTTTCATCATTTCTCTTCAACACAGTTCACTTTTCCGCGCTGAGGCAACTTAAGTTGGGTTAAAGAAAAACCTTACTGTAAAAAATGCCTAAACTTCAGCTACATCATGATCAACTCTAGCACAAGCTTTATGTACAGTATTTAGTGATCGGTGGTCGAGTTGGTGGAGCGTCTGCTACGGAAGCGGAAAACAGGGGTTCGATTCCGGGTCGAATCAAACCATAGTTTATAAAAATTGGTATTCACAGCTTTTCTGTTTGACGTTCAGCAATTGAATGTTAGTGTGAAGCCTCCACCGTGTGTGACCGAAAGGTAGTAGCTTAACTCAATGGTCCCTTCACAGTCGCTTGTCCAATGCCACTTGGTGAAAAAAGATGAAATTACAATTACTCTAAACCAAGTTTGATAGATCAGATTAATTCAAGGCAAACAATTAGTGTTCTACTAACTATTGATTTGTCAATTTTGGTTTGGCTTTCATACTGTCTTCAATAAAATTGGGTTGAATAAGACGGTTTCTAGGTGTGGTTTGGGAGTTGAATGGATGAGTATCGCTTCGTTAGATTTAATATGCTGTTTTGAATTGAATACTTACTATCTTGGTTTGGGCACATTCTGGAAAGCAATGATATCTTTTCACTGAAGGACTACATTGCGTTAATTTCGGTGTTTTTTGCTTGTGTTGTTCAACTCAACCTTGCAGGTTACCTAATTCTCTAATTTTTTTTGCGCATTTTTTACAGATTGACAATGATTTAAGTGATTAGTCGAAACGTATAATTTCAAATAAAATGTTTACGACAGCTTTGGCTTTTTTTTTCTAAATGAAATTAGAGCACATATTGCATGTAAGAAAATTCTATGACAAGAAACAAATACGATTTTGAGCTTTAACAATTTTTTCGTTAAAGTGTTGCAAACCAAACATGGAAACCGATGTTTTGGCTGCAAAACTAATCTTTTATCTGTAAATCTAAAAAAAAACTTAATAAGGTGCAAAAAACTTTCTCCGTTTAATCTTGTTTGTGATATCTCAGCATAATCATTACAGTTCAAAGATTACAAAAAATTGCTTAGCAATTATTGAGATGTGACAACAGGAATAGAGGTTGTACAGGGTTTATACGGTCAGGGAAAATCAGGGGAAAACATATCTTTTTCAAGATGGTCAGGGAAAGTCAGGGAGAGTCAGGGAAAGTCAGGGAATTCAACGAAAAAGTCAGGGAAAAAGTGGAAAAGTCAGGGAGATTTTTTTGGAAAGTTCTTATCTCCTATGAATCAAGATCCATTGTTTATTTTAGCAATTGTGTGTCTTGGAAACTTCTTTGTCAAACAAGCTTGACTTCATACTTTTCTTTTTATTTTGATGTTTTCTTACTATAGAAGTAGCCTAGAATGTCTAAAAAATCGAAACAAACTTATTTCCAAGATGGTTGTTATCGTCTGAAGAATTCAAGGCATGGTTTTGTAAAGCTTCTACCAAAGGTGAACCAAGATGTCGACTGTGTAAGACAAATATAGCATTGAGCAACATGGGAATCAGGGCATTGAGGAGTCATGCTGGCAACAAATCCCATGTGAAAAAAGTCAAGGAACGGGCCGAAATTAAGAATTTCTTTCAATATTACGCCTGCTAACTTATCTTCTGAAGAAAATCAGCTGCAATCTTCCCTAGATACAGAAGGTTTGGTTGAAATTCAACCATCCTGCAGTGCAAATAGTCAAAGCACGATTCCACTGGTCTTTCAAGATGGAGGTAAATTGAATGCCGAAATACAGTGGGTTCTGAAGCATGTTGTTAGTGGATATAGTGATAATTAAAAAGATTGCATTGAAAAGAAAAAGTGAGGAAAAGCGTTTGGAGATCAGCACTTTTGATAAGGCAATTGAAGCTATGGAAGCGAAAAGAAAAAAGCTGCAGTGACAGGACAAGACCACTACCAGTGTTTTTAAGGAGTGGATTTTTTGATAGAGTGACATTCCTTAAGGTGATTGGTTTGCTTTGTTTTTCTTTGGTATTCTGTCTGTTACATTTCGTTGTACTTCTTCACTGTTTCACATGTTTGTTTTAGATCTGACAGCTAAGCCATACCATCATGCTGTATATTTATTTCAGTGTTATTATTGCTGTGATTTTCTTAAGATTTTTTACTTGAAGTAGTGCAGAGTGCTGTGAACTGCGAAACCAGACACTTGTGAAATATGTCACTTTTCTTATTTTCGTTATTCAAGCCAAGCTTCTTGCAATGTTTTAAAATACAATTACGACAGGTCACCTGTGAAATTCTTATTTCTGCTGCTGAATTGATGTTTTTGTGTATGTATGCATTAGGTGTGCATAGTTCTTTTTGCTGCTGGTTGATATTACACTGTTCGTTTATATTCTGAAAGTCAGGGAAAAAGTATGTTTTGCAGGATTGGGTCAGGGAAAAACATAGGGATTTTTAAACGAAAGTCAGGGAAAACAGGTACGATTTTGACGAAAGTCAGGGGAATATGTCAGAAAAATTCCGTATAAACCCTGTTGTAGTTGCAGTAGCAGTCGAAACTGATAAAGTTGTATGATTCTGAAGCGCTCTATCTAGATGTTACACAATTGCACTTTACATCATACGAAAAAGCACGGTTGTAATTCATTCATTGATGCGCTGTAACCAGGCCCCCAACTGCACCATTGTAGTTTCGAGCATTCTTATCAAGTTTTGTTGTCCAATGCTTTGTTAGTTTAGATCACCAAGGCTGGAAAAATGCTTGTTCCAAATGGGAATGCCACTTAAAGCGTTATTTCGAAAAAACACAACGATGCACTAAGAACACGAAAAACACAACCTGTTCAAAAATTGAAACGATAGGTAGTAACGCTTTGGCGATTTTTTACAGTATCAACTGAGCTACATCGCCTTTAGTTGGCTTTTCGACGGAAAGTTTTGATAAACATCAATTTGTTTATTTGAAATTGATTTATCGTTGATATTTTTTTTCATTTGATGATAAAATTCACAAATTCTTAAAATACATTACTTGTTTTGATGATTTTAATTATTAGACATTGGCCAGTTGGACGAGTGATAAAGCGTTATTCTCTGGAGCAGTAGGCCTGAGAGTGTTGTTGCAATTGCTTGCTACAGTTGCGATATTTTTCGAAAGATACTATATCTGCGGCAGATGAAGAGAGATGGGCCCCACAAACACGTTACACGCTTCAGCAGGATACATACAACAAGAATAATGACAGATTTGATTTGATTGATTTCATCGTTATGATAGTGTTTTTTTTTTTTTTTCTACTAAAAAAAGATTTTTTTTTTTCTACTAAAAAAAGAAAAAAAATTGATAAAGCATATGTAGCAAATAATAAGTTTACGTAAAAACAAAACAAAAACAAACGAAAAAAGCTGTTTACAGTAAAGATTCAGCTACCTGAGGCTTTCTAAACTTTTTTTAGAAAAGATTCAACAACGACTAAATTCAGCTACGTGAACAGCTGTTAACAAGATCTGCCAAACTTTGCCTGAAAGATATTGTTTTACTTCGTAATCTTTTAAAACGGAATTTTAAGATTGTCTGTATTTGACTTTGAATGCATGTTATACTCTGACCTTGGACATTTGAATCAGTTTCTGCTAGAGATACCAGCAAAAAAATTAAACTGTCAAAATACCAGATTGAATGACCAAAAATGATTTTCTTTGAAGTTTATTGATGTTTTGTCTCTTGGCCAACGCAACTTGGTGAATAAAAATAATATTTGATTTATACATTCTGCTTTTGTGTGAGACACGTGCTGTGAGGATAACAACGAGGTAACAGCGAGATCCCAGTTGTCTAAATTAGCCACTTCAAGCCACCTGAAAGTCTTCACTGTGTGGTTTCCCCGACATTTTCTACTATACATTAACAGAAAGCATTGACTGCTATGCAGTGAGAAACCCATCATTAACAGACTAAGCAAGCACTGGGCCTAGGTCCCAAAAAGTACGGTACGAAAAAAAATACCGTATTTTCCTAACGTACCGTTTTTGTCTAAAAATACCCTAATACGCAATTTCGTAGCGTACTTTTTCCAAAAATCTAACAGTACCGTACCCTACCGTATTTCCGTGCAGTACCGTATATCAATAACCACTTGCATATTGCTGAATCCACTGTCATTTTCTTCTTATTGTGTACTTTTTATCTCTTGGAGTTTTTTGCTGCAATGCAATAAAAAAGTTTGGAAACTTCGTGTGAAAAGTTTTGGCATTTCCGGATAATTATTTGCATGACGACATTTTTGAAATTGTAGCTTTTTGCTTTCAAACAAAGTGCTAAACGTGGTATATTAATTCGCAACAGCTTTAAAATAAATTGCACCAAATCTAATTTCTTGAACGCAGTATCCAACACTGGGAATTGTGTAAACAGGGTTTTGTAACAAATGTGCACACTGTACCTATTTCGAAATTTGAAGTAGGCCTACTGTCAATTGTTTTGGCTAAAACCATTGTTATATAAACAGTACACGGCTTAAAAGTTGCTGAATTTTTTTGTACAATATTTATACCAAAAAGTATTCTTGCCTTTTCTAGTCCACATTTAATTCTGTTGTTTTGACGATTTTGTAACCGATATGTTTTGATATAAAATTTTTGATATAAAAGTTGCTTTTGTAACAAATATGCTTTGATATAAAATTTTGCTAAGTCGGAGTCCTGCTTAAATAATTTTAGTCGGAAAAATAACTTTCAATAACTGCGTTTGAAAACAATGCTCTAAGCGGGCCGTACTTTTATTTCTTTGACATATGTACGAGGGAAGAAACACCGCACCTGTTCGACTTATTACACGTTGCAAAGTATGGTATGCCAAAACAACGCTGTTTTTTGATGAACTAACGTTTCCAAAGCTGACACAATCTTCTACTTGTTCAGTAGCGATGATGGTTCATTTTCACCCCATCTTTCATTGTAATCTACTGAGGTTCTATCATTTCAACCAACAAAGTCTTCTTCTGACAAACACCTCGGTAAAGAGCGTTTCAAGCCAATCCAATAGGCATTTTGCTTATATCTATCAAAACAAATCCCAAGGTACAATTAGTTTTAAAATACCATTTTCCAGGGACGTGCGGTCAGGGGAGGCAGGTGAGGCCGTGCCTCACCTGTAGAATTGTGCAAAGAAAAACGAAAATAAAGTATATAATTAAAATAAAATGGTTTCACACAAATCAAAATATTTATCAAAAGCTTTATTAATTTTTGTCATATTCACTTTTTTTGTGTAGCCTATTCACTGCTTTTATGTTATGTCTTTCACATTAAAACGCCCAAACTATTCGGTGTAATATTGCTATCACTAGGGCGTTCATTGAGCATCGCTTCAAATATGCGAAGTGAGGCATTGTCAATTGTGCCTCACTTCAGCTAAGCAAATTTTAATGAACAAACTAAAAGTATGCCTTTTTTTCTCAAACAAATTGCGGACAACGCATAATGCTTTTAAATCTGATTTTGCGGCGCGCCTCACCTGTGACGTCATAGAATGAGAAAAAGTTTAAGCAGTTTTTTTGTAGTCATTGGTTCATTGCGAAATTGAACAAGTTATTTTTCTGGCCGAATAAAAACAATTTAATACGAGAAAATGAACTAAAATGGAAGAAAATTTAGTCTCGAAGCGGAGAGACTTTCTAAACTAAGTTTTTTATCTGAACTTGAAGTTATAGAAATTGCTAAATTTACGTACTCTTATTATCACTCCAAGTAACCTGAAAATTTCGACAATTATTTTAAATATGCTAGCAAATTTCTGGATTATAAAAGGAGATCGATTACTGCAGACAATTTTTATTTGGAACGAGCTAAAATTCAAAAAGGGCAACGATCTTACTCGTACATTGGAGTAAAAATATGGAATAATATTTCACCAACTTTTGAAGAATTACCAAAATACTCATTTAGCAAACAAATAAAATTGTCCATGCTAAGTAATTGCTGAAGTACTTACAGTCTTGATAAACTCGAGGTAAGCCTAAGTGTGCTCTTATGCTAACTGCTATTTTTGGTTGAATCCTTACTTTTGTTGCTTGTTTGTTTTAAAAATGGTTAAAAAAAAGCTACCCCCTCAAAAAAACTTATAATAATTACAATAATAAATTAGTTATAAGGGCAGCTCGACTCGATGACCAGAAGCAGGTCTTCCGCTGTCCTGTTTGCTTGATAGTAAGTGACTTAAACTACAGTACTGGTAAACTTTGCAATTGCCTATTAATTTCTACGCCTTCATCAACAATTACTTCTGTTAAGTGTTACAGTAAATTAGCCCACATTTATTTCCTTTATTGGCATTAATAATCATTCTATTTGTGCGCGTGAATATATTTTTTTATTGGTGTTAAGTTTCTGGAAATTGAACTCAAGTGAACAAATAATCTGAATCGAATTGAATTGCTGAATATAGCTAAAAGAAAACCGATTTAAAAGATTTGCTCGAGACATCATCACGAAAGAACCCCTCGATTCAAAAAGAGTAGAACCGTATTCAAGAAAAGAGTGGTTGCACTATAAAAATCTTCATTTGTGCTTTCATGTTTTTAGCAAATAATAATGTTGGGAGTGAAACCGGGTTTTTGTGACTTAGAGAATTTGCCAAGAAGACTTAGCAAGCACGAAAACTTCAATTATGTCCGCATTCAAAGCCAAATAATAGGCTTGGCTACCTTTATGGATTTTCAAAGCTTCAAGAATTGATTTGGCTGTAAGTGAACAGCAAAAATTAAACGAATAATTAATTATCGAAAAATTTGGTTTTTGTTTAATGGCTACAGTGCCGCCGGGGACCAAAACTGGGCCCGGGGCCAGCTCAAATATGACGGATTTCTGGTCAGTTTGGTCCGAAAAAATAATGTGATCTCCAAAAAAAAACAAAAAAGGTTTTCACCGAAATTCTAACGGTTTTTCCGGTCGAAATTAGGTGTTCTCCAAAAAAAAAAGAAAGGTTTTCAGGCTTCACACGCTGATTTCTCAGTGTCATTTCGATGGGCCCCCTCTCGAGCTCATGGGCCCGCTGAAGCCGACGGCCTTCCTGAAGCCCACGGGCCATGGGCCCCGGGGTCATTCTCCCCCTGCCCCCGCTCTCGGCGGCCCTGAATGGCTATAAAAACAATTATTTGCTTGTCATTTATTGTCTTAAATAATTTTTTTGCGAACATGAGTGTGAAAAAAAATTGTGCCTCACCAACCAAAAGCCTCACCGCACGTCACTGCCATTTTCGCATTTCACAGAAATCGAGCAGAATATTTTTGCAAAGTTCAGTGAGTGTGAATTGCGATTTGGAATCAGCATAATAACGACACAGATACGATTTGAAGTTTGTTTCTTTTTTTTGTCGTGGAGTTTCTTTTTTTTCAAACTCGTTTCCTACCGGAAGGCATATTTAACTCCGACATAAAATCGAGCATCTAAGCTTTGTATTAAAAAGTTACTTTGTAATTGTAGACGCTCTACATAAAATTTTCAAAAATTTAAAAGAAATAAAGATACTGATTTGGATTTGAACTAAAAATGTACACTTATGACATCAACATATGAAGCATGTTTTGGCAAAAGTTGATAAGTCGCAATTCGCTGTTTCGAGTAAATCGCGTTTAAAGTTTTAAATTTCCATTTGGCTCTGTTGTCAAGTGCGACATATTAAGCTATTTATTACCGAAAATTGATTGAAAATTAAAACAACTTTTTTCTCAGGGAAATTAGTTTTAGTAAGTAAATCAAAATCTATGAAAAACTCATTTTTTGAAAAATGTCATTTATCAACTTTTGCAACAACGTGCTTCATATGTTTGCTGACTTGCAGTTCGGCAACTACTAAAAGAATCGGATGGAGAACGTTGGGAGTAAGACTCTAACTTCCTAATTCCACCCTGTTTGAGGTCAACATTCTCTACCTGAGTAGGTGTCCACTTGAATTTGGAGAAAAAAGGTGTTCTATTGTTGGTGAAATCCTTTTTTTGGCCTTTACCAGAATTTGGGGAAAAAAAGTGTTCCATTTTTGTTTTTTTTTTTTGGTCTTCACTTAATTTGCTCACCTGGACAAAATCGCTTTCGAGATTCATCCCCCCAATGTTGAAAATAGGGCAAAATTGGGGTAAAATTGCAAATTATTCCCCCAATGCTCAACAAAGATCGGCACCCCTGGGTGTGTATTTTGCATCTTTCTTTCAACTGTTACTCTCATAGTTTAGTTCTATACCTACTACACGAAAATATATGTTAGGTTTATTTTGAAGTTGTGTTGTTGAGTGTTTTTATGATCATCTATTATGATAAGAAATCACAAATAAATGAATTGTCCGGTGAGTTACACGACATGTTTGTCATGACAATCTATACCCACAAAATCAAAGTCATGTCTACTGTATGTGACGTCATGATAGACATGGGTTGTAAACTCTCGGAGTTGTTTTTTATTCTTTTGCTTTTTTTCAAAAAATTTCTCCTACTCAAAATTTTAGAGTGAAGGGCCTATAAATTTTGAAGAATTTTTTGTAATGGTATTTTTATCTACTAAAAACTAAATCATCAGCAAAAAACTTGTAGGTTTGTAACAGAATTATGAATCACAGTTGCAAAGCGCCGTCTACACTGCGCGTAAAATTGTTAGTGTAATTTTATCTGTAATTTTAATGTAAAAAAAGTAATTTTATGTTTAGCGCAATGCTACAGAAACGGCCCTTAAAAGTCATAGACTTCGGCATAGTGAGCACCGTGGGCTTTATAAAGGCGAAACACTGCAGATTTGTTGCAGAATTATGAATCAAAGTTATAAAACGCGATCTATACGGTGTGTAAAATTATGACCGTACGAGCTTAAATTCTTAGTTTATTCTAACCAACTGGCAGCTTGTACGCTGGTAAGGCAGTACGCCGGGTGTACCCAACTTTTGTTTACAGTAAACTGAAAGTACGCTCCCTCGCTTACGATTTTACGCCCAATGCGAATCTGGCTTAGGTCGGGCTGGACTTTTTAATATCGGTTTCGGGCTTAAAGTTGAAAAAAATTTGAATTTGATGTCTGTAAGTATCTTATGCTCTGGGATCAAAAATTTTTGTTGTCCCGAAGTAAATAATACGGGGCTTCTGTCTGCCTCTTTTTGCCCGCATTTTCCCCTTCATACTTTTAGGGTAACCTACAGCTGGCGCAAATGACTTAGGACAAACCGTTTTTCAAGTTAAAACAAAATTTTATTATATTTATCAATTTTTGTTAAGCAAAAACACAGTGTTTAATATTTTGTCATATTTCCTTTCTTTTTGATGACTATCTGTAGGCGTTTGGGCATGGATTTGCTCAAATTTTGAAAATAATCTAGTGACATCTCCTGGCACCACACTCTTATCAGCTCAAGTTTTAGGGTCTCCAAGTTTGGTGTTTTTTTTTGTTTCATGATGTTCTTCATTTTTTGCCAGCAATTCTCGATTGGATTTAAGTCCGGGCTATTACCAGGCCAATCAAGCACTCTTATTTTTTGTTGTTGGAGAAAATTTGTAACTTTTTTGGACTTATGGCATGGAGCATTGTCTTGCATGAAGACTTCACAGCTGTGAATGTGAATGTGAATGGTTTCTTGCATGAAGACTTCACAGCATGTGCTCCTTCAGCACTTTTACATATTGATCGCTATTCATTTTTTTGTTTTTAGGCAAGAAATACAGGCCAGCTTTGCCCATTTCCCCAGAAAAAGCTCCCCATACCATGATTGAATCCGGGTGTTTTACAGTTGGGACTGTGAACCTAGGGTCAAATCTATTAGAGGCATGAGTGCGTCGAACCATAGGAGATCCCACTCGGAACGCTTGAAAATTACTCTCATCCAAAAACATAACTCTTTTCCACTGCGCAGGCGTCCAGTGAATGTATTTTTTTTTGCAAATGCAATGCGCTGCTTTTTCATTCGTTCGGTTAAGAGTGGCTTCTTAGCAGCTTTGCGGCTAGGCAAGCCCAAACCTTTTTGCAGGCGATGCTGTATGGTGCGCACTGCAACATTTTCCAGCAATTCTGGAAGCAACTTTTTTAGCTCCAGGGCTGTCAGTTGTGGATTTTTTTGCACCTCCCTTTTTATTAAAGTGTCCGTCGCGTTTGATGTCTTCTTTTTTCGTCCACCTCCAAATCTGTGCTTGGGACTTTATTGGGAGGAAGTTCTTTGGCTGAGGCGAAGCTTCATTACTGTTGACTTGGCTCTTCCGCTACGAGCACATATTTCTTTTATGGAAACTCTCTCTTGTCTCCCTGCAAGAATTATAGCCTTTTCCTCACTACTAGTATATTTTCCAGGCATTTTAAAAACTTTAATACCTAATATTCTCTAAAAAAATCAACCTCCTAATACTCTCTTTAAAGCTCCTCCAGCAACTGCCTGACTGGTATTTCAAAATACCCTCCAAATTTGAAATTATTGTGATGCAAAAATAATATTATTGTGTTATTCTATTTCCACACTGACCTTTTGTTATAATATTAATGAATCACAATCATAAAAGCAGAGTTGTGAGATTAATGTGATGTAAGGTTTTATAGCATATCATAAAATGGAAATTTTGTTAAAAGTCTTAAGTCATTTTGCGCCAGCTGTACCTTTTCCTTTTATGCATATTATTGAATCGAAATTTGACATAATAAATTAAATTTGTGTAAAGTAAAATCAAAGTTTTAGATAAATGATTAAGCTTGTTAAGAAACGCAAAATGATAGATTCAATTTCCAATCACGAAGAAGTATAAATATTATCAAAAAGTTAAGTAAAAAAACAAAAACATGTTTCAAGTTCAATCTAAATATTATCTGTTGTATGATGAGTGGAGTTTGAATTCAATCAATTTCCAGAAATTGCTCGACAGCGTCTAGAGCGAATATCATAACATAACATAGTACTCGTCAAAAATTGAAAATTCAAAACCCTTCAGTCTGTTTTACTCGTAATCGAAATCATCATGGATGTCTGTCAAAAGTAATACAAAGTTTAAAATTCAAAACTTAAAATTCTAAACCTAAAATTTAAATATCAGTTCCCCGTTTTGGTATCGGGAGCATATCCGGCAGATGGGCGGCCTAAAGTACACACAACTAGGTTGAAGTTCTGGAAAAAAATACGTGAATTGCAGCTTTGCTAATTTTACCACAGTTTTTTCTCATTTGTATCGTAACATATGAAATAGAAACATAATCAACTTACATTTGATTAGCAGAAATAGATACTATCTTAGATATATAACTTAAAATAAACATAAAATGTTTTGATTTGAAATAAAATATAAAACACAAAGTTGTAGTCCAAAGTTTGATTTAAAATTGTATTTCTTAGAGAAAGTTTATCAAAACAAAGTTTTTGAATACAGGCGAAACAACGATTTCAAACTTTAAATCAGAGAAAATATTTTTTGAACAACTTGTTAAAGTGCGTTTTAATTGATATATTCTAAAAATGCTAAATCTAAACCCTAAACGAAGCATTTTGCGCACATATCGTTTACGTTTTGCAAACTTTCAATGAGCGAGTAGAATTTATTCTGATGATACCGACGTCAAAGCGTTAATAATAATCGTATTTCGTAGAATGTAGAGCATTTGTCATTACTGATAAATCAATCAATTGCATTGTAGCAAGATTTTTTAAAAATCAAACCAATAGATTTCACTTGATCAGTTTTTTAAAATGGTGTTGTCCGAAATACTTGAATGGCCTTAGTATAGATAGCAAATAGCTGGGCTTGGACTCATGTCATACTGAAACACCATATTTTTGCCATTTTATGATATACTAATCAGTTCCAAAAAAATTCTCTGCTACCAAATTTCATCCAGTTCCCATTAGCAACAGTGAGTACAAAAACGGTCTTTCTTATCAACAAACCATTGAAGTTCATTCTTTCAAACATCTACTGTAAGTAAAGAAGTTGTTATTATATTTTGAAAATTGTTTGAAATTGATTAGCTAAAACAAAAATAATGGAATAGCTAGTTTGCTGAAATACGTCAATTAATACGGTTTTTACCGAGCACGCGCATTTACTGGCGGAAATACAGTCAAATGACATGCTTATCTTTGTGCGCAAATACGCGTAGTCGGTAAAAGCCGCCTAAAATTGTTAATGCTGCTAAATGCGCTCCAACATATGCCTCCTAAAAGGATCTTCCGCTTTTTGCTCTTTAGAGTTGTTCTTTGAATTTTAGTTGTCACAGCACGATCGTTTATGGTTGGATTCGAACTTAGGTTTTTATGTTCAGTCTTTAACACGTCCACTTACCTTATTTGCATATCACTTTTGTGTTGCGCGTCTTTCATAATTCGCTCGAAAGAAACTCTGCAAAGTTGCCTGAAAGACGCGCCTTTTTGCCGTTTGCTGATCACTTTTTTGTAGCAACGTTTTTAATTTAGCACAGCAGTTAAATCAGTTTTATTTTTTGAACAGTAGCGTCAAGAGGTTTTTATTTATGTTGTTAAATTTGCTCTTTGAGTTTTAAGTGTTTTCTGCCCAGTCGGGTAATCTTCAATAAATTTATGCTGGACTGGTCTTTTTTATTTGCTTTTTTATTAATACAAGTTTATTTTGGAACATCCTTTGTTAGCCTCTTGAGCGCTAGGACCAGACAGCGAAGACCTAGGCATTCCGCCTAGAACAGAGCCATTAATCTATAACAGTTAGTTTATAGTAAACCGGAAGCAACGTAACACTAAGCAACACGTTATTTGCATCTTCGCGATGTTACGAACGATTCCACGACTGACTTAAGAGGCATTTGCGACGGACAGGCAACACTTATAGTATTGATTGCAAATTGCGACAAGCTGATCAATATTGTCAAAATCAGTAGTTAGTACAGTAGAACAATAAATGTTTGCCTTGAATTAATATGATCTATCAAACTTGCTTTAGTTATTATAATTTTAATTTTTTTTTTATCAAGTTGCACTAGCCAAAAGACTGTGAAGGGGCCATTGAGTCAAGCTACCACCTTTCTACCACACATGCAGGGGCGCCGAGAGCCGAACGTGGACCCGGGGCCAGCTCAAATATGACGGATTTCCGGTTTTGTGGAGTCCAAAACAGAAGGAGAAAATGTCGCAGTTTTTCCAAATTATGACGCGAACTCCAAAAAAAAGGTCTTCACCGAAATTCTAACGGTTTTTCCGGTCGAAATTAGGTGATCTCCAAAATACAGGTCTCCGGTATTTACATGCTTATTTCTCAGTGTCATTTTGATGGGCCCCCTCTGAAGCCCATGGGCCCACTGCTGGGCCCCATGAAGCCAACGGCCCCATGATGGGCCCCCTTAAAGTCCATGGGCCCAGGGTCCATTATCCTCCCTGCCCCCTCTCGGTGGCCCTGCACACATGGTATAGCCTTCGTAGTAACATTTAATTGCTCAAACTCAAACAGAAAAGCTGTGAATACCAGTTTCTATTGTTTTTGGTTTGATCCGACTGGGAATTGAACTCATATCTTCCGCTTCCGTAGCAGACGCTCCATCAACTCTACCACCGATCAGTAAGTACTGTGTATAAAGCTTGAGCTCGAGTTGATTATAATGTACCTGAAGTTCATGTATTTTTTATACTGAGGTTTTTCTTCAACCAAGCGTAAGTTGCTTCAGCGCAATGAAGTGATCTGTGTTGAAGAGAAATGATAAAAAAATAAACCAACTTCGACTACGCTACGCTCAACTTTAGGAAAAGTACTAAACCGGCCTCTAGCAATTAGCATACAGCTAAGCATGCAAAAATTTATGCAGTTCGGAAATTAATGCTAGCGAAGTTTATGCTAATCTTGCGGAAATTTACCAGGAAGTGCATCGACCAATTCTTTGATAATAACACTTTATTGGCGTATAGTCGATATGTTAAAGAAAATAAGAACTCACACTAAATATCAGAGGAACAAAAATATCGTCATAAACTACTACAAATGTAAGCAGTTCAAACATTAGGCTTTGTTCTAATGCAGAAAAAACTAAGTTTGGTGGAACAATAAAAATGGTTTGACATCACAAACCAGTAGCAGCATATTCGCTATTACTGGTTAAATAGTTTCACTTGTGATCAAAACTATTGCCATATGCGGTGGAAAATTTTTGATCAGCAGTTTTTACGGATCTCAAGACGATATATAACTTGGATCCGCTCAACTTGGCTTTTTCTATCAGTTTGGAGTCATATTTGAATAAATTTGTTTCAAAGTCAAGTAAAAATTCAAGTCAAGAAATTTTTGGCCTAATCATTGTAGTAAAAAACAAAACATGAAAAGGGAATGTCGAATATACATGTTTTCAACAAAAATTGTATGATCAACTACTGTAATTGCGCAGATATCTTACATGCTCTATTACTATATTATTCACCGCATCCACATATTACAGTTTAAATTAAATTACGTACCGTTTACAAAATATCGTAGTTACAAAACTTGTTTGACAATGCTCTATTTTGTGGGGCTTTAAATAAAAATAAAAACCAGTAACGTTTTAACAGTATCATGACGAGTATCAGCTCGACGAATGACAGCATAATACACGGTTCTAAGTTTACTTACAGTACAGCCGATGACAAAACTCTAAAGAACATTTTTCAAAGCCACGATGGGTTTCCCACGTACAGCTCATATTTCGAATCCAAACTTGAGTGCAAACTCGACTTGAGTACAAATGTAGTAAAATATTGATTTAAATCTCAGCATAAAGGTTTCGTGGTAAACTTGATTTTATCAAGTGTTTAAGTTTGACCTCCAAAAGCGCAAAATTGTTTGAATTTCTGTTACCCTACTCAGTAAATTTTCACCCTTGCTGGAAATGGACCAAACTTGCTGCTGTAATATACGGCTGTATCACGTTATTTACTTAACTACAAGGAGTATAGCGAAGGTGAACACAACCATTTTAAAAATCAACTGTCTGAAAAAATACAAGAAAAAAACGTTGAAACGTTGTATATTTCGTTTCCATTCTATTGAATCTCGTAATAATACGCATCTTCAACTAAATCAGAAGCTCCTAGTTTTACTTTTGGCACCAAACATCGTTTTCCGTCTTTATCCGAAGGTTTTGGTTGTCCTTCCTGCATCACGTAGCCATTTTCATCTACAGGTGCCGGACCTGAGTTTTCATAGACTTTTACTTGAGCATCGTGCTGCCCCGATCGCTTTCCAACGCTACCTTAAAACAAACAAAAAAAAAATGATCAAAAATAATCTTAATATGTCAAAACCAAATATTTTGCTAAAACTTACTTATCATGTTAATGCAAAAAGTTTATTGCTAGCAAACAAAGACAACCGATATTTTATGTACAAAAAAAAAAGGAATTTTAATAATTTACACCCATTTTATTATTCATTTCTCCACGCTTACTGTTATTGTTCTGATGATTAGTTTCAGGGTTAATTTCCGAGTATTTGGCACTTTCAACAAACATGGAAATTCTTGAATTTAAAATTGGCCGTAAATATCCATTCTTATGAAAAGCTGCTTCAAGCTGATTTTTCAGACTGGCCCTGGCAAGATCAGGAAGTTGTTTATTTGATGTTCATGGTTGATACTTAACCCGATTACCTTAGAAACTTTCCCAATTTCTCTTTGCTTTTTAGTTTTTTACACAATGTTCAACTTGAACCTTTGTTTTTTAGTTGCTAATTGATAAAATAGTTTTTTCCATGTTGCATGACATGAGCAAGTACAGTCAACTACCGTTAATCGGACACCCTCGCCATTGGACACAAATTGCCAAGAAACGAATTTCCTACATTGTAATGTACTGTGTTTTACCTCTAAAATCGGACAACTTCGCTATCCGACTATGACAGCGAAATTCAAGAAACAAGACTGCAAATAATTTAAAATATTCCCGTGTAATCGGACATAACAATTAGACCTCAGTGTTTGCCCAAATAAAAGGAAATAATTACAATTACGGCGTAACTTTTATCACACAACAGATAAAACAACTTTTTGTTACGTATTTTGGGGTTGCGTTGTCTTAATAAGTTACTTTGCTCACCAGGGCCATGCAAGTGCAGATCGACGTTGCGTGATTGACGTACTGACATTACCAACCGCAAACTAGGCTAACTCGTTAATCTGACAACCTCGCTAATCGACGTCACTGCGTTGTAAGTCGGGCCGGGCTTTTCGGGTCGGATTCGGGCGGGGCTCGGGCCTAAACTTGACAAAAAATTTCGAGCTTAAGTCAGGCCTGAGACGTGCTTTTTTTCTTAAGTGCACAAAAATATAATCAAAATAATTTGGCAACATTGCTCAATTTTTCACACTTAACTTAACTTTCGTTTCCTTTGGGCATGATTGGGTTTTAAATTAGTGTTCGCATTCAGGCCGGGTTTGGGCCTGAACTAGTCGGCCCGTTTACAACTTTGCCACGTCATTCACTGGAACAAATTGTATCCAATTAACGGCAGTTGGTTGCACTAAAGACAAAAGTGTGATCAGACTAAAGATGATTTACATTGGATGCGAAGTAACGCGAAGCAAAAATTGAAAACTTTGCTTCGCGTTACTTGCCCAAAATAGGCAAACCGCTTAACAGCAGTTTTGTCTAAGCGAAGCCAAGCATCTGCTTCCGAAGTTTGCGACCGGTTGCAACTTTTCATAAGTTGTTGATGACGTCAAATTTTGGTTACTTCGCGTTGCTTTGCGTTGCTTTACATCCAGTGTAAACGCTACCTCATGTATTTTGCTGCATATTACACTTTGAATCAACTGTTTGCAAAGAATCATTAATTTCCAATTTGTTTTTGATGCAAATATATTTTGAATGTGTTTTGCTTTTGAGTTACTTTGCTTACATTATCCGCGAAGTTTAAAAATATGTGCAAATAAGGTAAATTTATTTTATCCACTTTTATGTAATACAGTAATGTCTTGTGTGTACTGGCAAGGAGCATCTCGACAAGAAAACCTAAGTGTTTTTTTGGTGCTGCCATTATTGCCCTTCGAATGTGACTTTTGAACTTAGTGTTTTTAGCTTACGATAATGAACTGCATCTACCGATTGAATAACTATATCACATACCAACATCGCTTAGCCACAAAGTCGCCATAAATCGTGCTACAGTAAAGTTAATGTACTACAATTATAACAGATTTTTGTGTTTGAAATGTACTGTACACTGCGTTTTCGTTGAAATTGCGCTGTTTGATTCTAATAAAGCGCAAAATTAATAACATTGGGTTTTATGTCTGCAATTTTAAAAATAATCATTTAAAAGTGAAATGTAAACATTTACAACCATCATGCTGTAATGTTTTAAAGTGCTTGAGAAAATTACATTTAATTTTGTGACTGACTCTGGCTTTGCCTATTACTTGTTTTATGTAGAGTGCTTTCAATAATATGGATTGCTTTTACTGCGTAGAGAATACAATACTTTGCAATAATTTTTTTTTGATTTAAAATACCTACAAGATCTACCAAAAGTTTTTCCTCATACGTTTTCACTGTATTATGAAAAAATCCAACAAACTAAAGCAATATTGTTTTTGGAAATCAATCTAAGCATACTAAACTTCATTGTTATCAAACATTAACTCTGTATCTTTAAATTTTAGAGATTTATGGCAAATTTTTGTGCGATCCGAAGTTAACGCATAGAAGTTGCACAATATTTTTAATGTTGAATTAAAATAAACTTCGGTCTGCATTATTCTTCTTGCTCAAAAGCAGTGAATTACGAGCTTTGAGGAATCTTTATGTTAGGTGCATTTTTGAGAGTTCTTTATGTTAAAAACAGCTTGAAATTGTTCAATTTATCTCTTCCCTGCTTTTATCAGTTATATTGCTTTGACTTAGGCTTCAAAGAGCATTTAAAAAAATGCCCAACCGAGAAAATCCCCGGAAATTTCCCCAATGCTAAGAAACCCAATTTTCTTTAATGCTTTTGATAACCTTTCTTGCGATAAAGAGCACAAGCCCAATCTGTTTTTCCGTTTTTGGAGCTACCTTGCGATTGACTGTGTCAATGGCCAAAAGTTTATTGGCAGCGATGGGATTGTTTCGATCAAAGCTGAATTTGTTCGTTTTCCCACAGACTGGAACTGTTCGCAAAGTCTTAAACATCAATACAAAACCCATTTGTGATTTGTTAGTGACTTCACATCAGTGCACGCTGTGCTCGTTGGTTAAACATAAGCTAATTACAACTTTTTTTGCTGAAAGTGGAAGCTTGAGTAGTCTACATTTGTTTTTTAAACAATTTAATGTTTTATGTATCTTTCCACACTCTTACTTCAATTCTACTAATTTTTTTTTGAAAAATATTCCGGAACAATGATAAAGATTGACAATTTTTGCCTGTAACAAAAGTTTCTTTTGATTGGGAGAAACTTTTGTTACAGAAAAACATGTTAATTGACTTAACCAAAATACACTGTCCAATCCAAAAATGCTAATTACAGCATATTTGTCTACTTCAGCAATTATTATTTACAAGAAGCCAAAGGAATCTATGATTAGTTACTGAATTATTACATCATACGCAAACTTTCCATTAATTTTCACCTCCACAATTGAGCCACAGGTTTGAACTCGGCAAGTAACTTAACCAATCAGGTAGCTTATACCCGATATTGAATGTTCAAATTCTGGTTAGTGTCCGTTTCACTTTCGATAGCCTGTGGTACAGATTAGAACTACAGTATGTGCTATCTGATACACCAATATAGGGAGAAACTTTTGTTACACCCTGTACTATGTCAATCACTAAAAATGTTGATTTCTAAAAAAATACAAACCGCCTTAAGATTTTGTATGCTTTAAGTATTTTCAATAAATTTGCAAATGACAAAATTCAAATGCATTGATAGGAGGTCGCGATACATTGTCCACCAACACTTCATGAAATTTTGAAGTGCTGTTAAGTTCGCTTTCACAAACCGTGGGATGGCTAAGTTCGGCTGCTGAAATTTGTTGCATGACATATTAAACTTACAATTTGTTCAAGCAAACAAGTGAAAACCTAGAGGTTTTTCTAATTTTTTTTTCAGCAACATTGCAGCTGCAATTTGAAAAAAATTTTGATTGCTGATTATATGCCTTGAATATTCTTTACTTTAATAGGTCTATTTGAAGCACGTAGTTGCAAAAGTTGATAAATGACATTTTTCAAAAAATGAGTTTTTTAAAGATTTTAATTTATTTACTAAAACTAATTTCCCTGAGAAAAAAATTGTTTTAATTTTCAATCAATTTTTGGAAATAAATAGCGTAATATGTCGCACTTGACAACAAGGCCAAATGGAAATTTAAAACTTTAGACGCGATTTTTTCGAAACAGCAAAATGCGACTTATCAACTTTTGACAAAACATTTTAATTTCATTTGTTAATGCTAATCAACCAATCACGCTGCATTCGTCTAACCACACCAACGTTAACACCGTTTCAGGCATCTACAAAATTGCAGGTTTTCTCCAAGCTGGACAACAAAGATTGACTGCTAGTCCAGAATGGAAAATAAGCACAAGTCGTCTTTTCCCTTCTGGAAGAGCACATCGATCCATTCTATTTAGAGCATATGCGATTAATTATTATACTTTTTAAATGGCAAAAATAGATTCATTATTACAGCCGCATTTGCATGTGGTGCATCGTTCAACAGCCAATTAGGGAATTAAGCCCAGAGCCGTCACTATTGGATCACTCACCCAAAGGTCGGATTATGATTAAAGAATATTGTAAAATAAACCGTTAAAATCTTTTGGTGTCCAGCATAATCAAAGCTTAGGGTTTCAACTGTGTGTTAATCAAAACTCACTTTCAAACGTAACTTGATTTGTTGAATCTGGAGATGTTATTATGTTTTTTGATCTAAAAAATATTCAATTGCAAAAATGAAAATATTTGAGTATTCAAAAAAACAAAACGAAACAAAGCTGTTTAGTGTTCATAGCATCATAAAAGCCGTCACCATCAAATGGTCCAGTGATTACTGCGATCACCTTCGAAATGGAAACTTGAAGTTCAATTTTTCCGGCCTGTTAAGTCGTATACAATCAATAATGTTTTCTACCGCTCGATATGATTGCAAACTTTACTTTTGAGCGGTTTACAATATAACCCAAGTGCAACGGTGTGGATATTGACACCGCAAACCCGCTACATTTTTCAGTATTAAAATACGTTAAAAAATAGATTTTATCTGAAGAGTTGGTTGGTGGTACAGAACTTGAGAATTGCCTTGATTAAAATGTTCATATCTTCGAAGCTTTTCGTCTGACACTTGTCAAGAAGAATCGTCAGAATGGAGAGCGTAGAAAAATGAGCGGCTATTTATAGGAAAAAGCCGAGCCGTGATTGGCTGGAAAAGGACCAATGAGAAAGCGTCATTAGTGTACAATCTTTAAGCTGTATACGAATTCTTTTTGTCGGCAGAGGGCGGGGTTAGAAGTTTTGATGAAAGTAGCTTCCAGAGCAGATAGATGAAAAGGTGAGCGGCCTTGGGCAAGAATAGAAAATCTGCTGTCATCATAATGTTGAGCGGAAACCCATAATCTATCGGAAACCCACATTCACCGGTCTATATCTACGCTGGAATTCCTTCAGTCCTCGGAAACGCAAAACTAACCTAATCCTGACATTAACTCACCGGGCTCTTGCCATCTGTTCTCCTGAAAGATTGCCATCGGAACTAGACAAAATCAAGTCCATTCTACTGACTAATGGATACTCTGAGCACGTGATCAAGTCGTTTATGACTATGAAGATGAAGCAATTTCACGATCTGCCCAAATTTGGACCCGAAAATTGCCCTTTTATTTACGTCTCCCATGGCTCGGTTCTGTTTCTACCCGGTTTGAAAAGCAAGTTAAATCTGCTGTCAAACAGTGCTTTTCCGCTGTGGAACCACGTGTTGTTTACTCTACCAAGGAGCTTCTCCCCGCTACCGACAAAGATGTACTGCCTGCTTTACAGAAAAGCAACGTGATTTATCAATTCTCATGCCACTGTGACAGTCGGTATGTAGGCCGTACTTCCCAAAGGCTGCAGGACAGAATCAAACAACATGTCCTCAAATCTATCCGTTCTTGCTCTTCTTCCCAAAAACGCTTACTTCCTGTTCGCCGGTGCAAATCTTCCACCCAGACTAATACCCAGTCTCTTGCTTCTGATTCAGCCATTGGACTTCATCTTTTACAAAATCCTACCTGCGCTCAACATTATGATGACAGCAGATTTTCTATTCTTGCCCAAGGCCGCTCACCTTTTCATCTATCTGCTCTGGAAGCTACTTTCATCAAAACTTCTAACCCCGCCCTCAAACAGATTTTATCATCAACAAAATCTTCTCTGTTAAAATTGTAATCATTATTTGTGGTCACTGCATTCAGACTAAAGTAAAACTTATTTATGAAAATTTTTATCTAATACTGTAAATTATTAGGCTTAATAAAGTGTTATTGAAACCCGATTCCATTTTCTAATTTAATATACTTTTAATTAAACTTTTTTTAATTCAATTTTTAATTCCACTTTTTCATTTCTATCTTTTAGTTTACCAATCATTTTTACACAAAACAAAATTGAAAACAACAAACATTTTTTCATAAATATTCAAAGATTCGCAGAATATGATACGGTATATCTTTGTGACATACCTTTTAAATTTTCTGTAGAGTACTAAACCTGCCACCAAGACGACGAGAATGAAAATGACTGCTCCCACAAATGGTGCAACAATAGTGACCAATGAATTGCTTGTTTCATCGCTCTTATTGCAGCAATTTGCAGGACCGGAAGTCACTGCTAAATGTTTGAATGTTAAATAAATAACATTGTTTTTCAGCTGGTGAATCTTATTTCAAATAAACACCTCGTATAATGCTGCATTAATTTGTAAAACGTGGTGTGTTTTTTACTCATTGAGCTATGGATGCTGAGCATGATGTAGCAAAAGCAACATGGATACTACTCTCTCAGTGAAATTGAATATTAAATGATTCAAAATAATTTTATTATTGAAGTGCACAATTCCTGCAATGGAATTATTGCAGATTAATTCACTTATTTTCCGAGTTTTCTTGTAAAATATTAATGATAATAATTGGAAAAGAAATTTGGTCTTCAAGTCCAATGCCAAGTTTCTTACTTCTAATACATTACATTAGACGGAGCCCAACACTATCAAAAATTATGGAAAAAACGTCAAGCTAGGAAACTGTGAATTCCAACTAAGTCTGTTGAATGGTTAGTTGACCCCTACTTTTTATGTTTACAGTGAACCATTCTCTTTGTTCTCAGTCATGCTTGACACGATATCGGCTTACGTTCATTGCAGCGCTGACTTGTCATTCTAGTTTGAGTACAATCGAATAAACAGCTTCAAATAAAAAACATGTTGTCATCGTTTGATTTTATTCTCAAAGAGCCAGATTGCTTTAGCGTTTATTATCACGATGAAAATGGAAGAAAGTTTAGCAGAGTTTTGGAAGTTTTTTAAGCAAATGTGGTCGAATTACTCGTCAGCAGATTGACTCGTACTTTTTCAGTTTTTGAAAATGTCAGCATGTGTGATGGCGTTGATATATCCCCCCAATAATTTGACTGTATCCCCCCAATAGTTTGAGTATGGTCTACATTTGCATTCCCTCCAATAATTTGACTCTGGTGTGCATCTGAGCGTAGGCGTCCACCTGAATTTGGGGAAAAAAAGTGTTCCATTTTTGGTAAAGACCTTTTTTTGGTCTTTATTTAATTTGCTCACCTGAACAAAATCATGGTCGAGGTTCATCCCCCAATGATAAAAATAGGGCAAAATTGGGGTGAAATTGCAAATTACCTCCCCCCCAATGCTCAACAAAGATCGGCACCCCCTGGTGTTACCCAATTTAACTTCATTTGCCAAGCCAAGCTAAATGATGATAACTGTGTTGAAACGCGTCATTTTAGATGGATGGTTTGATAGAAACGAATACGCCTCAAAGCATTCATTATTACTGGGCTGTTAGAGATGAACTTAATGTATATGACAATGTCATTTTCAGAGGATGTCATGTTTTAATTTATAAGATTACAAGACCCATGATGTTGCAACGAATTCATGCTAGTCACACGGGTGCAAAATCTTGACTGAGAAAAGCAAGGGATATTTTGTTTTGGTCACAAATGTCACAAGACATTAAGAACCATGTTGCTCAGTGTAAAGTGTGCAACGAATTAAAACCTAATCAAACGAAAGAACCCACGCAATTTTATAATATTCCTGTAAGACCTTGGAGTAAAGTGGCATTAGATGTGTTTACTGTATCAGGTCGCGACTTTTTTTTATTGTACGGTAGATTTTGACTCTGATTTCTGGTAATTGGGCGAGCTTACTAGTACGAACACATCCAACATTTTTTTAGCACACAAGCGCCACTTTGCGCGTTTCGGTGTCCTAGACGAACTTGTAAGCAATAACACGCCACAGTTTACCAGCACTGAGTTTAGCGAATTTTTGAAATTCTAGGAGTTTTGTCACATTACATCCTCGCCTTACTACAGCCGCTCGAAAGGCAAAATGGAAAGTGTTGTTAAAATCACTAAGCATTTATTAACAAAATGCATGAAGCAACAAGAAGATCCGTGGAAAGCTGTTTTGTAGAGGCGGAAGACACGTAATGAATAGCTGAAAACCAGTCCTTCGCAGAGATAAATATTCAGAGGCACACGAACCATGCTACCAATGGCCGCAAGTCTTTTTCTACCATAACAGAGAAGGGGTTCCCGAAAAGACGCTGCAGAAACGAGTCAAGTCCAACCAATATAATAATCGTGTCAGTCGTCCCTTACCCTATCTGTATCGCGGTAAAACAGTAAGTGTGAAATTGCTTGTCAAGAACAAGTTTTGGTCATTTGGCAAAATTGTCTTTCAAGTCGCTCCGAAATTGTTTTTGGTAAACGTCAAAGGCCAGATACTGTATATACACGTAACAGATTCTTCATAAAACTACTCTCTTACAAAGGTTTGATCCATGACTTGTATGATACGATACCCCTGTGCACACCTTACCAGATCAAGACTCATTTAGAGATGCTACCTCTCCTGTTATTCCCAGACGCGGTTTAAGAATCCGCCGACCCCAGATGGTCTCATGTATTATTCTTACGCCTTATAATATTATTTCATTGTGTGGTTGTTATTTTCGTTGTTATATTATTCATTTTTGATTTTTTTGTTTGTGATTATTCTTGATTTGCATAAAAAGAGGGATGTTGCGTGGTTAGCTTAAGTTTATCAGTACTTTCTATATTTACTGTGAACCGTTCTCTTCGTGTTCAATCATGCGTCACACCATATTGGCCTACGTTCATTGCAGTGCTGACTTGTTATTCTAGTTTGAGCACAATCGCATAAACAGCTTCAAATAAGCAACAAAGTCTTTGTGACAAAGAAAATAAATCTAGGTTTACCGTTTCAGTTTGGAATGTTCAGCTTAATCCGAAAGGAACTACTCTTAACTGTGTATATACAGCAGAGGTGGAGTCCTTGAGGACGTTCTTTGCCTCGAGAACACATTTTGCATTCCTTGGCCTTGGCCTCGAAGCTTTAGTCCTTGGCCTTGGTCTTGGCCTCAAACCTTACAAATCTTCGAAAATGTCCTCTCATCGGCTTGAGGACAGCGTTGTTTTTTGATTGGTTGAAAGGAAAATAATTAGGCCTAAAAAATGTCTTGATGTCAGGAGTAGGCGTAGACCGGATTTTTAATTGGAGGAACCCGATCCACACATCACATGCGATAAGACGTCATCAAAAATTTTCAAAAGAAGTGATTTTTTATGGGACAAAAATATCTCAGAATCGAAGATCAGAAGTCTGGGGCCTGGGTTAGTGAGAAAACAAGATGTTGCTAAAGGTGGAAGACTTGATCCAAAAGTTAATGTTTTCAAAATATGTGTTAAATTTTGCAATGGAGGCGCGGTTAAGAAAAAATGTAACTCAAATGTATTACAGACTGGTGTCTTGGGACGGGGTCCCCAGCTGCCGGAGGCCTTGGACGATTCTTCATAAGTTTTGGAAAAAAATGGCTTTTTTAATGTCATTTGGATCAGATTTTGCACGTTTTTAAAAACATACGAAAAAACCAAATTTTTAACATTTGAAAGCCAATTGAAAAAATTAAATTGTTCAGTTCTCTTATTGCTTATAATTCTCATTTAAAATTAAGCAATTTGTGGATAAATTTTGTAATTGACTAGGTCCAGGTGAAGGGAAGCAAGATACATTGCCTTCTGCAATGTATCTAGCAGTAAATAAGAATCCACTCAAAGATTTATCTTTTCTTGAAGATCTTTGTTTTGTCATGAGAATAACCAGTTTTAGGATTCCATGTGCGACCAGGGGGACCGGGACCCCTCAATTTAAATTCAATAATTTGTTCAGCAAACGTTTGCCCAAGCTATTCTTTAATGTTTTGTCACGTAAAAACTGGCGAGGTGGAGGTGGATTGCTATTTTAAGTTGGTATTGTAGATGGTTAATACTTTAATTATGTTATTACATTAAGTTTATAAAAAGTTTAGATGAAGGCCAGAGGTTGCAAGTTTTAGAACAAAGACCTTAAATATATCCCGAGTTATACATTTAAATTGGAAGACAAAAATTTGAATTAAGAGGGCCCCGGCCCTCTGGTCGTCAACATTAATAGTATTGCTAATTACCTTCGTGAGCGAAAACGCTAAAAAAACTAACATTAAATAAGCAATAGGCTTTGTTGTCATCCTTTTTATCATTGATTGCATTTCAATTGGGGGGTCCCCGCCTCCCCCCTCCCCCCCTTGGCTACGCCTATCACTTCTATTCTCTCAATTTGCTTCCTTTCGTTGCTAGAAAAATAATGTATGGCGATAGCCAAGTCATAGTAAACCTTATCGTCAAAGGCACTGTGTGAAAGCTCTAATCGGAAAATGAGGAGGCAAAACGCAGTGTAGTTAGTTTTTTTGATTTCTTTTAACACTTCCGGTGCGGCCGGTACAAACAGCAAAACACTAAAACCATACATGCCATAGCAAGAGATCCGAGGCTCCGGACGCAAACATTTTTGAATTGCTAATACTAAAACATGACCGTACGTATATGATAGTGGAATCAGAAGAAAGTATGTGCGTGATGATGAAAGCAATGCAGTTACCAGGGATGGCCTATGATATACTACAGTAAATATGTTATGTGTAGTATAGCCCTGCTGCAACTAACAAAACGTTACTTGAGAGCGACGGCTATTTTTTTGAATATAGACAAGCAACCATTGCAAGAAATGTTTTTGAGATAAGGAAATACAACTCTAATCTTTACGTTTGGAGATTTTGTGTCTTTTTTAAGAAGGGCCCCGAGGCAAATGCCTCCAATATTTTCCTTCTTAATACGGCCCTGCTGGGATTCTCAGACTTCTTTTTCCAGTGAAATAACTTACGTTAATTTTTACAAAGTATCTTTTAGCGGCCGAAACGTATGCGCTTATTTATTGATAGGCATTAGATGCGAAACTATTGAGAAACGTCACGTGCACTGAAACGTAAAAAAATTTTAGGCTTAAAATTAGGATTGGGAAAATGTGGAAAAAAACAATAAAAGTTAATTTAAGTTCTACAGTATTTTCGTTTTTGGAATTGCCTTGAAACTCTAAATGTGTAATCTCCTACAAAAGTCACAAAAATTTTTTTTTTTTTGTTCAGAAATTGTTCAAATACTGGAATTGTTCAATGAAAGCATGGTGACTTTGCCCTCTCCTCCAGAACACAAATATTTTTAAAGACTAGAGCTTGCAAG
This sequence comes from Trididemnum nubilum, assembly GCA_963965965.1. Lineage (NCBI taxonomy): Eukaryota > Metazoa > Chordata > Ascidiacea > Aplousobranchia > Didemnidae > Trididemnum > Trididemnum nubilum. The sequence continues at coordinate 3,932,966 of OZ014478.1, read as the reverse complement.
TACGGTACTTCATTTCATTTTAAAAATATAAATTTGCAGTATTTTGCAATACTTTTACTTAATAAAATCATAGTCGCTGTGCAATATTTAATGACTATGATATTTGAAAATTCCTGTGAAAAGAAAACATTTAACCTAACAATAAGGTTTGTGTTTGAGAAACTACTGAAAAAGTGGAAATCTATAATCAGTGGAAGTTTTGCCCTGGGGCCCTAACTTATAAAACCATAGTCGTTATATATAACAACTATGATGAAATTAAGATCTTAAAATTGACTATTTCCACGTTAAGAATTTATTGTAATTAGTTATTCCATTTTTAATTCACAAGTTTAGCCTAAATTTTTTCGTTACCACGTTACCGCAGCGGAAAGTAATCTACATTCCTGCTAACGTGTAAAACTTCAGAATGATATTCATTACTTTTAGAAACTACTTTTTTCGACTTATGAAAAACTTAACAAAATGCAAGCAATATCTTTAAGACTTTCGTGCTTAAAAAAAAAGGAAAATTTGCCGATCATGATTAAGAAAAATTGTGTCCTTGATCCTTGGCTTGGCCTCGACCATTACTGTCCTTAACCTCGAGAGGATCTGTTTTCGAAAAAGTCGGTCCTTGGCCTCGGATTTTCTTCGAGTCCTTGGCCTTGACCTAGAAGGTTGTGTCCTCGACTCCACCTCTGATATACAGTTCTTGCAGATCAACATTAAACAATAGTAATTTGTTATAATGCCAAAGAACAAGAATATGAGATGGAACGGTTGCCAAAAATTTAAATTTTGCAATGCTTGAAATGAATATCGTAATTATGACGCCGCAATGCAAGAAACAAAAATCAAAAAATGGATCTCGCACTTACCGTGTCACCAAATTTTGCTTTCACAAAAAAGCACTTGAAAATGCATGATACCGTTTTAAAATAGCTTGTTTTGAACGATTATGTCACAAATTATTAAACAGTGATATTAAGAACTTTAAAATATTGCTGACATAAAACAACGTACCAATGATGCTTGATCCGGTGGCCACTGGCTTTGAAGTTGATTTCAAGGTTGCAATGTCTGGTGAAGCTAGTGAAGATGTGACTTCAAGAGATGATTCATCTAGATTCAATTTAATTATTTTTATATAAAAGTGCTATTGTAATTTATCCATTTATAGGTGTGAATCAGACCGAGAGGGTATGTCTATTGCCTAACTTTACCAATCCAAAGTACACCTTTGCGGATCTTCCAGCAAATATTTTTTCAGCCTGGGCTACCACGACAAGTAAACTGCTAGGCTACATCACAAAATCACTGTCTTTCTTTCTTTCTTTCATGTACAAATTGCATATTATGGGAGTGAATTATCCAGCTATATACTGTAGTGGTATCCAGCTATCTAGCTAGAGTTATTTGCGAAAGATAAAGAAAGATGTAATACATATCTTTTCAAAATTTGAGCTTTCTACAAATTATTGTTTCCTGAGATGTTTCACTTCAAAGTTAGGAAATCACCTCAGCAGTGTTGCCAGTTAAAATTTCTTATTTTCTGAAGTAATGATTATAAATATATCTTTTACAATTAGTTTGAAAACACCTGGAAGTGACGTTTCAGCATGAATTAGAAACAAAAACTTTATTTCGCTCACAAATAATATATTCACAAGATACAAATTGTTCTCAAGGGCATGATATTTACATGACAAACAAAAAGATACAAATAAATACCTGAGTAAAACGTTTGGAACTCATACGCAGGAAGCTGCGAAGTGACCGTATGAACAGTCTTCAGGTCGGGCAGCCACGCAGCTATTAGTGTTACTACAGAATAATGTTTACTTTTCTTGTTTCTGAGAAATTAAATTTTAACTGGCAATCCTGTTGCCGAGATCTCCTAAACTTTGAAATGAAATACCGGTACTTCAAAAACGATAGGTCGTAGAAAGCTGAAATTTGGTGAAAAAGTGTTTTAGAGGTTTCTTTATCGTCTGCACATACTTCTACTAGATGCTTCACTTCCTTAACAAAGGAGTTTTTATTTGCCCAAAACCACGCCAACGCTAAGCACCCTTTTTTGGGTTCTGTTTACAAGTCTTTTGCCAGGCTGGGATATCACGACGGGTAGACTACTTGGCCCCAACGGGAAATGTGAGTGTCTCCCAACGACTTAATAACGCCTTGCCAGTTTGAGAATCGAACTAGGAGTCAGCAATCTTTCAATCGCCAACTCGGCGCTTTATCAACTGAGTTATCGCCGCTGCTAGTGTCTTTTCTGAGGACACCAAACAAGAGAAATTCACTTCTCCCAGCGCGAAGCAGCACCGAAATAAAATTTAGTTTACGTCCGTCAAAGGCACAACGTCTAATTGGGGAATCAAGGTGGCAGACTGCTACCTTTTTGACCACCAACTGGATACCCTTTCAATTGATCTGAAGTCATTAATTCGTCCCTTTTGAGAAAACTTTGGAGAGCATCAACCTTTTTTATTGATCTTTTATAGTTGAATATTTTTTTGTCAGATGGAAAAAAATCTTGCATAATACGTGTGAATGCAAACGATTATAGGCGGGTTCACACAGAAGCCGTCAACATCAACGTTGCCGTTCCGTCGCAGTTACGTCTAACATCAAGGTGTTCACACAGAAAATTTTAGCGGTGACGGAAGTGATTTTCTTGATTTCATCCGTCTTGCGTTGAGTTAAAATAATTTTAACTTTACGTAAGTAACATAAGCGATTTCGAGCTTGTTTTTGGTGGTTGGGGCAAACGTTGAGCCACAAAAACTGAAAATCTTGAAAAAATAATTGGTTTTTGTTGAAAAGTAGCTTTCAGCAGGCAATGTTAAGTGCTTAGAGCTGTATGTAGTAGGCTAGGTCTAGTCATGTACCGCTACTTTGTAGTATAGGTAGTGTACAGTAGCAGTGATACTGGTATCTAGCCTAGTGGTACTTCAGACTGGATTGCTTTTTTTTCTGCTCGGGAAAAGAAGAGAGAATGAGATACTGAAACTACCGGTAATTGGTACTGGGTAGGCATGTTAGATCTGAGTTGGTTGCTAGCAGCCAGTTGAGAAAGCCAATTCAATTTGGCTTTCCTTGCTCTTGTTTTGGTACAATTGGCTAAAGTTCAATTTTGAATTTCAATTGACTTGACTCTTGAAAGCTGAAATTATAAACTACTGGAAGCAATCAATTTCTACAGTAGAGACCTTTCTCATGTCTGAAAGTGGCTATTTTGCCTCTAGAGGCAAAATAGTGTTTTTCCTTTGTTTGGGTTAGGGTTTGAGTTAGGGTTTGGGCTAGGGTAGGGATTAGGGTTAGGATTAGAGTTAGGATTAGAGTTAGAGTTTGGTTTTGGGTTTGGATTAGTTAGAGCACAGTTTGGGTTAGGGTTTGGGTTAGCATGAGGCTTAGGGCTAATTTGGCATTTGCGGCAAAATAGCCATTAGGACTATTTTGCCTCCAAATTGCAAAATAACATGGGGCTATTTTGCCTCTAGAAGCAAAATTGCCACTGCCTTTAAATAAAGTGGCCGCTTTTGACCATTTTGGACACTGTATCATCAATAGCCTAGCCATGATCATATACCGTAGTGCACCGGGGTACTTTGATACTGGTCTGTGGTCATGATTATTGCCATGATGCATACAAATACTGACCAGTGATTGCTTAGCTACCAATATCATAGACTCTTAACTATTGTGTATTTTTAGGAACTCATAAGCCTATCTATTTGTTGATTTAATAATAGTCAGGTAGAGGCTACTGGTAGTTGTTGTATCTGTATACTCTGCAGTTTGTTTTGTGTGAACGCTGAACAGCCACTGAAATGAAATTGCATGATGTTAGAATCACCTTGTATTCTGTGCAGTGGATCACTAGATGCCAAAAAAAAAATAGCTGGTTTACTTGCACAGTGTTGGTACAATGCACATACAAAGTTGGCTGTGGTTTTGAATTGCAATGAGCTTTATTTGTTTTAAGCTTAATGTGGTTTGGGGTTATAGCTACTTTATACAATCAACGAACCAGTACTATACAATGAAATTGGAGTGGAGAAAACATACTGTACACTGATACCGTACTGTACAAATCAAGAGTTGAGTAGTGGTAGTTGCCGTACAGTTCAATTGTCGCTGCACTTCACGCATATGCTAGTACTGTACCAGTTTGTGATAGCCTACCAGTACAGTAGACCATCACTTCGCAATATAACTGATGCCGAATACGCGAGATCGATTTCTGACAGTGCACACATACCTACGGTACATGGTGGTACTGAGCCTGGACCGCATGGGTTTGGGTTAGGTTTTTGTGCTGCTGCACTTATGATTCTGTATGTTCTAGTACTAGTACGGTAGTATGCCATATGACAGATAACAAGTGTATGATATCGGTTATCGAAACAATTCGCGATACGGTAGCATACAAAAAAATAGACTTCTTTAAGCGTACACATACTGTAATAGCAATTTTCGATTTGATTGCGCGATAACGATTTCTGATAATGAATGCCGTAATAAACTGCATGTGCTGCATTCAGGCGCGTAGCCAGAATTTGGAAAAGGGGGGGGGGGGGGGGGGCTATTTTGAAAGAGTGAGAAAAGTGCAAACGACCTTGACCCGAATTTTCATTGTCCTTGAATCAGTGTCACACGGTTTCTCCGAAAATCAAGGCGGCATTTCTCAGAAATCTCGGAATTTCAAACATTTTACTTGCTCAAATTCAGGTGATCTCCAACACAAAAAAAAAAAGGTCTTCACCGAATTTGAGACTGATTTTTCGGCCAAAATCGGAAATTCAAACGTTTTTTTCGCCCGATTTCATGTGATCTCCAAAAAAAAAAAAAGGTCTTCACCGATTTCGAGACTGGTTTTTCGACCAAAATCGGAAAATCGAACGTTTGAGGGGGGCTGTTTTCCGATGGGGGGGCTATTTTCAATTTTTCACCAAAAATCGGCCTCAAAAGCACCAAAAACGTGCGATTTTGCATACTTCACAAGCCAATGAGGGGTGCTACAGCCCCCCGCCCCCCCTGGCTACGCTACTGGCTGCATTAGATATCTTTTTCCTCACTTTCTGACCTGCTAACTGTTGTTATCAATGTTAGTCAAAAATTGCAGTCACATCAGATATTGAGAGTTGAAACATTTCAAAAAACTCAAACACTGATTTACCGCAATTTTGAGTATAAAAATTTCTAGTTCTGCAGGTTTTACCAGTATTTTTCAGTTTTTAAAGTAATTTCTGTCAGTACTTTCAGCTTTTTGAAGTCTTCTACTTCTTACATTACTCACTATTGCAGTAAGCCTACTGATTGACCAACCAAAATCTGCCTAATTCAAATTCCACTTCAGTACGGTACCAACCTATATCTTATCTACAGATTATTTCAGAAAAACAAAATCTAGTGATTAGGCTATTTGAATTCATATCATATTGCTTATAGTAAATTTAAATTTAAGTTCTACACCACCTTAAAATTGTTCATGCAAATCTAATTTAAATGATATACAGGGTGGGCCATAAGTAGGTATACAGCCATCGCTCAAAAGTGCTTCAAAATTTTTTTTTCCATTACAGTTTTTACTTGATTTTAAGTCATATTACAGTTCCCAGTGCTGAGCAAGTAATGCGAAGTCTTTTGGAATGTGCTGCTTAGGCCTATTAGAAGTGAAAAGAAATTTAAAGTGTTTGAATTGTGATTGCTGTATACCTACTTTTGGCCCACCCTGTACTCTAAATGCAATTACTTACTAATCACTTTTTTACTTTTGCAAAATAGACTTAAAATCTGTGATCATATCAGTATTTGACTGTTAAAGAAATTTAATTATTTAATAGAAATTCAACAAATATGTAAGCTGTAACTTAACAAAAAATCTCAGCAGTTTTTTAACCCAGCAGCAGTACCATGAAAAAAATTACTTGAGCAGTACCACTGTACAACTAAGCAAAACTAAAGTTAAAACTAATCACTTGTTTCCACAATTATCACTGATACTTGATAAATGTTTGTTGATGATTTTGGCAAGCACTTCAACAACAGCAAGTTAACCAACCCCACAGGATAAAGTGCATTAAATAGCCTGCACATATTATCAGTAGCTCTCAATTTAAGCATAGTTTGATGGTATAGTGAGTGATTACTGATTACAAAACCCAAACTTGATAGACCTATTGATTTATTACGGTGACGGATCAGTGTGAACCTCTCACGTTCAGGTTACCGTCACCGCCAAATAACGGTAGAACGCTGAACGGTGACGGAACGATGACGTAAACGTTGACGGGTTCTGTGTGAACCCACCTTATTGGTGAATAATTGGTGAACGGTTGCTGGTGATTAGAACCTTAAACGTATTGTATTTATCAACGGATGCCAAAATTGTACGGTCTTACGCGATTCATTCATTACTGTATTGGCGTTCACCACCTAGCAGGGCGCGAGGAGTTGCTTGTTACAAATGAAAGCAGTAATGCTCTTCAGCCGGTTCGCCACGTTTGGCGCGGACCGGATTCTCAATTTTTGTAAAGGAGCCATCTGTTAAAAAAGTCTAAAAAAAAATAATAATCCTGTTTTTTAGCTTGAAACAAATCGGTTGTTAAAGTTTTGATTTCTGTAAAATTTGAATAGCATCACTGGATGAGAGTGGAAAATGAACTCAAGCAGGCAAAAATAAAGCTTCGTCATTGTCGTTTTCGCCTGAGATGTCATGAAAAAGCCTGAGCAGATCATAGGCGTACCCAGGATTTTTGATTGGGGGGGCCGAACCAAAAATCACATGCAATGATGTCATCAGAAATTTTCAAAAAAGGAACTTTTTGTGGGGTAAAGATATCGTAGAATGCAAGACCTGAAGCTGTAGTATGTTGGCACTTTTGGTAAAGGGAGAGGTTTGGTAAAAGTTGACCAGGATTTTGGTAAAGGAAGAGGGCAATAACTAATCGTTAGAAAATGCAAATGTCTACCTTAGGAGACATGCTGAGTAAGCTAGTGTACTCAAACGTACCACAGACGGGGGTCTGGGGGGCGGAGCCCCCAACCGCCGGTGGGCGATTTTTGTAAGTTTTTGGAAAAAAAAGCTATTTTAATCCCATTGGATCACATTTTGCTCGTGTTCAAAGCCATTTAAAAGAACTAGAATCTTAACATTTGAAAGCCAGTCGAAAAAATTTCACTGTTCAATCCTCCTTTTACTTGCAATTAAAGTCCAAAACACGTTTAAAATTTTGCATTAGGGCGTAAAATTTTAATTGTAAGTGATTTGGTTCATGTAGGGGAAATAAGGCACATTGCCTCCTGCAATATTTTACCAATAAATAGTAATCCGCTCGAAAATTTTCCTTCAAGATTTTTGTTTTGTTATGAAGTTAACCAGTTATAGGAGTACATCAGAGATGGAGTCGAGGACTCAAGGCTCGAGGCCAAGGCCAAGGACACAAAAAAAATCCGCGGCCAAGGCCAAGGATTTTTGAGGGCTCGAGGCCAAGGCCAAGTGAGGGGGCCCGGGCCCACTGGGCCACTCCCTGGCTACGCCTATGATTTTGAGACAAGATCGCGCCCTTAAGTTCTTTCACAAAAAAAACATTTAAAGCAAAATTAAACTAACTTTTTTCCAAAACGTGGAGGACTCGAGTCAAGTCACTTGACAGTTTTTTGAAACCTCTAGGAATTGCATGACATTATTATGACGTGGACAGGTGGTCGTTATTATTATTACTTGCTTTTGCACGCGTAAATCCTAAATTAAAGAAACTGCAATTTCGGACAAGGACAACATACTGACTATGCTCTCATTATATTTATCCTTGGCTGGATTTCAGTTGGGGGTTTGCATTACCGCCTGTATTATAACATTAACTTCATAATAACGTTAAACGAGGATCTGGGATTGCAACTTTTAGCACAAACCTGTTAGATTTTTCACAAGTTTTGCGTATATATTGTTAAAAATTTGAATTGCGGCCCCCTGGCCCGGGACCCTTGGTCATCAGTTAGGGGCCCCAGGTCCCCCTGGTTGTTAGTTAGGGGCAATTGGGGCCCCTGTTTGTCAATTAGAGACCCCAGGGACATGTTTGTCAGTTAGAGGCCCCAGAGCCCCCATTTGTCAGTCAGAGGCCCAGGTGCTCCCAATTTGTTGGTTAGGGGTCCCGGGGTTCCCTGGTTGTCGGTTAGGGGCTCCAGAGCCCTCTGGTTATTAGTTAGGGGCTTTGAGACCCCCTGGTTGTTAGTTAGGGACCTGGAGCCTCATGGTTGTCGGTTAGGGGCTCGCTGGTCGTCAGTTAGGGGCCCTGGGGCCCTTTGGCTGTTTAGTCAGAGGCCCTGGCGGCCCCTGGTCGTCAATTAGGGGCCCCATGGCCTCCTGTTTGTAAGTTAGAGGCCCTGGGGCCTCCTGGATGTAGGTTAGGGGCCCCCTGGTTGTCAATTAGGGGCTCCGGGCTCTCTGGCTGTTATTTAGGGGCCCTGGGGGCCTCTGATTGCCAATTAGGGGCCTCCTGTTTGTCAGTTAGACGCCCCCGGGACCTCCGTTTTTCATTTAGGGGCCCTGGGACCCCCTGGTTGTCGGTTAGGGGCCCCGTGGTTGTTAGTTAGGGGCCCCCTGGTTGTTAGTTGGGGGCCCCCTGGTTGTTAGTTGGGGGCCCCGGGGGCCCTGGTTGTTAGTTAGGGGCCCCGGGGCCCTCTGGCTGTTAGTTAGGGGCCCCCTGGTTGTTAGTTAGGGGCCCCCTGGTTGTTTTTTAGGGGCCCCCTGTTTGTTAGTTAGTGACCCTGGGGCTCCCTCGTTGTCCATAACTGCAACTAAACATTGTTAGGCCATGTTGTCATAATTTTTTTATCATTCGGGGGATTTCAATTTAATCTCCCTGGCTACGCCTATGGAGCAGATAGTAAGTGGTCTAGGGCAGGGAAAGAGATTGGTGCCGGTGGTCTTCCAAGTTTAGTCTTGGCTTTGGAATTGAACAAGGACGCTCTTCGAATGTATATGACTCTGAGGCGGTGAGACTCAGAGCGTTGTACTTCAAAACAACCAAAAACTGGAAATTAAAGTAACGGAATAATGGGCATACAAAGTAGGGCAAAGAAAGTCCTGGATAAAACATTTGAGTAAATATCTCTGAAGTTGGGGCAGGGGTAACGGAAGCGAAGTTGTAATGCGTGAATTGGAGCCCAGGTTTGGGTAGCCATTGCCACTGATGAGCAGCATCACCACGATGATGAAAAGTTGAAGTAAAACTGATCCAAAAAATAAATAAGTTAAACGCCCAGTTTTGACAGATTAACTAAAATAAAAAACAGTCAAGAGGATTGGCCGCGACTCGTCGAGTCCTTCAAAAAACTTTGTTTGCACTTTTGACTCACCCCTTACTCGGGAAAGAGATTGCATCACAATTATAAAAAGGAACGTTGGTGCATTATAACTTAATTTACATCGTCGTTCGTATTAGTATACGTGGCAAAAGTACAAGCAGCAATCTAGCTTTGCCCGGTCAAGTTAGTTGAGAGGTTTTTTTTCCATTGACACTGGGTTTGGTTGGCATGTCTGAGTCCAAAAAAATATAAAAACTATAACAAAACAGGTGTTTAGGTTATTGATTTGCATATTAGTTAGGAAATTTTGTGTGGAAAATAGGTAAAGAGAAGTTGCAGACTGGAAAAATTTCAATACTGGCCGAACTTTAAACAACCTCTGGCTTAGAAAAATTTAAGATGGTTTATTTATTTTGTAGGAGAACTAATTTTATTTGAGCATGCTTTACATGGCACTATCTCTTCAGGCAAGAATTCAGATTCAGACTGTGCGTTAGTTTTTAGTGTATTGTTAGTGTTTACACTGCACACTTGCACAGGCCAGTTGGTCGAGCGGTAGCGCGCTCATCTCTGGAGTGGCAGATCTGGGGGCACATGACAGAAATTTCCTCGTTCGCTTTAATAACGAGTTTTTTTTTAAAAGGCGCTAACGAACGAAATACTCACTAAACGTAGCCTTGCGAAATCCGTTACATCATTCTTGCTCGCTAAATTTCTTCGAGCAATTGCGGAAAGCAGTTCGAGTAAAAAAACGTCACATTTTCCTCGCCAACTTAAAGAGGATCTTGAAGCACTCTTTAAGCGTGCGAGAAATCCTTTTGGTTTAGAAATTAAAGGCGAAATGTTGAAAACTTCTAACTCATGCGAATTTTTGCTGAAAATTAATTCAAATTGTCGCCATGTTTGCTAGTAGACTGCTGCTAAAAAAAAGTGAATTGCATTGAGAACGATTTGCTGTTTCGATTGATAAAAAAATGCTTAAGTAGTGCAAGTTGACAAAAATAGTAACACACTCCTTTTATAAGAACGATTTTCTAAAACACGAGACTCATTTTAGTTCAAAATTTAAGAACAAATTAAAAACACTGCCAGCCTAGGCAGCAAAACAAACCAAAAAAAAAATTCAAACTAGCCAAAGAAACTAAAGTTCGTGCTGATTCAAAACAATAAGATTTCAATGATTTTCTTGTGTTTGCAAGCAAAATTGCGACTATTTGAGATTATAGAGCTCTGTTGCTCTGCGCAAGCAATTGAGAAATTTTTTCGGCGGTTGTTCTACTTGAAAAAAGCTTGCTTTTTTGCTTTTGCAATTTTACGATGCTGCAAAAGCAAGAAAAAAGCCTTCACTTAAGTCTTAAGCAGACAGAGGTATAGGAATTAAACAGTGCTTCAAACATGCCAGCTGAAATTGTCATCGATGCTCTCAAAATTTTTACAAAATCAAGAACAAATGAGACTGAATATTGGCAAAAAATCAAAAACAGCCAGTCTAAACTCAAGATTTACCGGTTTTAAAAAGGTAGAGTGTACTTCGACTTGCTCACTTTTGAAAAATTTTGAAACCTTAAGACCTAAAGTTACTGTTAACATATGAGTTTACCCACCAACAACCTCAAGGGCGCTTTACTTCATTAAAAAATTATAGTACGGAAAAAGTTGTTCTTATTTTACATTGATCCAAAAATATAATTAACTTTTGTCGTTCATTTACTAATTATTATCAGTTGAAGAATTTGCTTGCGTAGAATAATCACGCATAGCTTAAAGTATCTTTTTCCATAGCAATGCAGTACATACGGTACACTTGAACGCATTATTTTGAAGTAGAAATGCATATGACGTCACAATGGGGTATTTATTACGTACTAACACAAGTTACAAACATCTCGCAAAGAAATTTGAGCGAGCCGTTTTAACGCGTGTTGGGCGAGACGGCTCAGAAATGGCAGTTAGTCGACGAAGATTTTTTGCTCGTTACCGCTTTTTAGCGAGCGAGAATGGAATTTACGAGCTCGTTAGCACGTTCTGTCATGTCCCCCATGATGTTCAAATCTCGGACTGGTCAAATCGGACACAGAGTTGCCAACGGCTAGCCACGGCTACAACATTTCTTTGAAAAGAACTGTGTTGCCCGAGCGCAATGACGCGTAAACGGGACCCCACAAAACTGTTACACGTTTCGGCGTAATGCAGCTAGTATAGTGAAAGATTTGATATTTTAGTTCGAAATGGCTGAAACGAATCTAATAATCTCCATTCCCTTTTGGTTACATCCTTGGTTGTTATAATTTCCTTTACACATTTTTTGCGTCAGTATTCAAATTAGTACTGTATTTCATAGTATCAGGTACTACTATAGTTGTGCAAAATTGAAAGAAAAATGTACAGAAACTATTTAAATGGCTTTCGACCAAATCATGTTCAGTGAGCTTGGTTATTTCAAAAATTATATTAAAGTTTTTGTAGGAACATGATTTAATTGAATAAAAAATTACGCATCGCGCAGTGGTCTGAGTAAAATATGGAATTTTAATAAACCGAAACAAGAAAAAAGCTTCCGATAGAGGAAACGGTCCCTTTGTAGCTGCGGCCATGTTTAAAGTCTGTAGTTGCTGAAGAAAATAACTAAACGAACCAGGGTTACTGGTAATTATTTGTTGTTTTTTTTTTCATTTTTATCACTCGCCTATTTTTCTCAAACAGTCATCACGACTCATTTTTAGGGGCTAGTTAGATAACATAATCGGGTGTAAATGCGGTGAAAATATTGCCCAATATTTTAACAATCAAAAACTAGGATATGAAATCGAATTTAAAAAACGCGCAAAATCAAGAAAACCATTAAGTAATATTTACCAACTGCGCGTTCACAAATAACTCTTGAAATGAATGAGCATGCCACGTCGCGCCAACGAAAAGTAGAATCCAAATCGAACGGCCAGCCCATTATGACGCAATTCTCTTTATCAGCACGGTTCACAGCAAAGTTGTTCGGCTCTCCTGTGAACCAGTTTGACCAAGTACTTGATAGCGGAGTTCCATCAACCCATGCAAAATGCGACAGTCCACTGCTGTTTTCAATTCTTCTCAAACCAATGAAGAAACAATATGGAGGTTCTAATAAATGCTATATTTTAAATTTGTTGATTTACTTATGATTTAAAAATGAACAAAATTTCTTGAATGGCTGATATTTTTTTAATCATAAGACAGGCAAGCTGTTGGTGGTACTTTACTTTTTGAAGCAAAACATTTAACTTAGATATCGTGTTCATTCAAAAAGCAAGAAAGTGCAATTAATAACTGACGTTTAACTGAAATTACTGTATGATTTCTTCAAATCTGAAAAACGGCTAAATCATATATAACTTTTATTTTTATTACTACCGGTAAACAAAGAGGAAAACTTGGATATCACGATGGTGAAGCGACATTAAATTACAGCAATATCATGTAAAACGTAAGCAACAATTAAATTTTTTTTGAAGTGAAATAAGCAGAACTAATTCTGTAGTTCACATTGACATTACGTCTTATGATTGTTTTTTAACAACACATTATGTATTTGTATAATTTCTAAGCAAAAACACCACAGAAAGCAAAACAATTTTTCGGAAACCATTTTACAGCAATATCAAGAGAGTAACTGAGTGTAACGTATGTAATTTCAAATGCTTTTTTTCCCTAAATAATGCTACTCGTCATATTAATATAAATTTTTTCAAGGTATAATATTGTTGCTCTGAAGCCGCGCACGAGGTATAATAGTAATTTAGAAACGTTTTACCCGTTTAAAGACGGCATGCATTTCCCTCCTTTAAACATCGTAACAGTAAAACTAATCTGTATCTTTTTTTCAGCTGAAAATATTCTAAAATGAATGTTTGGCAAAACGCCAATACTGCTCTTTAATTGTGTGTAACTGTCTATTTGCTTTTCGTTCTTAGATTTGTTGAATACTATAACCACCTGTTTACTCTTGGTTTGTTTTAATTTAATTTATTTAGCAAAGCTTTTATAGCTAGCAACATTAATCGAAGTATCGTTCTGAAATACTTTAGATTTTCTTAAACGTTACTGAAAAGTTTCTAAGTGTTCCTGAGTTTTTAAAAACTTTATTTAGATTTTTTATTTAATTCTGTATGTATATTAATAGCAGTGGAAATTTAAAGAATAATAGAACTACCTGTTATATTTCCGATTTCTCTCAACAAAAATTGCCCTATTTCCATTCGGTTAACCAAAGCCACAATTGCTCCCGAAGCATTACATGTCTCCTCAGCCTGGGCATAGGTCCTCACGAAGGAATCACTTTCGATGTAGTATTCTTTGCTTCTAAATGGTCGAAATAGAGTGGGTTGAGCAATTGCTGCAGATGTGCACCATTGAAATATCAGCACAACGTACAGGAAAATTTCATTTAGACGGGAGTTATGCATTGCTACGCGGCAAAGTTTAGACATATTTTGTGCAAATATTATTGAGAAGAAATAAGATTCTCTGGAATCAATACTACTTTAAGATTTTTCTACTCTGCCACCTACTTCAGGTCATCTCTATAAAAAGATTTTTAATTTCAAAATTTTGCTGTTAATACTAGTAGTTTAAAACATTGTAATTAATCCATTTATTTGTAATAAAATTGACTATATTAGTCTAAAAATTATAATTTATAACTTTCAGGGACTTCAAAACGAAAGATTTTCGATGACGAAACTGGGAAAAAATGGAAGTCAGTTTTGAATCCTCAATGTGGTTTTTTAGAGCCCGATTCAAACTTTTTCTTTAAAAAGTGATTAATTACAGTGTTTCGTTTTCACTAGCTTCTGCCAATGAACTTTTTAAAAGCTATGAAATATAATTGGTATTCTAAAACAATTGCTGTTGATTTGTCTTTTAAGACGTAAAAAGAATGAAGTAGCAGCCAGCGTTTTCCGTTTTTTTTTTAAACTTTTTGACGCTGAGGTTTCCAAAACATCCACCAAAGTCCAAACAAAAAGCTTGGGCTCGTATAAAACTTTTTGATAACCCTGTAACCTGTTTTAGGTTCTTTTTTTAACAGTTGTAAGTCAGCATCTCAAACTTATATGCAATAAATGATTAAGCCTATAGCATTTCAGCTGAAACTTCGGAGTTTGCGTTACTGATTTCCTAGCATTTAAAGTAGGAAATAAGCTATTAAAATAAAAGTAGGCTAACTAAATATCTTTCATGTTGGAGATCTTTTTGGAAAAAATTATTGAATTTTTTGGAAATCACCAACGCAAATTGAAACCAAAAATTATTTTTTAAGTTTAGCTATTATAAAAAAAAAGTAGATTTTGCAGATTCTTCTTTCCTTTTTGCGTGTTGAATAGCAACTTATAGTAATATAGCTCTCAGCTTTTCAAAAATCAGTATTAATTAATGGCTTCTTACTCCCCTTCTCAAAGTCATTTTGGTCTTTAGCTTTTTTACCTTATTCTGTATTGGATGAACAAAAGTTTTAGAAAACTTTTTTTCTTAACTCAAAGCACGGTTAAATTTGCTTGTGGACATATTCGCTTAGAAAAGTTTCGTTTCCTTCAAACAAAGTCTAACTGTACAAGTACAGTTAGTAAAAGCACGAACTATATTTAAGTATACTATTTTTAGAGTGTTTTAAGTATGAACTATTTATTATAAAGGAGGTCGGCAAACTTTTTGCAATAACCTAGCATTTATTTTGCAGATTTATCGTACTAAAACCAACATTAGATGACACAAGCTACTTTACACAGTTTTTTTGGTCATCTTATCTTGTGCTACTGTACTTACAGTATAACACCAAGATACAAACCAAAGTTTCGTAGCTATCAGAGTGAATTAATATTAATGCAACTTGCAAGCCAGGCTACCCTAAATTATTATAGGCATTTGCTGGAAAACATCTAAAATACTGGATAATGTAGCACAATAATATTAGCTGCTTAAAGTGCTTCTGCTGAAGTTTTCCAACCTTTTTTTGGCTGCTGCAAGCCAAAATAATCTTCAGGATTTTACCCCGTCAAACCAACTCTCTTCTGTGATATATTTTCCTGTAAGCTTCCACAATCCAACAGTATTTTAGATGATGGGACATGGTTTGGAGGTTTAGAATGATCCCAAATGGAAGAAGCACACACAGTTTTCTCTTTGCAGCAAACAATATTGATCTGTGTTACAAAAATTCTGAAATCTGCACAATCCTTATTCTCAAGCTGATTAAAATGCTTGTTAAATACTAAAAAACGAAAGCCTTTTTATACATTTTTGCTCCATTTTGTTTGAATCACGCTTATTTTAGCGTTGTGCATGTTTTTCGCTTTGAGTTTTGACTCAAAAGGTGAAGTACGAGACAATGCCCCTCCTACTAAACACGCTACAGGCGATACGCATTAGCTAAATTTGCAATTGAATTTACCGGGCTCGGGCCTAAAGTTGACAAAAATTTTGGGCGTAATTCGGACCTGGACGGTGTTTTTTGTCTGAGATGCACAAAAATATCATCAAAATAACTTGTCAACATTGCTAAATTTTTCAAACCTAATTTAACTTTCGGGTTTTTTCGAGCACGACTTTGGCTTCAAATTAATCTTTGGGTTCCGGCCGGGATCGGGCCGGAACTAGTTGGCCCGTTTACAACTCTGAAACGGGCCACAACCACATTCAGCCAGGTCCCAGTGGGACGTCAAATTTTTTTTTGTTTTCGTATGACTAAATTGTATCGTATGTTGTTGCTTGATAACTTCCGTAGCTTGATTTTTAGTATCCTTTGTTATCATTTCTTGATTGATTTGATTACGGAAAGGTGCGACGTACAGGTGAAAAGCTCACTTTATCAGATCCTTACAACTGATTCAATATCATACATCCAGTACCATTATGCCGAGACAACTGCTTAAGGTGTTAAAGTTATTTGTCGCGGTAATGAATAGAGTTTTGTGGATGCAAGGAATATTACTCCTTGAATGTTTGTGGATGAAATGTTTGTAGATGAAGATGTTTGTAGATGAAGATCTTTCGATTGCAGAAAGTAACGTGTTTGTTGGAAAAGATTAAGAATAATTTGCAGCGCGAAAGACAATACAACCAAACTAAAACAATGTGCAATACAACAAAAATATTATTTTTTTGCGGAAGTTTCGGGGTTGAAAGCTTTTCAAAAAAATGTAAATATTTATAGCAGCAGATTTTGAGTTTTCAAATGCAAATATTTTTTTTATAAAGTGACAAACGTAATGTCATTTACCTGCTATGGGTGATCAGCAAAATGGCCTATAATATTTCTAAGCACAATTGCTACCCCACTGATGGAGTACGTTATATGACGAAGTACTGTACAAACAAAGAACTTTTAAATTACAAATCATCTCCGCGCACGCCCATTGTGTTAATGCAACGGACCGAATAATTTTTTATTGTTTAAACCCACAAAATCTTTTTCGCATTGCGCCACGACAAGCACTTGATTCATGCCGTAATCGCAAAAGTAAAATTTACCAATTCTCCAGCGTTGAAAAAAAAGTCTAAACAAATCATTCAAGTACATGAAAAATAATATTGTGCTTCTAGTAGCGCTAGAGAACACCAAGAGCAGCCTTCTAATTAGAGTTTAAGATTACATTCGACATATGGGTATCTTACGAGTTTAGAAACAACTATATAAAAGTTTCCTAAGGAAGCCGATTTGCAGAATTAGTGGTTTGCGTAGATCAATAATTTTTTTACCCATTTACTAAAACCTCCAGATTATTTTGTTGAGAAATTCTGTGGAGAATTTTTAATAGCTGGTTTGCATAATATACATTCAAAGCGTATCAAAAAATATATATATAAATATATATATTTGCCACCAAAGTAATTTTAAGAACTCGTTTTTTAAGCGTGCTGTAAAATTTGCGGCAAATGATCTATAACGTCTACTGCGCATTTTAGCAGCTATTTGCGTCTTTCAACGGCTAGCCTTAGAGGCTTCAAAAGCACGCTATTAGAAGTTAAGACATTCTCGGCTTTATCATAAGCATTTAATACGAAAAAGATTATAATCAAATAAGATCACATCAAATTTACATTGACTATTGCATACTGCAAAGATTAGCGCTAAAGATATCCAAAAATACGATAAATGTTACAAGCGGAAACAAATGTTTATGAATTTATATAAGGTATAAATTAAGTGCATGCAGCAGCTCTTTTAAGCATGACAAATAGCTGTTTTGATTTTTGTTGTTAAAATTAAAAATTTTCCGGAACTTAATAATAAGAAACCAACTAACATCAAATCGTTTTTTACATAAACATTGCTATTCTTGAGGTTTTAACAAATCACAAAAATGTTTTAACTAATAAGCAACTTTTTAGCATTTTTTCAAGCAAGACCTTTTTAAAATCGTTGGGCGCATAATGCAGCAAAGCATAGCGGTGGGAATTACTTAAATTTATGTTTTACTAGACAACAGCCTAGTATAGTAAAGACCACGAACTTATGTTTTTTATGTTTTACTTATGTTTATGTTTTACTTATATACAGTACATAGGACGTCAAACTTGTCGGTTAGTTTATGCTAGTGTTAGAAAATGAAATTATTTGGGGTAATATGCAATGCGGGTATTGACTAATTTTGTACGTAAAAGTTTAACTTTTACCTTGTCTTTCCAGTTTTCAAAGTGCTCAATCGACATGGGCCAAAATCATTTAACGGTGCAGGAAGTTCAGGTAACGGTACAGAAAGATTAACTCTTTAGGAGGAAACATCCTAAACCGGGGTTGTTAAATTTTGATTTTTTTAATTTTCAAGTGAACTTCCTGTACCTTTAAGTGCAAGTTTATTTATTTAAATTTTATTTTTTTAAATTGCAAACAAGGCTTCAGTGGTGTTGATATTAATGATTGCATATTTTCATTACCTTACTACATGCTTATGTAGTTTGTTTTTCTTTTACGCAGAAGTTCTTCGATTTTGTTTAAAATCTTGATGGTTTTGAGAGAATTTGAAAAAAGTACGTAGCGTTGGTGAGGTTAAACAGACGCAGGAAACTCGGCTCACACCAGTGATTCAATGAATGATTGCGATTAATTTTTAAGTTTTGTTTTTTACATTTTATTGATTGTTTTTGAAGTTACAAAATAAAACTACTTAAGCGGTATTATGGCTCGGTCAACAATGAGCATAAAATTGTGAGCCTACGAGCGTACTGTCGTTCCGTACTGCATTGAATTTGTTTCAACCAACTGGCAGCTTGTAAGATGATATCCCAGGCATACCAAATTTCTTAAAGAAACAAGAAATCTGATCTTACTCTCACAATTTTACACGCAGTGCAGGCCCAGCGTTTCAGTGGAAGGGTAGCTAAGTGTATGTTTTGTATTTCAAAATTCATTGCACTTCAATAAAAATCGTTATTATTTGCCTTAAATCAAATTGTTTTTTGTACCCGCTGTATTACGTAGGAGTAGGTTATGAGTTTTTGAAGCCCATTTCCTATTCCATTTACGGAAAACACAACTTTTTTTGAAAAAATGTCGCAGCGGTGGCTAACCGTTTATTAAAGCACTTCATCCAATTTGACCAAATGAAATTCGAATCTCAGCCCTTCCGTCGCAGAAGCGAATACGTTATTGCTCGATTAGCTGGTTCGTGGTCTTTACTATACTAGGCTGTTGTCTAGTAAAACATAAATTTAAACATAAATAAAACATAATATTTATGAAATAAAATAAAACATATAAAACAAAATAAAACATAAAATTTAAACATAATTATGATTTCCGTGGTCACACAAGGGAAACCCTTGTAGTAGCGATAGCCTATGGCTGTCCTCACTACAAGGGTTCAGCGATTTTTTCACTTGTTTTTTTAAGTACCACAAGTGAAAAATCGTTTATTTCCTACAAAGCCTCTGCCGCTGTGCAAGCCCTTAAGGTTTGTCCAGTTCGGCCAAGATTCTTATCCAGCTGGGGAATAACTTTGTTGGAGAAGCTGAGAGCTGCCGATGAGAGCTAAAAGCTCGAAACAGTGCTGTCCAGCTCTGTGCAACTAGCATAAACTATCACACACTATTATCCGGTTGTTTAGTCAGGAGGAAGCGGACCCGACCTCGGCGGTCTTCGAATCAAGCTGCAACGTACGCACTTGTCTACCGCAACGGGTAGAGGGTTCACAGTGCTGTTTTTCATATTACACGCTCTCAGCGGAAACTGCTGCCAATAGTACCAGTAGAAGTAATAGTAGAAACAGTCATTTGCGAAACAGCAATCACATCAAAAAACAGCACTACACCAGATAACATAAAGAGCAACAAGGCGTGATACGGGCTCGTAGCATGCAAACGACAATAATATTGTGAAATGATGGCGCAATCGCTTAGTTGGTAAAGAGTTCGTTTAGTGATTGAAAGATTGCTCCTGGTTCGAATTCCGAACTGGCAATGCTTCGGTGATAATGCAGTTAATGCTTATTTCTCATTGGACAAAGCAGTCTACAAATTATAATGGCTTAGCCTGACGAAAGGTTGCTTAACGTCGGTGTGGTTAGGCAGACGCAGAGCATTTAGGTCATACGTATGAATGTTTGAATGATCGTTGCCATCCTGTTCTTGCAGTTTAGTTTAATCCGAGAAGTATTCAAATCTGAGTCTACGTTTTCAAACGAAGCACTTTTTTATAACTGGTTTGTGAAAATTATCATTGGCTGATATAGAAGTATTGGCTTATCACGCGATGTTGCATTAGAAATGATCTGCTGTATGACATCATCGGTTTCGGTTTAATTCATCATAGGTTTCGTCAAAATCATCATTGCTCCTTTTGGGGCTTTGCAAACTTTCATAAGTTTGATTTTCGAAACCTGTTAAAAGCGGATCGAGTTGATTACTGCAATTTTCCTCCCCAGCAATTGAGTATAGAGCTATTTCGCCTGCAATCAAGCAAAGTGTGTACATTAAAAGATTATTTTGTGCTTGCTTTTGCAAAATATCAAAATATTTTTATGTATGAGCGTGTTATTCATTGTATCGTATAGCGATAACTAATAAATTGAACTTGAACTTGAGCATTGAAAGCGAAAACTTCCGTATGAGCCCAACTTACGTGGCTATTTACTGTACTGGCACAAGTCTATTGCAATTGCTTTACATGTTTTTTTTTGCAAAATACCGTGGTCAGCAGGAGAAATAAAAATAAAAGTTTAGAAATCGATAAAGCCGTTATTCCCAGGATAAATATTAATTAACTAATGATTCTCAGTTATTAGCTCCACATATTTTGTATCTCGTTGACAAGTTGAATGTAGATTGTAGTTGGTGCAGTAAATGGTTAGTGATTCAAGGTTACTTGATTTCGATCTTTTACAGCATAATTTTTTATGTATCTATTATCGCATTTTTATGTCGTCCTTCTTATGACTAGGCTTTATGACGTCAATAATGAAAACATTTCATAAATGCAAAAATCATTTTTTGTAATGATGAAATGTATCCGTTTGGAGATGAGAAATTTCAAATGAAAAAGTCAGTATATACTTGCTACCTAATTTTAAAATGGTGTAACTTTTAACGCAGAAAGGGAAAACACACTTTGAAGCCAATAAAGATAAATAAACAAAAAACACGTAAAACTGCACCAGGCAAAAATAAAGCATAGTGCTGTTTAAAAAAAAAACAAATAATTATTAAATCAGATCAAAAAATCCAAGGCATTTAGTTTTAAAATATTATTTTATATATTGAATTATTATTTAAAAATATTATTTCAGGAAACCGCTACGGAAGGTAATCTACATTCCTGCTAAGGTGTAAAACTTCAAAATGATATTCATTACTTTTAGAAACTACTTTTTTCGGATTATCATGAAAAACTCAACAAAATGCAAACAATATCTTCAAGACTTTCGCACTTAGAAATGAAAGAAAATTTGCCGACCATGATTAAAAAAAATTGTGTCCTTGGCTTGGTCTCGACCATACCTGTTCTTAGCCTCGAGAGGGTCTGTCCTCGAAAAAGTCGGTCCTTGGCGTCGGATTTTCTTTGAGTCCTTGGCCTCTAAAGTTGTGTCCTCGACTCCACCTCTGATATACAGTTTTCGCAGATCAACATTCAACAATACTTATAATACCAAAGAACAAGAATATGAGATGGAACGGTTGCCAAAAATTTTAATTTTCAATGCTTGAAATGAATATCCTAATTATGACGCTGCAGTGCAAGGTACAAAAATCAAAAACTGTATCTCGCGCTAACCGTGTCACTGAATTTTGCTTTCACAAAAAAAGCGCTTTTGAGGATCTATCCGCAAGTATTATTTTAGCCTGGGCTACCACGACAAGTAAACTGCTTGGCTCCGTCAAGAAATTAGTGTCTTTCTTTCATCTGTAAATTGCAAATTATGAGTGAATTATCCAGCTAGTGGTATCCAGCTATCTAGCCTTCAGCTATCTAGCTAGAGTTATTTGCAAAAGATAAAGAAAGATGTAATACATATCTTCACGAAATTTGAGCTGTATACAAATTAATGTTTCTTGAAATGTTTCATTTCAAAGTTAGGAGATCACCTCAACAGCGTTGCCAGTTTAAATTTCTTAATTTCTGAAGTAATGATTATAAATATACTGTATCTTTCACAATTGGTTTGAAAACACCTAGACGAGAGGCTTTAGCATGAATTAGAAAACCAAACTTTATTTCGCTTACAAATAATATATTCACATGATATAGGTCGTTCTCAAGGGCATGATATTTACATGAAGTACAAAAAGATTCAAATAAATACCTGAGAAAAGCATTGGGAATACATACGCAGGAAGCTGCGAAGTGACCATACGAACAGTCTTCGGGTCGGGCAGCCACGCAGCTATTAGTGTTACAACGGAAATAAATTTACTTTTCTAATTCCAAAGAAATTAGATTTTAACTGGCGATACTGTTGGGGAGATCTCCTAAACCTTGAAATGAAATACTTTAAAAATGATAGGTTGTAGAAAGCTGAAATTTCGTGATGATATGTCTTAGATGCTTCTTTATCTTTTGCACATACTTCTACTAGATGCTCCTTTTTCTTTAACTAAGCAATTATTATTTGTCTAACCATGCCAAAGCTAACCACCCTTTTTTGGGTTCTGTTTGCAAGTCTTTTGCCAGGCTTGGACACCACGACGGGTAGACTGATTGGCCCCAATGGGAAATAAGTGTTTGTCTCTCCCAACGACGTATTAACGCATTGCCAGTTTGAAAATCGAACAAGGAATCAGCAATTTGTCAATCGCCAACTCGGCGCTTTACTAACCGAGGTATCGCGGCAAATAGTGTCTTTTCTGATTCCACCAAACAAGATAAATTTAAAAACAAAAACAATTGCCAAAATAGAACTAAGCATAACAATTTATTAGACGCGTTTCGTGTTAACTTAAAGCATCATCAGTAGATTGAGTTTACAAAGTAAGAAGCTCTAATCTGTACAATAGCCATCCATTTATATGCAAAAGCCTCCTTGATGATGCTTTAAGTTAAAGCAAAACGCGTCTAATAAATTTTTATGCGTAGCTCTATTATGGAAATCGTTTTTGTTCTTAGACTAAGCAGAAACTCCAACCGTTATTCTCCAAAGAAATTTATTTCACCACCCAGAAGCAGCACTAAAATAGAATTTAATTTACGTCCGTTAAAGACACAATATCAAATTGGGGAATCAAACTGGTAGACAGCTGCCTTTTTGATCACTAACCGGATGCTCTTTCAATTGAGCTGAAGTCGTTAATTGGACCATTTAGAGAAAACCTTGATAAGCACCAACTGCTTTTTGTTATTTTGCATTTGAATATTTTTTTTGCTTGATGGAAAAAAATCTTGCATATACTTGAGAATGTTAACGCTTATTGCTGTAGGTTAGGACCTTAATCATCTTTGTGAAACTAAAGCATTGTATTTATCAGCGAATTCCTAAACTATTCTTTGACAGGCGGGAAGAGGTAGCTTGACTCGAAGACCAAAAAGTCCCTTTTGCTGTCTTCTGGCCAAGGCAACTTGTAGGCCTTGTTAACATAGCAAAAAAGTGCTTAGAAAAGGATTTTCAAACATCTGTTTACAAAACTTTAAGATTGCTATGATCACCATCGAATTCATCGTCGATCTTTTGAAAACAATGATAGCCTTGAAAAAGGCTGTTCAAAAAAAAAAAAGATTCGAACGGTTTTCGTCTCGCCCGTGCCAAGAATCAACGCAAAAATAAATTGAAGTCAAAAAATGCGGTCTTATATAGTATGTCGAGAAGTCGAAATTTTAATTTAAAAAAGAAAAAATATATATCACGTGAATAATTTTGATTGGATGATTGTCAAACTTCGTAATAATTGATTTTTGTAAAATTTGGAGAAACAGTCAAGAGGCTTGGCAACAACTTGTCGAGCCCCTCGGAAAGCTTTGTTTGCAATTTTGACTTACCCCTTACTCGGTAAAGAGATTGCATCACAATTACAAAAAGGAACCTTGGTGCATTATAACTTAGTTTAGCATATTACATTGCCGTTCGTATGAATGTTCGTAAAAAAAGAACATGCAGCAATTTAGTCTTGCCCGGTCAAGTTAGTTAAGAGTTTTCTTTTCAATGACACTGGGTTTAGTCAGCATGTCTGAGTCCAAAAAACGATAAAAGCCAACAAAATAGGTCTTTAGGTTATTGATTTGCGTATTTGTAAGGAAATTTTGGGCGAAAATACAGTAAGTGAAGAGAAGTTGCAGGCCAAATAAATTTTCATTACTGGCCGAACTTTAAACAACCCCTGCTTAGGCCAAATTTAAAGTGGTTCATTCATGTTGTTAAAGGAGTAATTTTATTTAAGCATACTTTACACGGCACTATCTTTTCAGGCAAGATTCCAAACTCAGTTAGATTGGGCGTTAGTTTGAAGTATATTGTTAGTTTTTGTAGTTCACCGGGGAGTTGGTCAAGCGGTAACGCGCTCGTCTCTGGAGCAAGAGGTCTGATGTTCAAATCTCGTTCTGGTCAAATCGGACACAGAGTTACCAACGGCTTGTCACAGCTACAACATTTCTTTGAAAGGTACTGTATTGCCAGGGCGCAATGACGCGCCCCATAAAATTGTTACACGTTTCGGCGTAATGCAGCGAGTATAGTGAAAGATTTGATATTTTAGTTCAAAATGGCTAAAACGAATCTATTGATCTCCATCCCCTTCTGGTTACGTCCTTGGTTGCTATAATTTCCATTACACATTTTATGCGTCAGTATTCAAATTAATACCGCATTGCATAGTATTAGGTACTACTGTAGTTGTATAAAAGTTAAAAAAAATGTATAAAAACTCTTGAAATGGCTTTCGACCAAATCATGTTCAGTGGGCGTGGTTATAACAAAAATTGTATTAAAGTGTTTGTTGGAATGTGATTTAATTGTGCAAAAAATTACGCATCGCGCAGTGGTCTGAGTAAAATATGGAATTTTTAATAAACCGAAACAAGAAAAAAGCGTCCGTTAGAGGAAACGGTCCCTTCGGCCCCTTAGTAGCAGCGGCCATGTTTAAAGTGTGTACTTGCTGTGTGAAATTACTAAACGAACCAGGTTACCGGTAGTTCTTCGTTTTCTTTCACTTTTATCACTCGCCTATTTTTCTCAAGCAGTCATCACGACTCATCTTTAGGGCTTAGATCAGTACTCTTCAACCTTTTTTGTTATGGTGCACCCTAAAAAATCTTGTGACAACCTCATGTACCCTGCGCTTAAACTTTGAATTGAGGCAAAAAGCCGCATTAAAATTGACATGCAAAAACACATATGCACTGCAGTCTGCACTAAGAATAACACAAGACAGAGCACACAGCAAATTCAAGAAATTATCTTTAATGACTTTTTTGCTGTTGCGTATTATCAACCAACATAATAAACCGAGAAATGATATTCTTTTAATTGCATTCCTCATCAATGGATCGATCTTCTAATTTTAATTTAAAAATTCGTCATGAAGTCATGCAAAAGGAGAAAGTCTGAAAAAATTTTAATGCAACTCGGTTTTGGCTCAAGGATAATTTTTGGAAAAAGTTCTGCTACAGAGGTATGAGCGTAAAACGTAGAGTACGAGGTGTGCTTGAAAGAAAGGGGACAGTGTGCCTAGTGCGTTGCATGAACATAATGTGCAGCAGCAACAAAAGCATGGTGGTTTTAAGAAGCACTATCCTTGGCAGTTTTGCGAATGAGAGTTTAGCACTTTGCAACAACCATTCACTTTTTTACAGATTTTTCTGTAGCGATACTTTAGTTAAGTTCGTTTTGAGATTATTGAAGAAAATTACAATTTTTGTGGTGTTTTTGTTCGGCTGAGAAAAAATGAACCACCAACAACGAATCAACATTTTGGAAAAGCTTGAAACTGAACCGGATCTGTTAAGCGGGGTTGTTACAAATCTTAAATCTTCCAGTACAATCCATACACCAAGGACAAGAGTCTTGAATGGAAAATGAACTTCCCCAATACGGCCCAAGGATATCCTAATCCAAAGTCAAGGTGATGCTGATCGCTTTCTTTGATTTTCGCGAAATAGTTCACACGGAATTCATGCCACAAGGCCAAACGATTAAACAAAGCCTATACAATGAGATCTTGCGACGTCTCATGCGTTCAATCGAGAAAAGTAGAGAGAATTGTGGGAGACAAAGTTATGGCTGCTCCATCACGACAATGCTCCTGTTCACAGTGCTTTGAGCATCCGGAAATTTTTGGAAAAAAATAACATTGCCTTGTTGGAGTAACCACCATGTTCACCGGATTTAGCCCTCTTTGACTTTATTCTCTTCCCCAGCTCAAGAGAGTATTGAAAGGAAACCATTCTCAGGACTCAATAGCCATTAAAATAGCCGTAACGTGGAGCTCAGAACAATCCCAAAAGAATCCATCCATGAGTGCATGAACACATTGAGGAGGAGAATGCAAGAGTGCATCTGGGCTAAAGAAGACTACTTTGAAGGGAACATGTTGTAACTTTGAATTTTTCGAGAGTAATAAAATAATTATTAGACCAGTCCTGTTTCTTTTTAAACACACCTCGTATATTCCTAGTTCACTCACATACACAATTGCATTAGACATCACGTCACAATACGGGAAATATGGATTGCTTAAAAGAGATTATGCTTGAGATCACATTAAACCATTTCGGGAGCCGCGATAAAAGGCTAGTAGGCCGTAGGTTGTGCAGGCCTGGTGTACTCCCATTCTGTGGTTTAATTTAGTAGGCTGGCGTGACCGTTAATTTACAGATGCTTCAAACTAGTCTACTGGGGATGTGGTCTAATTTTTTATCGCAAGTATCATGGCCTACTAAAAGAAGACGGCCGCACATGTTACCTAATAGCGAGAAAATTAGGAGAGCGACTTTTGCGTTTTGTGTATTAAGTAAACAAAGCGAAGCGTAAAAGTTGTCCTTCTAATTCTCTCGCTGTGAGGTGACATGTGCGGCTTTCTTCTTTTCGTAGGCTATGCAAGTGCATGAGTCAAAAATAAATAACTACGCAAAACAAACAGTAGGAAAGAGTTTGATGCTTAATAATTGCCCTACTGCTGCAAAATGTGTCTATCCATGTTCAAACTTTTGGTTACAGTCGATTTTCCTAATCATGATTCATTTTTATTAACATTTTTTAAAGGTTCTGCGCATATAGTCGGTAAGCTTATGATGCTCCATTATATACCCTTTTATAGCGGTGCACCCCTAGAATTTTTTCGTGCACCCTAGTGTGCACCGTGCACACCGGTTAAAGAGCACTGGGTTAGATAACATAATCGCGTATAAATGGGGTAAAAATATTGTACTATATTTTGACAATCCAAAACCATTAAATGAAATCGAATTTAAATAACGCACAAAATCAAAAAAATCATTAAATAATATTTACCAAATGTGCGTTCACAAACAACTCTTGAAATGAATGAGCATACTACGTCGCACCAACGAAAATTAGAATCCAAATCAAATGTTCAGCCCATTATGACGCTATTTTCTTTATCAGCACGGTTCACAGCAAAGTTATTTGGCTCTCCTGTGAACCAGTTTGACCAAGTACTTGATAGCGGAGTTTTATCAACCCATGCAAACTGCGAGAGTCCACTGCTGTTTTCAATTCTTCTCAAACTAATATAGAAAGAATATGGTGGATCTAATAAACGTAATATTTTAGATATGTTGATTTGCATATGAATTGAAAATCAACAAAATTTTCAAAATGGTTGACACTTTTTTAATCATATGACTGGCAAGCTGTTGGTGGTACTTTAACTTATGAAGCAAAACATTTAGTTTAGATTCGGTGTACGTTCAAAATGCAAGAAAGCGCATTTAATAACTGACATTTACATGAAATTATGGTTTCTTCAGAGCTGAAAAACGGCTAAATCATATATTGCTCTCATTTTTATTACTATCAGAAAAGAAAGGGTAAAACTTGGATGTCATAATAGTGAAGCGACATTAAATTACTGCAATAACACGTAAAACATAAGCGACAATTAAATTATTTTTGAATTGAAATAAGTAGAACTAATTCTGTAGTTCACAATGACACCATACGTTATATGATTGTTTTTTTGCAACACATCATGTATATCTATTTTTTCTAAGCAAAAACACCGCCGTAAGCAAAAAATTTTTTTCGGAAACCTTTTAACAGTAACATGAAATGAGTAACTGAGTGTAACGTATGTAATTCCAAATGCTTTTTTTTCTAAAAAATGCTTACCCGTAACATTAGTATAAATTTTTTCAAGATATAATATTGTTGCTCTGAAGCCGCGCGCTGGGTATATTACTAATGTAGCAACGTTTTACCCGTTTAAAGACGGCATGCATTTCCCTCCATTAAACATCGTAACAGTAAAACTAACATGTGTCTTTTTTTTTGCTGAAAAGATTCTAAAATGTATTTTTAGCAAAACGCCAATACTGCTCTTTAATTGTGTGTAACTATCTATTTGCTTTTCATTCTTAGATTTGTTGAGCACTATAACCATCTGTTAGCTCCTGGTTTACTTTAATTTACAGGAATGCTGTTACAGCTTGCACTTTTAATCAAAGTTTCTTTCCAAATTACTTTAGATGATCTAAAAAGTACTCAAAAGTTTTTAAGTGTTTCAGAGTTTTTAAAAAATTCATTTATATTTTTTATTGAATTCTTTATATATATTAAAAACAGTGGAAATTTAAAGAATAATAGAACTACCTGTTATATTTCTGATTTCTCCCAACAAAAGTTGTGCTATTTCCATTCGGTTAACCAAAGCCACAATTGCTCCCGAAGCATTACATGTCTCCTCAGCCTGGGCATAGATTCTCACAAAGGAATTACTTTCGATGTTGTATTCTTTGCTTCTAAATGGTCGAAATAGAGTGGGTTGAGCAATTGCTGCAGATGTGCACCATTGAAATATCAGCACAACGTACAAAAAAAATTATTTAAATGGGAGCTATGCATTAGCTACGCTGCAAAGTCTTAACATATTTTGTGCAAATATTATTGAGAAGAAATAAGATCACTGTAAAATCAAAACTATATTAAGATTTTTCTACTCTACAAGACTGCAACCTACTTCAGGTCATCTCTATAAAAAGATTTTTAATTTCAAAATTTTGCTATTTTATTACTAGTCGTTAAAAACATTGTAATTAATCCATTTGTTTCTAATAAAAATTTACTAAAATAGTCTAGAAATTATAATTTAAAACTTTCAGAGACTTCGAAATGAAAGAATTTCGATGACGAAACCGGGAAAAAATCGAGGGCAGTTTTGAATCCTTTGTGGTATTTAGAGCCCGATCCAAACATTTGCTTGAAAAAGTGATTAATTACAGTGTATCGTTTTCACTAGCTTCTGTCAATGAACTTTTTAAAAGCTATGAAATATAATTGGTATTCTAAAACAATTGCTGTTGATTTGTCTTTTAAGATGTAAAAAAAATAAAGTAGCAGTCAGCGATTTCAGTTTTTTTTAAACTTTTTGGCGCTGAGGTTTCCAAAATATCTAGCAAAGTTCAAGCAAAAAACTTGGGCTCGTATAAAACTTTTTGATAACCCTGTACCCTGTTTTAGGTTCTTTATTAAACAGTTGCAAGTCAGCAACTCAAACTTATATGCGAAAAATAAATAAGCCTATAGCATTATAGCTGAAACTTTGGAGTTTGGGTTACTGATTTGTGATATGTATAATAATTTTGAATGCCTGAGATATAATTATTTGCTGTGTTTTTACGTGTACATGACTGTTTCTTTTTTTCCCGCTTTTCTGGTTTGGAATATTCGAGATGATTCCTTTCTAGTATATTCTACTGTCTTCTATTAGTCACGGGAATAATTATAGTTGTTTACGACTTCTTAATTGCTATATTTAGACTTGAAGTTTGTGACGTCATAATTTTGTTATTGTAAGCTCATACACTTTTTCTGTTGTGACGTATCAAGTATTTTTCCGGGACATTCGATAGCTTTTGCCGTAGTATAAATAGACGGGTCGTATTGCATTCTAATATTCTAATATTCTAAGAGTGGGTGATGTTTAAATATTAGTTTCGTATGCAATTAAGCCGAGTTTGTGCATCTGTGGTTGGCTTGTGTAGCTGTATAGTGGGCGATCTGAACCTGGTCGATCGCAATTGTGTGTAGTAGCAACCTGAACCTGGTCGATGGCGGTTAGGTCATTTACAATCTGAATTGGTCAGTCGTAAGAAGTTTTAGTGGAGCGATTTAGCTCAGTGAGAATGTTTGTGTTTCAATCTTAAATAGAAGTTTTAATTTAAAATTGGTGTGTTGCTTTCTGAGATCCAAGAAGCTAAAGGAACTATCAACTGCCATTTTCGATTCGTCAATTACCATCTCAGTCGTTTTAGTTTTTGTCGACGTGGGCGATTCTAGAAATTAAAGGTAGTTCTCTAGCCAAGTATCAACGATCGCGACAATTTGGTAGCATTTAAAGTAGGAAATAAGCTATTAAAATAAAAGTAGGCTGACTAAAAATTTTTCAGGTTGGAGATTTTTTAAAAAATTGTTGAATTTTTTGGAAATCACCAACGCAAATCGAAACCAAAAATTATTTTTTAATTTTAGCTAGTATAAAAAAAAAAGCAGACTTTGTAGAATCTTCTTTCCTTTTTGCGTGTTGAATAGAAGCTTACACTGTAAAATATAGCTCTCAGCTTTTCAAAAATTAGTATCAATTAATGGTTTCTTACTCCGTTTCTCAGAGTCGTTTTGGTCTTTAGCTTTTCTACCTTATTCTGTATTGGATGAACAAAAGTTTTTTGAAAGGTTTTTCCTTAACTCAAAGCACAGTTGGATTTGTTTGTGGACTTATTCGCACAGTAAAGTTTCGTTTCCTTCAAACAAAGTCTAACTGTACAAGTACAGTTAGTAAAAGCACGAACTATATTCAAGTAAACCATTTTTAGAGTGTTTTGCCTATGAACTATTACAAAGGTTGGCAAACTTTTTGCAATAACCCAGCACCCATTTTGCAGATTTTTGATACTAAAACCATCTTTACATGGCACAAGCTACTATACACTGTTTTTTTGGTTATCTTATCTTGTGCTACTGTACTTACATAGTATAAGACCAAGATACCAAACAAAAGTTTCGTAGCTATCACATTGAATTAATATTAATGCAACTTGCGAGCCAGGCTACCCTAAATTATTACAGGCATTTGCTGGAAAACATCTGAAATACTGGATATTGTAACACTATACTATTAGCTGCATAAAATGCAACTGAAGTGGTTTTTAAGCTTTTTTTACCTACAGCAAGCCTAAAAAGGATTTTACCATGTCAAACCTACTCTTTTCTGTAATACATTTTCCAGTGAGCTGCCACAATTTTACAGACTTGTAGATGATGGGGCATGGTCCGGAATTTTAAAATGACCCCAAATGAAAGAAGCATAGCGCAGTTTTTTTTCCCTTAAAACGTTATTGGAAATGAAATAGAACCATGCCTTCCTTGAATTGTCATCTTAAAGTCGAAAAAAAAAAAAAAATTAAGGTAGCAAACAATATTGACCTGGGTTATAAAAAACTCTCAAATCTGCACCACCCTTACCCTCAATCTGATTAAAATGCTTCTTAAATACCAGGAAACTAACGCCTTTTCTACGTTTTGCTCCATTTTGTCATAATCACGCTTATTTTAGCGTTTTTTTACTTTTTGCAATGTGCTTTGAGTCAAAAGGTGAGGCATGACACAATGTCCTTCTTTCTAAACACCCTACTGGCGGTGCTCATTAATTGAATCTTCTAATAGATTTATCAAACATACAAAAGTAATTTAAAGTTGTTACACCAGTCTTGAAGATACACCATAGCCGTAATTATTCCTGGCATTTGTCAGAACAAGGGCTGGCATTCTTCTTGCGTACACGGATCACAAACATGCTCAGCCAGCAAAGGTGGATCCAAAAAATTTTGGTGGGGGAAATGATAAAATCTATAAGCACAAATTGGGTATAATCTCAAAATTTCGGATGTTTATATTAATGCTCTTGATCTCGCTTAATGCTCACTTTTAGTAAGCTTAATGTGTCTCCTAAGAAATGATTTGAATAGTGTACTTTTCAAAAAAACGAAAAAGTGAAATAATAACCCACTACTTTAATGCGTTAGGTTGGAGCAAAAACGCGCTATAATTAAACTCCCGTTGTGGCCCTATCAGGCGCATAGCCAGAAGTTTGCTATGGGGGGAGGCTGTATCGGGGGTCATCTGGGGCCAGAACCCCCCACCGCCGGAAGAAATTGAGGGCTGGAGGCGAAGCCCCCTAACCTCCGGATGCACGATCTTATACTAGTTGTATAAGTATGCTGTGTGGAAGGTAGCTATTGCTAGAATTTCAGTTTTTTTTATTTACAAGCTGGTAAATCATAAAATCCTATTCCGGTTGTTCAATAAAACAGTCAAGGAGTAGTTTATTTTGTCCATATTTTGCAGAGAAAGATATATTTAGGGGGGGGGGGGGCGAATGAAAAGAAGTGTGAGAGAAGTAACTGGTAATTAACTTATACTAAATACCCCCCGTATTAATGAGCGTACATATTTTTTAATGACACCTATGTTAAACATCTTTCAATAAGTGATCAAAATTGAATACCAATTTTTGGCCATTTTTCTTTTTGTTTTACTTACCGGTATGAGTTTTACAATTTAAATCACTTCTGAGTTTATTCAAGTGCAAACTGCAGTCTAAGAAGCGCTAAAACGTGGTATTTTCTTTATTCTGCATTTGGTCGGCAGGCCAATGGGGGGGTGGCCTTAGTCCTCCCCTTCGCTTCGCTACTGGGTTGTTTCGTTTTTAAGCAAAATTGCCTCAATTGGTCACTTCAAAGTAGATGCAACTTTCTGCCTCACGGATCAACGACTCAGCCAAATAGATGTAGGAATACAGTTGTATTACTTCACGGCTGTAACTGCCGTAATCATGAAATAGTACACGCGTAAACAATAGCACACATTAACGGCACGGAAGTTAAATAAGCACAAACAGAATATTAGCGATCACAAAATAATGAAAAATTAATGTAATATTTCAGTACGTCAGTTCGAATGAAGGTTTTGGGATTAAGAGATAATAAAGAATAATTTAAGTCAAATTTTCTACATTCTACAAATTAATACAAAAATAAAGTAGGTTATTACGAATTACAAACCAAAAGTTATTACTAGTCGCTAATCAGAAATATTTTAATCAATTTATCTACGTACACATAATCCAGAATAGTATCACAAAATTGAGTAACAAAAACTTACGAAAGTGAGGGAAAGATAGATACAAGTTTGAAGCGCTGCACCAGGTAGAAACTCAGAGCCCAAATACAAAATTAGCAAAGCTCTGCCAAGTGGTAACTTTCACAGCATACAAAATGAACAAATAAGTCGATACTAAAACTACTGTTACGACTTCGAATGCTCGTTCAAAAAGAGGAAATTTACCAAGACAAAATATTTTAACGAGAGTAGCTCCACGTGGTCGAGTAATTGCCTTTTTTCCCAACCAAAGCTTATAGCTAAAAGCAAGACAAAGAACGAAAAAAATAAGAAATGTCGAAAACTTTGAAAGGAAGTTCACGCTACGGTCTTCGAGCGAGGCGAAAAAATGGGTAAACTCAAAAGCCAAAAAGTTCTGAATCTTGCCGTGCATAATCAGATCCGAGAAACACCACGTGGCCAAAAAGTCAACAAGTTCGAATCATGGGTCGTATGCCTTTATCGCTGAATAGAGCAAGTTGCGAATTTTGCTAATTTGGCGCTTTCAAATCAATTGGACCTGCAAAAGACTAATTTTTGTTCTGTAAAACGCTTGCTGTAAAATTAACATTTTTCTGCCCCCTCCCCGCCCCACCATGGCTTTAGGAATTTAGAAGTCACACGGCCTATGAATTATTCACTGATTTCTTTTTTCAAATACGTTGTGAGTTTGATATCCTTCATATGCACGTTATGTTTAGGATGGTGGGGGGTTGCATTTCCAAATACCACCCCTCTAAATCCGCCCCTGCCAGCCAGGTGCCAGCGGGCCGTAATAAATTTTTTTCGTTTTCGTATTTCTAAATTGTATCGTATGTTGTTGTTTGATAGAGTAGGTTGCTTGATTTTAGTATCTTTGATATCATTTTTTAGTTTGATTTGATTGTGGAAAGGTGCGACGTAAAGGTGACATTATCAAATTCTCACAGCTGATTTGATATAATTCATCCAGTACCATTATGTTGAGACAACTTTCTTTGGTGTTCAAGTTTGTTCGTCGCGATAATGAACAGAAGTTGTGAATGAAAGGAATATTACTAATAAAGGAAGACTTCGTAGATGAAAATTTTTTGATTGTTTTAAGTAGCATGCTTGTTGGATGAGATCAATGATAAGGTCGCGGCGCGAAAGACAATGCAACCAAAGTAAAACAATGTGCAGTATAACAAAGATATTATTTTTTGCGGAAGTTTCCGGGTCAAAAGCTTTTTAAAACAATGCAAATATTTTTGGAAGAAGATTTTGAGTTTTCAAGTGTAAATATTTACAGCATTTACGAAGAGACAAACATAATGTCTTTCCCTGCTATGGCGTCATCAGCTGGATGGCCAATACTATTTCCAAGCCCAATCGCTACAGCACTGATGGAGTACGTTATAAAACGAACTACAAACAAAGAACCTGTAAATTACAAGTTAATCATCGCCCCGCACGACCGCCGTGTTAATGCAATATCTAAATATTTTTTTATTGTTTGAACCCAAAAAATTTTTCTTTGCATTACGCCACGACACGCACTTGATTCACGCTGTAATCGCAAAAGCAAATTTACAAATGCTTCAGCGCTAAAAAAAGTGTAAACAAATAATTCAAGTACATAAAAAATAATATTTTGCTTCTTGTAGTGCAGAGAGCATCAAGAGCAGCCCTCTAATTGGAGTGTAAGATTACATTTAACCTTTGGGTATCTAACGAGTTTACAAACAACTATATAAACGTTTTTTAAGGAAGCAAAATTTGCAGAATTAGAGATTTGTATAGATCAATAATTTTATCAGGTTTGACCACTCCCTAAATTTACTCTCCCATTTACTAAAAGCTGCAGTGTAATTTGAGAAATGCTTTTCATATAAACTGATTTGGGTACAGTAGTATAGTTTTAAAGTTCATTAAAAAAATTAGTCCCCAAAGTATTTTTACTCACTTGTTTTTATAGGGTGCTATAGAATTTGCAGCTAATGGACAAAAACGTCTACTGCGCATTTTAGCAACTACTGTATATGCATCTTTCAACCATTAGCATTAGAGGTTTCAAAAGTATGCTACTTGGACACTTTCGACTAATTCATACGTATTTAATGCGAAAAAGATTACAGTCAAATAAGATCAA
This sequence comes from Trididemnum nubilum, assembly GCA_963965965.1. Taxonomy (NCBI): domain Eukaryota; kingdom Metazoa; phylum Chordata; class Ascidiacea; order Aplousobranchia; family Didemnidae; genus Trididemnum; species Trididemnum nubilum. The sequence goes on along the minus strand of OZ014478.1, from coordinate 3,897,776 downwards.
TTCACATTTATATTAATAATTAGGTACTGTAAAAATTAGCACAAAGAGTATCTAAAATTACGATTAATGCTACAAACGGTAAAAAATGTTTATGACATTATACGGTATAAATTAAGTGCATATAGCAGCTCTTTTAAGCGTGACAAATAACTGTTTTAAATTTTGTTGTTACAATAAATATTTTCTGAAACTTAATAATCAGAAACTTACCAACATCAAATCAGTTACAAGAAAAACATTGCGATTTTGGAGTTACAACAAATCACAAAAGTGATTTAACTCAATTTCTACTGGGAGGGGGCAAATTTGCCTCCCCTCTCAGTTATTTTATTATAGCTCCTAAACTAAAACAAAGTTTTGCTTTGATGCACCCTGACTTTGAATCAAATTTAATAACACACATTTTCAGAAACTTTGGGGTCAGCCGAACAACCGGAAGTGACGTCTTTTTGCCTTTGTCTGAGGCACCTAAGGAGTTTTACGCAGTTTTGCGAATTACTTTAATTGTTTGTTTAATTTGACTAAAATGAAGCGATAAATTGCAACGGCCAGCTGGTCGAGCAATAACGTGTTTGTTTCTGCAACGGAAGGTTTGAGGTTCAAATTTCGGTTCGGTCAAATCGTATACAGTGCTCCAAACTGCTCGCCACCGCTTCGGTATTTCCTCGAAAGAATTTGTTTTGCCTGCCGACGCAATGACAAGGAAATAGATCCAAAAACTCGCAACATGCTTCTACGTAATGCAGTGAATGCAATAAAAGATTTGATTTGAAGAGAATAATAGCTATTTTCATTGAAGTGCAATGAATTTTGATATACAAAACATTCACTTTGTTTCCCTTCCACCGAAAGGCCTGGCCTGTTCTGAGAGTAAAATTGTGAGAGTAAGATCAAATTTCCAGTTTCTTTTAGAAACTTGGTATGCCTGGGGTATCATCTTACTATCTAGAAAGCTGCCAATTGGTTGAAATAATCTACGATACGGTACTACAGTAAGCTCTTACGCCACGATTTTACGTCCAGTGTTGACCGAGCCATGATAACGCTTAATTAGTTTGTGACTTCAAAAACAATCAATAAAATGGAAACAACAAAACTAAAAGTCGTCTCAACCCTTCATTCAATCACTTTTGTGAGCCGAGCTTCCGGTGTCTATTTAACCTCACCAACGCTACTCACTTGTTCGAATTCTTTCGCAACTGTGAAAAATTAATACAAAATCAAAGGGATTGTGCCCAAAAGAAAAGATAAACTAAAAGCAAGTAATAAGATAATGAAAAAATGTAATCAATAATATCAAAATCACTGAAGTCGTATCTACAATATTCAAAAAAAGAGTAACCTTGCACGTACAAAATTAGTCAATGCCTACTAGTGGATACTACCTCCAATAAATTGATTTTCTAGCCCAGGCATAATCAATTACAATTTTCACCCAGTTGTTTTGTCAGGAGAGAGTGAATGCGACCGTGGCGATCTTTGAGTTAAGCTGAAAACTATCCACTTGCCTAACTCAACAGGTGGAGGCTTTGCAATGTTGTTTTGGAGGCTACACGTTTTTAACGGAGGCTGTGATTAACAAAAGTAAAAGCAATAGCAGAAACAGTGAAATGCGAAACAACAATAGCAAAAGAAAACAGCACTACACCAGATGAGAAAATTATTAAATAATATGTTTACCAGAAGAGAAACAAAGCGATACTGTATGATACGTTGTACGGTCTTGTAGCATGCAAACAAGATAAATACTACCGGTATTGCGAAATAAGGCACAATCACATAGTTGGTAAAGGGTCGGTTAGTGATCGAAAGATTGTGTAATCTTGGTTCAAATCCCAAACTGGCAAATCGTCTTTGTATCCGTGGAAAAACACTTAACGCTCATTTCTCATTGGAGCCAAGTAGTACATAAATTATGATGGCGTATCCTGACAAAAGACTTGCAAATTGAACCCCAAAATGTTACTTAATTAGCTTTAGTTTGGTTAAAATGAATCAATAATTTCATGAATGAATGTTCACACGCATAAATGAATAAATGATCGCTGCCATCCAGTTCTAATAATTTTAGTTTGATTCGGCATGTGTTCAAATCTGAGTCGACGCTTTCAAGCAAAAACACTTTTTCAATTATTATAGCATCGATTTCTTTTTTATAACTAGTTTGTGAAAATTGTTATTGGCTGATATATCGTAGCTTATTACGGAATGTTGCGTAGGAAATGATCTAATAGCATATTATCGGTTTCGGTTTAATTCATCATAGGTTTCGTCAGAATCATCATTTTTTTTGTGAGGACTTTGCAAGCTTTCATACTTTTGATTTATGAAACCAGCTAAAGGCGGATTCTGCTGATTACTGAAATTTCGTTCACCAGCCGTTGAGTATACAGCTATTTCGCCAGGAATCAAACAAGGGTTGTACATTATACGAGCAAACTTCCGCCTGAACCCAACTTATGTTTTTGTTTACTGAGCTGATATTTTTCTATTGCAATATTGCTGTTACAAGTTTATTTACTAAACACATGGTATGCAGTAGAAATAAACAAAAAAAATGCAGAAATTGATAAGGGCGCTATTCCCAAGGTAAATAGCTTAATAATGTTTCTTAAACAGGGACTGAACGATGTTTGAAAGGTATTTGAATTTCGTTAAAAAGTACGTAAATCAAAACTATGGAATTTTCTAAGGTACAGTATGAGCGAAAAAAATTATTTCTCTCCGTTTTATCGTTACTGAGTGACATCATTTCAAACATTACTGATCCATTCCACAAAGTAAAATTACGAGGAGCTAGTCGTGCAAAACTTACGCAGGGAGCCGCACACAAGCGTAACGGTACGTCGCTTTCGTATGCTAAAAAGCTGCTGCTACGTAATTGCTATCCCCTCAGACTGGCATTGCTGCCCTAACCCTAACTGTTGTGCAAGGTTTAGAAGCAAAAAAAGATTACTACATGCTTCACCTTTGAGGTTCCTGCATTCTGTATCACGTACGCACTACCCTTCCGCGCATCGAACCCAGTTACCGCGGATCGCGAGCTAAGCGTACTAACCACTAGACCGCCCAGCTTATAGTTTAGACGAGACAAAATGTCGTATTTAAACCAAATGTATGAGAAAAAGGCAATAAAGGGTTACGCTTCAATGCGGCTGCCTACGTGACTTTTGCATGACTAGCTTCTACTAGTAAAATTAACGTCACTAACTCCCTGCGTCACAGGTTGTTGCTGTATGCTACAATTCAAGTTAGAGCTTCGCCGGTGTAGGCTAGGCTTGAAAATATGAAGTATAACAAAGGAAATTGAAGGTGAATTATGAAATGCTGCTTTATACAGCCTATAGTAGGCCTGGTTTAGGTTAGTACTTATTCAGGCTAGGCCTACCGGAAAAGTGAGACCACTCAACTGTAGGCTAGGCTATACCACTAAAGGGAATGCTAACGCTAGTGGCTGTATTCAAAGATTGGTATAGCCTACTCTGTACTATTGCAATGACAAACAGCAACTGACAAGAAACTAAGTAATGCTAGGCTACCTATGACCTGTAAGTGAAGTTTTCTTGTTAATAGGCCTATGCACTAAACACTAAACGGCTACCGGTACCGTACGGTGCTATTTACCAGTAGCCAATTGCAGTGGTGTAAAGTAACGAAATACTTTTACTTGACCCCATAAACATTGCCATGTGTAATAAACGAGTAATACACGTGTTCACCAACCCCAGTTAGACGTGTAAAACCCGAGTACAAAACACGGGTTTTTCACGACGTTTTGCACCAACGTCACCCGTGTTTTACACGTGTTTTGGTACGTGTTTGCTACGTAACCCTAACACGTGTTTGCTACGTAACCCTAACACGTGTTGACTACGTGTTTTTAACACGTAAAAAATACGTGAATTGGACACGTGTTTTAAACATTGCCATGTGTAATAAACGAGTAAAACACGTGTTCACCAACCCGTTAGACGTGTAAAACCCGTGTACAAAACACGGGTTTTTCACGACGTTTTGCACCAACGTCACCCGTGTTTGCTACGTAACCCTAACACGTGTTGACTACGTGTTTTTAACCCGTAAAAAATACGTGAATTGGACACGTGTTTATTATCAATTCTTGACTCGTGTTCGACTCGAGTTTTTACGCGATTGCTACACGTGTTTTAACAACGGTTTTCGACATGTGTTTGACTAACAGTTTTTACGTGATTTCGATACGAATTTATCATCGGTTCTTTAAACGATCCTTTAAAACTTCTGATAGATACGCGAAACACAAGTCTTGACCAGAATGTTACACGATAAACTGTTCGTAAAGCTACTATAAATTTTTGTCACAAAAAGCTACTAATTCAGCGTGTTTTGTTAAAACTTACTGGCGCCTTCTAAAGCGATCAGTGATTTTGTGTTTCCAGCTTGCTATCACTAAGTATAAACACTTCGAAGTATTCTACTGAATAATATAATTTCATATGCAACATGCTCAACAGCTGAGTTTATCAAACATTTATTTACAAACCCAAATAAAAAACATAAAAAACACTAGTTCATACAACAGGTGGCCTAGGCCTTTGCAGTCTCTTGGTTGCAGATTTTACATATTCTTGTATCACTTTTTAGACAAGAGGATTTATAACTTTCGAATCCGCTGTACGTACAGCAACTGCAAAGCAAAATAAAACATATGAAAACAGGTAGCAAAATTAGAAATATATTAATCGAAATTGGCAAGAATTAGTAGACTCTGACTCCCGACTATTCCGAAAAAATTTGTTGTTTTTAGAGAAAGCAGATAAAATCATTGGGATTTCTACAAACGACCATTAACGTCAGCGTTGCAAACTTGAATCGACCATGTACATTACATCCGAGCTATAGTTTAGCCAAACGTTATATCAAAACAATGCTCTGAGCACAGACAAAAAACGAGCTTGCTATTTTATTTCTTCAGAAAAAACGCGAAAATTGTCTGCTTGATGCTGACATACTCCGCGAAATGTTCACATGATTTTACATTAGCTGGTTGTCAATGGAGTGGATATTTTAATTCGCTGCGGAGAGAAATTTCTTTTGTTTGTTGTTGCGTGTATTGCTAATATTTGCAAACATATTTTGAAGTTCTAAACGTAAAAAAGTGAGCTTAGGGAAAAGTTTAATTTCCCGCCAAAAATTTATTTCACCAGTTAGCACCAGTAAGCTATTAAAGGATGAATTATCTGATAAACTTCAATGTTTAGGAACCATGAAATTACAACTAGCGATAGCTGCGTAATAATACAAAAAATGACGAAGGCTAATAACAAACGAGCCAAGTCAACTGACCGCGAACCAGTGGTTTCGTTACAGTGATTTGGTTACTCATTTCGTCGCAGTGATTTCGTCACAAAGTGAGGGTTTGGGCAAGATGGCTCTGGCGATAGTAAAAGTATATTTAGGATCGCCCTTCTCAGCCAATCGGCGTTGCTCGTGGTCAGTTTGTTTGCGGTCAGTTTGCTCGCGGTCAGTTGTCGTGGACCCAATAACAAACGAACTGGCTGCATTTATGTTGCCTACTGCAAGCAGCAGCAATAGTAGGTATTGGAAGCTAATAGCACTTTTACATTACGCTTACTCATTCTTTCCACACAGAGACTCAAAAATAAATTTTGCATTAAAAAATTAGTAATGCAACAGTATTTATTAACCATACAGTAGGTTCAGTTTCACTCCAAACATGTTGTATAGTTAAACTGTACAACAATTTTTTGCCTCTGTTGCATCAAAACAAGCTCTCAAGCAATCAGGTTTCATTCCCACGGTCCAGCTTGTTTTATCACACTCTCACAAATTATCAAAATTGGCGAAAGGCAGCGATATGTAACCATCTTTACTTCGCACACATTTTGTTTTAAAGTATATACTGTGATAAATACCCGTAAAAAATCCACCAACATGATTAACAAGGCGATGACATTCTGTGTCGTATGTCTTAGGCTGTTTATCATAGTTTTGATTGTGCCCTCAGACTCAAGGATACTGGCTATAGCATATCATTAAATTCTCAGTGCATAGTCCTCCATGAACTAACTGTACAAACATATTAAAAAAAAAAAACAGTGGAAGCTTTCGAAAAACATGCACGTCGTGAAAGTGAAAGCTGATTGGCGGAGAGGTTACGCCATGTTATGACGCTGCAAAACTACTGAAGAGTTTTTTTTTCACAAGGGAATAAACCTAATGTATAGCGAAAACACACTGTGGTAATACAACACAACAAACAACCTGAAACGGCGTAATTATTTCTCTCCTCAGGACTTGAAATATCCACTTCATTAAAAATCAACCAACGTAAAAATTATTTGAAAATTCCTCAGGTACGCCATAGAGCAGACAATTCACGGGTTTTCTTTTAAAAGTTAATAAGCTATTTCTTGATATAAAATTTAGCTAGACCGGATCTCGGCTTTAAGGGAAATTAGACATCTCTCAAACAGATTGTTTAAAAGGAATGGAGTTAACGCAAGAAAAGACTATCTATACATTACACTTATTTTAGAAATCCGATTGATTTTGCCTGCTATCCTCCTTTTTACAACTTATGGCTCGAATTTCGACTTCTGACTTTAAAACTAGGCAAAGAATTCCATTCTAATTCCCAATTGAGTAATGGAAAAATTTATAATATTCTACAAAAAACGTCCAATTCCTAATCCTGCTTATGCTAAAGCGATTTATACCCTTAAAATATGAAGCCGGAAACTGACTTTATATGGTCTATGGGCCAAGTGATTATCGTGCCGAATAAAATGGTTATTTATTTCAACACGGATAAGTTTATACCAGGAACAATATAAGGAGTTAACCTTTTAAGAAACCCAAACAACTATAACAACTTACCATTCAAAATTTCTTCAATGTTGCTGCTCTTCAGGCCATGCTTTGAGCCACGCTAGCCCAACCAGTTAAATTTTTCCATTAACACATCCGTGAATATGCATGAAAGCATTTCGCGGATGCTCTTTTTAGGATCCTTGGAGAAGTAGCGTTGTAAATATGTTACCTAAATAAAAAACGGTCCACTTATTTATATTTAATCTTACTGATAGTTGACGCTCGAACGCAACAAAAATTAACCGGCATACACAGAATCACAGGCTTATACTACCAAACTAGCGAGAATCCGTAGCATTTCAAGTAATTCTTTTATAGCTTAATGTCGAAGTCGACTTGCACTTCTTATAAAGCACCATCTACACTATGCGCAAGGTTTTTGTGTGTTTAACGTGCATACGAACGAGAGCGAATCAAATCACAGTGTCAAGACTGAACCACATTTTCGCCAACCACACGCCCATATTCGGCATTTTTTCGTATAAATTCTACGCAAAGCCAAAGTGCAGCTAATCGCTGCAGAGCGAAAAAAATTTTAAACCTAGTCTCGCTCAAGCGACCGCGCCTGGTCGAACGTAGAGCAACTTCAAGTAACACAATACAACTAAAAAGTGAGCATGCGCTAACTAAAAATTGAAGCAGAGTGTAGACAAGGCTAAAAAACGGCAAAAAAGTCACATTTTTGTTATTTTTATACAACATTGCAAGAACAAAATATATCTTACCAGCTTTTTTTGAGACTCAACACATTCTAGCTGCGTGGATTCCAACTTTTCAAAGACCCTCATTTCGCCCACCGGAAGCGAAAATTCTTCCGGACATCCAATTACCAGAACGGATGCAATCGCAACTGCAGGGCATTGCCCAATCTTGGACAAAATAGCATCCAATTTTTGATGAACGGAATTAATTTCTTGTTTGAATTCTATCCGAGTAATTCGAGTTCGACGAGCTAAAATATTGCAAAATAATAAGGTTTTGTAAAACTCCAAACTTTTTTCTAACATTTTAAATGTTTAGATTTACGTCTACCGCAATTATGGTTCAAATTTTACTATTTTGGTAACTTAATACTTTGCACAAGTCCTTTTTTAGTTTTTACCTCCGCTAACATGCTAGACTAAATTTACAATAAGGGTACCAAAACTCAACAAATTTGCATGAAGATAACCGTACATAACAGTTTTTTTATAAGTCTGGTACTTAAAAAACATAATGAGCAGAATTTGACTCGCTCAATATTCGCAGTACGGTAAGTTATTTCTAGCAAGTATTTTATGCTCAATCGAAAAAAATTAATATACGAATGTTGTTTTTTTTGCATTATTTCTGGTTCTTTTTGAAAAATTCTTAAATTAAAAGTACACTGCATATGTTACTCTTAATCACTCCAATATGCTATTGCACGTAGCCACAAGCCTTGTTTAAATAGCCCAAAATTATCGTCTTTCTCCGCGTTTAATTTTATTTTAGATATCTCACAAAGATATTACAACGATAAAAATATTGATCATTTTGGAAATCGCGAATTAACATATTAAAAAATATACAAAACATACAGTAAAAAAAGAAATTATGGCAGCGGTATGCAGCTTCGCCGAGCATGAAGTCGCGCAAAGCTTAACAGTACCATATTATTGAGTAGTGAGCGCCTTAATCGTTAGGGCTACATCCAAAATTCCACAGAAAACAGTATCGTACCTTCCCTGCATAACGAAACCAGTTTTTCATCATGATCATCTTGGTTAGAAGAAGAACTAAAGCAATTTCGTTCGCTTTTTCCTTCAGCTTCCGCCAGTGCAGGTACTTCATCAATTTGAAAATTTTCTGAAACAATCAGAAGCTGATTTCAGTCAAACGGATCTATACAAAAAGTCGACCGCGTGGCCAAGAGTGGAAAGGCTACGGTTTTTTAAACCCCCACCTGGTCACGTTGTTGCCACATTGGATAGAACGTTTTACGATGATTATCTCTGGTTTAGAACAATCAGCAAATTTAGTGGGCAAGATATCGAAGAAATCCACAGGAGCATTGGACCATCGAAAATCCCTTATGCAAGTGCGGATTTCTCCGAGCACCTAAATTATTGCTTATCGCAACGAACAATGTGCGGATTGTGCAGGACAATAAACATGCAGCAACTACAAATATCAACGAAAAGGAGCAAAATCTACCTGTTTGCTCATTATTGATGATACAAAAGTAAGCATTTTTAAGATCTGGAAGATAGGGCTGATAGCTCTTTCCATGCCTTATCGATCAAAATAATGAATTTCCGAAAACAAGACAGCCTTGCACAACCCAAAGGGACTTACAACTTAAGAGATCTCTCCATTAAATTTATCTGCAATGTGATTCCCAACCTCAAGAGTTTTTACAGTTTCCAGTATAGCAGGAATTTGCGGTACTTTTGGAGTACCAAGTGGCGTGAGTCTTGGGAGGTCAACTTTCAAATATTAGAACTAGAAGAACCTTGCTCCTCATCAGACTCCACCAGTCTTCTCGGTTTTTTAGCAACAAAAACAACCGTACTTTTAGCCAATTACTACAAACAGCAATTCACATGATACGCCATAGGCTATGCAAATGGATGTAAAATAAATTTCATATTTTAGTCAATAGCACGTTTCCTCATTTTATGAATAGCAATTTTTTCATTATTCTTAAAAATTGCTGACTTTAAAAAAATTTGTATGACACCGCATTACCGCTACCATTTTTTTTCTGCTACAATAGCTGGTTGTTATTGCGATTAACTTCGCACTATACCGAATTTTTTTCAGTAGTTTCTGGATGATATTTTAGCTATCTAATTCTCTCTTGGCATACCAAAAGATTGAAGTATCTCGAGGTGTCGTCAATACTTCAGTTTGTACGTGCTTTTGAACAATTAATCATCTCGACAAATTTACCATTGTTGACAAAAAGAAGAAAGGATGCCTTCTCATTTGAATCAACAATTGAAAATTAACTGAACCCTTTTTGAACAAATGTATTGCTAAATCTTCCAACGAAAAACATTTGCTTAATTGAAGAAACAGCAAATTAAGCATACGAGCTTTTGATGCACCACAAAAAGAAATACCTTTAAAAGCAACCATCTCATAAAAATGCATATGTTTGCAACACTAAACTTTTTTTGCCTCCACTAATGAAACAGCCATAAATAGTGTATGCAGTAAAAACCTGGCAGCACAACCAATATGAAAATTGGTAAAAGTGGTTATTACTGATATGTAATGTATTCCCAAAACGCAACGTGGGATACAAAATGCTTCCAGAAATTTTAGCGTGCAAGTTTAATATTGCCATTTATCTCAACAGAATCGCCTAGTTCCTTAATTTTCTAAGTCGTCAAGCTAACTAATTTTTTTAAAAACAATTATTGAGTTTCTTGAGTGACCACAAAGCAGTTTTGGAATAACTTATTTAAAAGATTTTGTAAACCAAGGATAGCCAACTTAAGGCCGACAAACCCTTAGAAGCAGCCCGGAATATTGGTAGTAGGCTTTCATTTTGACCAAAATATCAAGTACCGTAGTTTCCTGGCGCGTTATAACTATAAACAGTCCAGTTGAAAACCAACATGGACATTAAATTATCAAGAGCAATCATTAAGTGGCACCAAGTTTGGAAACACAAGGCAATTTCACAAAAAGGTTCTTTTTGCTCAAACGTACGAAGCAACGTTATTGTGAGCATAAAAATACAATTAAACACATGCAATTCGCCAACATACTTGTTATGGCGTTTTGATGCAGATCGTTTCACTATCATATCGTCATCTGAAACACATGTTGTGTTTACATCCGTTTTGTCTTCAGCTTCACGTAATTTTATCATCTCCTTAGCCAAGTCACCTTGAAAAAAAAATTAGTTAAAAGCAACAAGGGAAGACTACACAGAAGATAAACCATTTGACACAATACATAAGTAAAGTTTTAAAATGAAGCTACCAGAAAGAGCAATTGTACAATGAATAGATATATATGTTTTGCGGTCCGTGACATCCTGACGCGAGACAACTCACCCCCAGAATCCTGACGCCAGGGACATTCTGACGCTCGGGACATCCTTACGCCAAAAACTAGAAACTTTCGCGCTCCACTTTTTTTCTTTCTTTTCTCCTTTCCGCGCTACGAATTTTTTCTCAAAACGATTAACGTTCGGTTATTGTGACGTAAGTATAATAAATTCCGTTAATTGCAAACTTTATAAAAATCTCTATTTTGCAGAAACAACTCAAAAGCGAGTTGTATTTTCGCTAAAATAACCATGATACAATCGAAAGCCAAGTTAGCAAATCTGTAAAAATGCTGGCGATAAGTTTCAAACGATAACCGAATGCCGCGATTGAAAATAATATACTTTGCTATTATTAAACGACCACGTAGATAATTCATAATAATCTATGAGTTAATTTATAGAGAAAAATGCTGTAATTTATAGAGAAAAAAGCTGACAGGCGGCATTATCTTTACTTTTTGTGGTAAACAAAATCATAATTATGTGTAATCGTTTTACAGTTTTGCTACAATTTAAAGTGGTTTAAAGTTTTGCGAGAATTTCAAGTTCAACCTTTTTATTATTATATTGCAATCACCTTGTATTAAGCAAGTTTCAGATATATTGTGTTTCTCAAATTGCCTCAAATATACTGTGTTTCTGATTAAAAAAGCAAAGTATGAGACATAAACGGAAAAGATTTAAGCTAATCGAAATTAGCGCCTTGTTAATGATCGAATTTTTCGATTAGCAACTTGTTATTGTTCGAATTCTTCGATTTTGCGAGCGAAGAAATTGCAATTTGGTATGCTGATACGAAGCGTGTGAACGTGTTGTTTCGTCCTTTTAAGTCATTCAAAGTAAAAAATGCGATTGCAAAAACTAACAGCCCATTAATTGAGGTTAAAACTAAATAAACCACCCGTTGGGATATTGATTAATTGGATGATTACAAATTATTGTATTTTTAATCTATTTCATTCTTGGCCGTCATTTCAACTCTTAATTTTGAACGTTGTGTGTAGGCAAACTATTGCAAATATAAAACTAACAATTTTTTTATGAAAATGCTCGTTAATGTGGTTATCCAATAATAATAGGCAAAAATAACAAATTTTAATCGCTGCATTAATTGATTTCGATTTGCGGTACTTGACTTCGAACAATATTTTTAATATTTTCGTTAACATACAATTTGTTTTAGAGCATTTTTCTCTATAAATTAACCACACAGATTATTATGAATTATCTACGTGGTCGTTTAATAATAGCAAAGTATATTATTTTCAATCGCGGCATTCGGTTATCGTTTGAAACTTATCGCCAGCATTTTTACAGATTTGCTAACTTGGCTTTCGATTGTATCATGGTTATTTTAGCGAAAATACAACTCGCTTTTGAGTTGTTTCTGCAAAATAGAGATTTTTATAAAGTTTGCAATTAACGGAATTTATTATACTTACGTCACAATAACCGAACGTTAATCGTTTTGAGAAAAAATTCGTAGCGCGGAAAGGAGAAAAAAAAGAAAAAAAGCGAAGCGCGAAAGTTTCTAGTTTTTGGCGTAAGGATGTCCCGAGCGTCAGAATGTCCCTGGCGTCAGGATTCTGGGGGTGAGTTGTCTCGCGTCAGGATGTCCTGCTTCGAAGACAACTGACCGCAAACAAACTGACCGCGTACAACGCCGATTGGCTGAAAAGGGCGATCCTAAATATATTTTTACTATCCCCAGAGCCATCTTGCCCAAACCCTCACGTTGTGACAAAATCACTGCGACGAAATCAGTGACGAAACCAATGCAACGAAATCGTCGCTTCGCGGCCAGTTGGTCGCGGTCAGTTGACTTGGCTCGGCATGCACAAACACGGAAAATAATTATTAGCTACTGTTAACTACAAATGTTACTGGAAGTTAGCGTATTTAACACAATTTACATCAATTGCTTAACAAAAAAACTTTATTGAAAGAAATAGAAAATAAGTCACAAAAATTTAAATGAGGTGAAGCACAGCTAAAAGTAAGACCAAAATCCAAAAGTTAAAAAAGCTTTCAAAACATAACCTTATTGGTTTTCAGTTTTCGACAACTTATAGTTCAGAGATATTATTTTATTTGGAAAATAAAAACATTTTGCTTAAAGAGTCGCCAGTCAAAAATCTAATTTTTCGCTATTTGAGGTTTTGCCTAGTTTTTGTGAGCATTTCTTTTCCACTGCTGACCTACTGCTAAAGGCTTGCATTCCTTGCAACCATATGCTTGCAAAATATTTATTACTTTACAATACCGTATAGATAATTTTGGAAAACTAAATTGCAAGTAGCGACATTGCAAAGAATATGCAATTTTGTTCTGAACTTTGAAATTCATTATCTGAAAAACGATAGAGGTAAAAAACTGAATTTGTGGAACAACATGTTTTAGATACTTCTTTAGCTTATCTTTCTAGCATAATCTTAACTAGATAGTTCAATCTAAAATAACCCTAAACGTATTCGTAAAAATCACTTGAAGTCATAACCTTAAAGTCTTAAACAATATCAAACATGATAATCGATGCATTTTCTGTCTTGAGATAATCCATAAGATATTAAATACCAATATTGTAAAACTGCTCTTACTTGTTTCATATATCACTTGAACTGTGTATGTTTTCCACTGTGAAGATGATTTATGATATCGAACGCAGATCTTTCTTGCTCTATGACTAGCAACATTAGGCCAGTAGCACTTTGTAATGTCCTTATCATTAAATAATCAATTTTTCGGGACTAGTTCCACTTCATTTAGGCATGGAAAAGATTCCACAACAAAGACTTTTTTAAAACCTAATTTACTAACATCGTGCGTATCGTCATTCATTGCAACTAGATTACAGATACTCCAACTTCAAAAACTGCTGCAAAACTGAAGTACAGCAATAAGAAATGTCAATCACACACCCTAAATGTCTAAAACATTTTGAATTTTGAAAAATACGGTTGTTCAAACACTGGAAAAAGTTTAGTTATTTGCACAATTGTAGTTACAAGTTACATGAGGACTAGAAGCAAATCACTGGCAATCGTATTCGATTTGCATCGACTCCATCCTACTTAACGCAGCTATTACGTAGATATTCTCTTTAAACACAATGTAAGGGCCTCTCTGATTTTATTTTTTAGCGGCAACCCGGACAACTAGCTGCAGTGTTGCTTTATGATAGAACTGGGATGACATCACCAATGTCATTAACATCAAAGTTGCAAATAAAAGTTAAAATCATGGTGGCCCACACCTTGCGTTGATGTAGAATAATTCTAGAACAGCTAGGTTTAAAAGAGGATTGCAGGCAAAATTAATGGAGATATCAAAAGTTAGGACAATCGCATTAGATTAGATTGGTGTTGACCCCAATCTTTTTAGACTCAGCCGTTTCAGAGATATTGTACTTCAAACGCGACCTAACATCTCCTGTTTCTTGATAATCTTATTGGCAACACCGACGTTAATAAACCATTAAATTCCAAATTTTGATTTTTTGAATATTTTTCATGTAAATTTTTTCACTCTGCCTACTGAACACATAACAGATGAAAAAAATCTCAAAAATTGTATATCTTTGTTTGTTTATTGAAAAGTATGTTGGTACCTTATTAGAGTCTATAGTAGGCACAGATGGCATTATATTAGCTTAACCAATTAAGAAATTCAAATAGTCAAAATACAACTAAATTTACATAAACTACAATGACGTATGCAATAGTTTTGATAAGGGGGCAGTCAAGAGGGATCATATTAATGTTGACTTCATAATTTAATTTTTGACGTCACAGTAAAATGCGTAATTTTTTTAAAACGTTTTCCATCACCATCAATTATGGAGAAAGTATACATTTTTGGATAGCTGGATTTTTAGCCTCAGTCTATGGCTTAAGATAATGAGAATTTGCCTCAATTTTTGTGAGCCAAGTCAACTGACCGCGACAAACTGACTGCAAACAAACTGACCGCGAAGCAATGATTTTGTTACATGATTTTGACTCTGATTTCGTCGCAGTGATTTTGTCACAAAGTGAGGGTTTGGGCAAGATGGCTCTGGGGATAGTAAAAATATATTTAGGATCGCCCTTCTCCACCAATCGATGTTCTTTGCGGTCAGTTTGTTTGCGGTCAGTTGTCATGGACCCAATCTTTGGTCTTTTGAGAAAACTTGAAATATTTTTAGATTGTAAGTCATTATTTCTTTTCCTAAAGCTATATGCTCTTGTACTGAAGGTGAAAGACACCAATTTAGTTTTAGTTTGTAATCATAAAAACGAAAATTGGAAAGCAATATACATGTAGTCAAGCAGTACAGAGTACAGTTTATCAATGTTCTTACGCATAAAGTCAAATTAAGAAAGTTCAAGTCACATCATAATGCATCAAATAAACAAAACCTGACACAGAAGCTACACATTCAAATAAACATTAGATTTGGCGCTAAAACCAGTAACTATGTTCCTAAAAAATTAAGTATGCAAAGAATTTTTTTTACTTTACAAAGAATTTTGCAATGTATAAGTAAGCCTATGCGAATGATAACAAATTATTCGATTGTAAATGGTCACCTACAACAGTTAAGAATATTTGCCTCTTCGCAAATCTACCAAAAAAACAATCGAATAAGTAAGTGAAGTCCAAAAAATCATCAGCAACTGATGCTACACCTTTCATCAACAGACATCTAGAAATATCCATAGGTGGGCAAGTTAATGCAAAACGTTAGCTTCGTTAACCACTAGTCCATTAACAAACTTCACACCTCTGTTAACGTTAATCCGTAATTTTCAGCTTTAATTAACGGAAGTTAATACAGTCCGTTAATAATTTGCCTGTAATTTACATTTCTTTTCATTCACTCGCTTGTAGAATATGCATTGACGCTGTTAAGCTGATTGTAAAGAAATATTTAATACTATGGTGGTCTTTCGGTGTTAGAACGTTACATTTTACAGTCCAATCTAATTTCAACATAAAAATAAGTTCAAATGCACCAACGAAGCTGCGATTGAAAAATTTTTGGAAATTGCAAACAGCGATATAATTAATTCAGAATTGAACTATGAGGCTCCAGCTTATTATTTGCCACAAACAATAGCTCCCTTCTTAGCTTTTTCTATAAAACTAGTGCTAATACGCAACAAGCGTCACCAGTGCAAACTGGCTTGTACCGGTACGATGAATGAATGATGCAAGATATTAACAATAAAACCTTAATGGAAGTTAACATGAAAAAACTTTTCAACGAATTAACAAGTTAAAGAAAAAGTTAGTTTCATTATTCACGGATTAACGATTAATGGACTAGTGCCCACCTATGGAAATATCTGATAGTGGAAATTGAACTCTATTGCTATAGGCAATAATTCCAAAAAAGGTTTCAAATATTTTACATCAATAACTGATAATGATACATTTAGAAGTATTCCATTACCTTATAAGTTTTTGCGGAATTTTAAGCATATAGCCTATCCTTTTATGACGTATATCATGACATGTTTGATTAACCCCATCCTATATACAACGGATGCCATCGAAGTCATCCCACGAACAAGTCGACCCACCTAACCCTAACCCCAAGGTAGCATTAATCCTAACTCAACCCTAACCCCAAGGTAGCGTTAATTCTAACTCTAACTTAAGATGATTGCCCTAACTCTAAACGGTGCTAACCCTAACCCCAATCTTAACTAAACCCCTTGAGCAAGGCGCTAACTTTAATTTCGGATATAAGCTCACTACGGCGGTATTTTGGGTCGACTTCGGTGGTTACCACCCTAATGCGGTACAGCAATATCACCATATCAGATATTTACTTTCGCCAAACCAATTTTTGCCATTTAATCATTACTTAAGTATCTACAACGGTTAGCCTACTCCTGATTCTACACGACTAAACTAGTAGGTTTTTAACATAAATTTAACTATAATAATTACTTACCTATCTTTTTGAAAATTGCAACTACTGTAGGCCTAATCATTTTTCTATCTTCTGTAAGTATAACTGTATCTAAAACTGAAACTGAGCAAAATTTCACTCTAACACGTGGCAAGCAGTACATTCAGCTGTCACGTGGCAAGCGGTAACAGAGTAATTCAGCTATCTAATCTCCATTGTTATGTAAACAAGTAACGGTATAGCACGTCGAAGAGTTGAATCATTAGATAATACAATTTTAAACTAATTTTGCCACGATGCTTTCAGATTTGCCTGTAGAATACACCAGAAAAACGCGTGTTGATATGTTGTAACCTCGGTATTTATCGTTGTGGTCCAGTTTTAATTTGAAAATTCGGTGTTCTAGACTTTACCTGATTATGGCGGCGAAAACGTTAACGTTGATCAGCCTCAGTGTTGCCAATAAAAATTGTCAAAAAACGGGGGATGGGACGGCTGAGTCCAAAAGAACGAGATCAATGTCAATCCTAATGCGATTATCCTAATTGTTGTTTGAAAACACAGACACGCAGTTTGTGCGACGGTTTTCGTGCCAATGTTTACACAAAAAACACGAGAATATAAAAAAATTTATTTATTGCTATTTTGTCTGAAAATGTTTTTTTCATAGATTCCCAGGAGCAACCTAAGAGTAAAATTGCATAAGTTTGATGTTAGAAAAACTTTTTCGAGCCAAAAAAAGTTTGTGAAACTGGTGTCAATTAAAACGTAAAAAACACGTAAAATACACGTGTATCAATGGCACAAATAAATACCATACAATAAAAAATAGCAATCTTGAATATGGCAGATACAAATTACGTGTGAGAGGTCCAAACGTTGTTTGAAATACTGGCATGCAGTTTGTGCGATGGCTTCCGTGCCAATGTACACATAAAAAACACGAGAAAAACCCGAGTTTCATTTATTGCTTATTTGTTCGAAAATGTTTTTATAGATCCAAGCGCCAACCTAACTGTAAAATTACATAAGTTCAATGTTGGAACAACGTTTTTCCGTCTAAAAAAGTTCGTGAAACTGGTGTCAATTGAAACGTAAAAAACACGAGAAAAACCCGAGTTTCATTTATTGCTATTTGTTCGAAAATGTTTTTATAGATCCAAGCGCCAACCTAACTGTAAAATTGCATAAGTTCAATGTTGGAACAACGTTTTTCTGTCTAAAAAAGTTCGTGAAACTGGTGTCAATTGAAACGTAAAAAACACGAGAAAAACCCGAGTTTCATTTATTGTTATTTGTTCGAAAATGTTTTTATAGATTCCAAGGGCCAACCTAACTGTAAAATTGCATAAGTTCAATGTTGGAACAACGTTTTTCTGTCTAAAAAAGTTCGTGAAACTGGTGTCAATTGAAACGTAAAAAACACGAGAAAAACCCGAGTTTCATTTATTGCTATTTGTTCGAAAATGTTTTTATAGATTCCAAGCGCCAACCTAAGAGTAAAATTGCATAAGTTCAATGTTGGAACAACGTTTTTCTGTCCGCAAAAGTTCGTGAAACTGGTGTCAATTAAAACTTAAAAAACACGAGAAAAACCCGAGTTTCATTTATTGCTTTTGTGTTTAAAATTTTTTTTATAGATTCTAAGGGCCAACCTAAGAGTAAAATTGCATAAGTTCAATGTTAAAACAACGTTTTTCTGTCCGCAAAAGTTCGTGAAACTGGTGTCAATTGAAACGTAAAAAACACGCAAAATACACGTGTAACTTGAATTTAACGGTAAAAAATTTTTTTCAGAAATTTCGCTTAAAAGTTTAGTAAAAAGAAATGGGAAAACAAAATTGTTCGAAAAATGCACTAAAAAAACAATTGAACAACTTTACATGCAACTGGTGTAAAATACGTGTAAAACTGGTGTTTGAAGCACGGACACGAGTTACCCGACAATTCTCCCACTTTGACACGTGTTTTACACGACCCCATGTTTATGGGGGAGTAGATTACTTAAGTAGTTTTTTTCGATAACGAGTACTTTTTTGAGTAGTTTTTTTTTAACTACTTTTACCTTTACTAAAGTACTTTTAGTCTGAAGTAACGCTACTTAAGTACTTATTATTTGATAAAAGTACAAAGTAGTTTTAAAATTTGAGCCGCAGTGTTGACTGCACTTTGACTGAGGGCATTTGCAGGCAATCATTCGTAAACGCGTAGTCAGGCTATTCTCCCTTGGTCCTTTCTTCCTTTAAGTTCCACGATTGTCTGCGCTCATGTGCTTTTGAAAATGATTGCATTTTTTCTAATCTGGTACCTGTAAGCTGTTGGACATGACACAAGCGATAAAACAGTAGGATAAGATTTGTGTTTGCTTACATCGACTTCTTAATCAGGACTAGGAACCAAAGCTCTACCGAATAGTTAGCTTGCAACACCATAAGTTAACCTAACCAATTTAACACCAATAATATGCAAACGAATCGACAGTTTTCCTGAAGTCATGAGTAGAGTTAGTAGGTTAGGGTGCATTTACAATCCAGCTGTTCGTAATTAGGGTGAAAGGTCCACTAGCGTTTTGCTGTTCTGTAGGACTGGAGGATTAGGCAATTGCAGAAATTTATTGATAAGCGAAGATATGAGATCTTGGCAGGCGCATAGCCAGGAATTTGCAATGGGGGGCTAATTCAGAGGCTGGAAAAAACATCCAACGATCTTATCCCAGATTTTGATCGGTGTTCACGCAGATTGAGTTGGTTTTACAGTCCAAATTTAGGCGATCTCCAGAAAAAAAGGTCTTCAATTTTTTTTTCTGGCAAACTACAAAATTTTAACAATTTAAAAAATACTGTTGTTCTCGAGCCGAGGATAGGGCATTTTTCGAGGACTTGAGACTTCGAGGCCAAGGGCTTAACCTTCAGAGGCCAAGGACTTCAAAATATGTCCTCGAGATCAAGGACGTCCTCGAGGACTCCACCTCAGCTGAGTAGCACTGTAGCAGTAAAACTTCATCATTGAGTAATAAACTGATGAAATGTTTAGTTTCTCTGTTCTTGAGAACAGTGTCTTGCAGTTTGAGGGCCTGGGGTTGAACTGATAAATATGCCGCTAAGATGGTAGCCTATAGCCTAGTGGTTAGAGCATCTGTATATCAAGCTGAAAATTTGGGTTCAAATCTGGTCCAGTCAAGCCAAAGACTCAAAAATAGGTAGCCTACTGCAAATTGTATTTACATCTTCCTGCTTGACATTCTGCATTGAAGGTGATAATGTGCTGCTCAGTGCTTACACCTTTGTATGGTAGAGAGGTGGCAGCTTGCCTCAACGACCCTAATATCAGTTTGCGATTTTTCTGGTCATGGCAACACGGTGAATAAATCAGTAAAACTGAAAACAAACATGGTGGAATTCAGAAATTGCATGATAAACTTTGTCAAGGCAGGTTTTCTGAAGTGCAGCAAGTAAATTGAATTGGAATTAAATTAAGCTGTAGTCTAACCTACTAATGTGGGGACAGGACACTGGTATCAATCAATGAATGACTGTGCTTCACTCACAGTTTCAGTTATGTTTCTACCGGTTTCTATCTGCCTTCACATGTCGTGAAATAAAATCAATTAAAAAAAATTCACGATAATTTTTTCTTCTTTAATCCAAAAAAAGTTTATCGCAGACTACGGAATTGGCTTTGGTGCGTGACTTTTGGCGCACTTTGTCGATAGAGTAGGCTGTTCTCTACTAAGGCACTTCCAAGGTGTTTTTACTTTTTAGCATATAAATTTAACAATGGCAGTGAATGAGTGTTTGAGCAAATATTTTAAGAATTGATTCCTTGAATACAGTAACAAAAAACTTGCACAAGTAATATTTCATGACTTTTAACATAGTGAGAGGTTGGATAATCAAGCGCTTGTGGCAGTGATGTGAAGGTAGTCGACCAGTTGTCGTATGTCAATTGAATAGTTTGTTTATTTTGCGTGAATACTTTCAGAAATACTTCTACTTGAGTAGTTTTAAAATGACTACTTTTTTACTTTTACTCAAGTACTTTTTTGATCAGTACTTAGTACTTTACTTCAAGTAGTTTTTTTGTCAGTAACAAAACTTTTACTTGAGTACAATTTTCGAGTACTTTTTACACCACTGGCCAATTGATGTGAGATACCGGTATCAATTTACTATGGGCTCTTCCCAAACTTATCAGCTTAAGTCATAAAATATACTTGCCTTAGTGTAGGCTAATTCAAAATTGCTATTAATAATGTTTAATTAGGCAGTGGGTTTTTTGACAAACAGGAAGTGACAAGAAAAAAAATGATGTTAGGCTCCCTCTGACCTGTACGTATACTTTTTTTGTTTACCGATATGGTGTCATTTACTGGTAGGCAATTTATGCGAGATACCAGTATCAGTTTACTTTTTGTGACACTACCCCTGTCCCCTACTGATCAGGTTAAGCCATACAAAATGCTAGCTGTTATTCAAAATCGCTATGAATAATTTTTATTATAGCCTGTAGGCATAGATGGGCACAAGTCCGTTAATCGTTAATCCGTTAATAACGAAGCTAACTTTTTCACTAACTCGTTAATCCGTTAAAAACTTTTTTCATGTTAACGGACTAAATTAACTTCCGTTAAGTGCTGTTAACGGACTAAAGTAACTTCCGTTAAGTTCTGTTAACTTCCGTTAAGGTTTTTATCGTAAATATCTTGCAGCTTTGTTGTGCATTTGAACTTGTTTTTATGTTGAAATTAGATTAGACTGTAAAATGTAACTTTCAAAACACAAAAAGACCACCATAGCTATAAATATTTCCTTAAAATCAGCTCAACAGCGTCAATACGTGTTCTAGAAGCGAGTGAATAAAACGTAATGTAAATTACACGCAAAATGTTAACGGATTAACGGACTTTATTAACTTCCGTTAATTAAAGTTGAAAATAACGGATTAACGTTAACGGAGGTGTGAAGTTTGTTAACGGACTAGTGGTTAACGAAGCTAACGTTTTGCATTAACTTGCCCATCTATGCCTGTAGGTGATCTAAGTCTCATTTGGTCAAACAATTAAATTATCTACATGTTTTTTTATCTGTTGTGGAGCACAAGCTCTGAAGCAAAATCTCCACTACGTAAAAGTGAATACCGGTATCGCAAACCACCATGACATTTCATTATTGTACAAAATGTCATTTCGTTACCGTTCCAATATCTTACAACAGATAATATTATAATACAAAATATTATCTTACTAGGCTGCAGTATTCCAAAGTTCTACCATCTCATTACTATACATAATGTCATTCCGTTACTGTTCCATTATAGCAGTGTCGCAACAAGAACGCTGTTCTAAGGGGAGCAAAATTTTGGGTATGGTCCCAAAATTTTTGGGATGGTCGACTTTTCTCCGAGTTTTCTGTTGATCTCCAAAAAAAGAAGAAAAAAAGGTCTTTGCACCAAATTGATCTTCTTTTCTCCAAATTTTTTGTTGATCTCAAAAAAAAAAAGATCATCTCTCTAAATTGTTCTGCTTTTTTCCTAGTTTTCTGTTGCTTCCCAAAAAAAAGCCACCATCTTAAAACAGCCGCACGGGAAAGGGGTCTTTGGGCGGGCATGCTGGAATTTTTAGGGGGGCACAATTTTTGTTTAGGGGGTGCCGCCCCCTTTTGCCCCCCCCCCCCATAGTTGCAGCCCTGCAATATATTAGGGTTATCAGTGATCCTCTGAGAAAGTACGAATCTTACAATTAGGTAATTGTAGGATCCATGGACAAAGCGACCTTGTTGCAAATTAAATTAAGATTAATTAATTATTGAAAAAACATAGGGTGTTAGCGAAACAATCCATTCTCAGATTCTTGGCATGTCTGCTAACTGCTAAGTGGCTACCCAACTGTAGTATTTTTTGAGGTTGTTGCTGTTAAATAAATTTTACCTGATTGCCATATGCCATGTGGGTTTCGCAAAAGAAATCCAATACGCCGAAGTACAAAATTTTTGCACTAATTTGGCATTGATAATTCAAAAATTACGTTGGTGCTGAGCAAAAGCCCCGCAACAATTTAAATTGGAGCATGGATGGTGGGAGACTTTCTAATTTACTTGTGCATACCCTAGGAAAGAAGATGTGTAAATGAAAAAAATAAAACTGATTTTGAACTTTTTTTATTAACTGTGCTAGGTAATTGAATGTACTGTATATTCACATAGTCTTGACTAGCTGTTGCAATTTATGATGAGAGCAACTGGAGCCATTGCAGTGTTGCATGACGATGATCATTCCAGCTCTGATCATGATATTACCATTAATGTTGCTATGTTCCAACTTTATCTGATCTCAACAATAAAGAAACCGATTGTTGTGAACTTAGAAAGCTCTCTGTTCACATTGTTTTATAATAAGGTATGGTTGAAAGTGTTTGTCTTTGGCTAAGTTTTATAGAAATGTGCACCTGGTTTTATAAAAATTTATATAGCTAAGTTTTATAGAAATGTAAAATCAGTTGATCAAATTATAGAAATGTGCACCTGGCCTTACTGACTCAGCTATTTGCATTTTAACTTTTGTCATTGTTTTTTGTGTTTGTCATAAAGATCAGCAAGAAATGCTGGGCATATGCTAAGAAACTAAACTAATGTGCAATAAAACGGCATTCAGGCCAAAAAAAATTTTTGCTCGGTTTTCTCTCAAAAAAGTTGGACAAATTTGAAAACGAACTTCATCAAATTTCAGCTTTCGACAACCTTCCATTTTCAAGATATGATAATGTAGACTTTCCTGCAAAATGCTTTTCCCATTAGAAATTTTGCCACGGTTGCCAATTAGAAATAAAATTTCAAAAAGTAAGTGCATGTTTCCAATTCTCAATAAGTCCTTTCGACAGTGTTCTTGGCAAAACAAAGTAAAGGGTCAGAATTGTAAATTAGCTGCTTTTCAAGTAAATGTAAGCCAAGTTTTCAAAAGTTAATCTGTTACCATACTGGAAAAATGGCGACACTGAAGCATAGGTGGGCACGGTACTTTGCAAAAGTACCGCGGTACCGGTACTCGGTACTTTGCTAAAATTAGTACCGCGGTACCGGTACTTTCAAATTAAAAGTACCGCGGTAGTACCGCGGTACTTTTGCGGTACTTTTTTTAAAAATTTGAAGAAAAAAAATTGGACTGATTAACCTTGTTTACTGGATTGTAAATCATCACTTTTAGCAATTTGGTTCGTTTCCGCGACTAGTGCGAACTCCGTTGACCTACAGTTCGTTTTAGAGAAAGTTTGCCGTAGAATAGTAAGCAGTTGCAGTATTAGTATTACTACAATATAGTGAGTACAGTACTAGCTAGTGATGAAATTGACTCGATAAAGTATCTAACTTATACGAACTACGGTCACCGGCAGTGGCGGATTTAGGGGGTGGGATGGGGGGGATGCATCCCCCCCACCAGCCTAAACATAACGTGCATATGCATAATATTAAACATTAAAAAATAGCAATCAGTGAATACTCGATAGGTCGAGTGACTGCGATATAATTTCTGAAGCCATTGGGGGGATGGGGTAGGGCGGGGGGAGGAAAAAGTTATTTTTACAACGAACTTTTTACAAAGCAGAAATTAGTTTTTTACAGGTCCGATTGATTTGAAAGCGCCAAACTAGCAAAATTTACAACTCGCACTTTTCAACGATAAAGGCTTAACACAACAGGAGTTCAATTATGGCGCATTTTCGCTCAAACCACACGCAATACCAGCAGCGTAGCCAGGGGCGGGGGGGGGGGGGCTATAGCCCCCTTATTGATATGTCGACCAAAATGCAGAATGGGAAAAACACTACGTTTTTAGCACTTTGGAGACTGTTTTATGCACTGAAGTGGACTAAATAGTGATTTAAAGCATCTTTTGAAACATATGTTCAGGGGGAAGGGGGCTAATTCCTCAAAAATAAAGCCAACAAATAAATGAAAACTTTGGGAAATGTAAAAAATGGTAAAAAATAAGTAATCAAATTTGATCGCAAGTGTAAAAATGCTAAACATAGCTGTCATCAACAAATATACTATAAACTAAGGAATAGGGGGGCTATTCAGTATTAGTTCATTGCCAATCATTTCTCTCAAGTGTCTTTTCATTAGCCCCCCCAAAATTATTTTGTTTATAAACTGTATACGAAATAGATTACTCTGTGTGAGTTTTATTGAACTATTCGATTTTATAGTTTGCCATCATCTAAACAAGAGAACTAACATTTTACCAATAGCCACCTCCTAAATAGCCCATTTATGCCACCAGTTTAATCTTGTTTGCATTGCCAATTTCTAAGCCACGTTTTAAAAGCATTATTTTTCAATCAAAATAACCCTAAAATGAAGTTATTTTTGCAAAAAAATACAAAATTTTTGATCGCTGGGGGCAAAGCCCCCAGACCCCCGCGCCTTCGGCGGCTGGGGGCTTTGCCCCCAAACCTCCATTGGCCTCCGGTGGCTGGATGCTCCACCACCCCCCAACACAGCCCCCCAATTGCGAATTTCTGGCTACGCGCCTACGCAATACAGTAGTGCGGTTTCGCACAAAAAGTGTGTCGATTTGATAGAACGTCAAGTAAAATGTCTTCTGGAACGTAGTTTTATTACATTGTTAGTTAGGGTATGCTGAATGAACACGTGAACAAAATAGACTTTTGACAACGGAAATATCAAAGTCCGATGCAGGTAATTTTTACTCATTCTGTGAGTAGCGCAGCCAAGGGAGAGCGGGCGGGGGGCTTTTGCCCCCCTCCACCCATTGGCCTGTCGACCAAAATGCAGAATAAGAAAAATACCACGTTTTTAGCACTTCCTGAGACTGGTTTTTGGACTAGAATGGACTAAAACGTGATTTAAAACATCTTTTGAACCATATATTCAGAGGGGCTAATTTGTCAAAAATAAAACTCAAAAATCAATAAAAACTTTGAAAAATGGCCAAAAATAAGCAATCAAATCTAATATAGCTCATTGCAAATGCTTAACATAGTTTTTATCAACAAAAATGTTATATAAACTCACGAACAGGGTGGGATCTATTCAGTATTGGTTAATTACTAATCACCTCTCTCAAAAATCTTTCCATGAACCCCCCTCCAATTATTTTCTCTATAAAATATAGTCGAAATCGATTACTCCGTGTGAGTTTTATTAAACTAGAGGATTTTATGATCTACCAGCATGTAAACAAAAAAAAAATTTACCACTAGCCACTTCTTACACAGCCCATTTATGCAACCGGTTTAATCATGTTTGCACTGCCAATTATTGCTATGCCACGTTTCAAAAGCATTATTTTTTATCAAAATAGCCCTAAAATTTAGTTATTTTTGCAAAAAGATGCAAAATTTTTGACGCAGGAGAGACGAAAAGAGCGTTTTATGTCATTAATTTGAATTGAATTGGTTAAATCAATGACATGAAACTAGTTTTATGTCATTTGTTGAATTAAAAAAAAAATTTTATATACTGGTAACGTTTTTGAGATGGGACGGATCAAAAGTATCCCCAACAAGTTTGCGCGTGGTCAAGAACATTGATCATAAACATGCAAAAATTTGAGATTATACACAATTTGTGCTCATAAATTTTATCATCCCCCCATCAAAATTTTCTAGATCCGCCACTGGTCACCGGGCTACTTATTGTTCTAGACTTCGAGTATCTTGTGCCCAATAATAACCAAACAGCAGTCATCTTTAAAGCATCACGTACGTAAGTTGATACTGAAGGATACTCTGACGATCATCAGCTCCCAATTATTGCACAAGTGACATTTACACAAAACTTAGAAATTGGGGGATAAATTGCACTTTTGGCAAAGTGTACTGTTTTGATTTGTTTTTAGTCGATTCGTTGCTGCAGTTACTTTTTGCATTTCTTGTTTAAAGCTAGATGGGAGCTTACAAGTTGCCAGCCTAAAACGAACGACGCATGTTAATGGTGACTTCTAAAAAATTCTTTTGTTTCCCCGTAATGAGAACAATTTCAAAATTACAGCATTTTTTGTTGCTGTTGTATAGCATATTTATTCTCTTGTCACAACACAGCGGTAGACGCTAATTATTGCACAATTCGCACACTTTCATTGTGATATTTACTTCGTGCCTGGAGGAATTTGCACCTGCTTTAAGAGTTTCTAATTTTCCAATGTCCCGTGAATTTCGATTTCTTACCACTGAATTTCTGGCTAGTTCGAAGCCACAAGCAGAGATAATCATCGTAAAGCGCTCAATCCAAGGACGCAACAGCGTATTCAGTGTGTGGGTTGAACACAGATTATGCAATCAGAGTTGTCGCAAAAAAAACTTTGGCACTTTTGGCCATGCTTTTGGGGGACTCTCGAGAAGATTCTTTGTCTCTTCTGATTATAAAAAAAAATTAGCTTTGTGCTAAAGCCGTTAAAATACAGGATGAGCCAAAAGTAGGTGGACAGTAAAAACAAATTAAGTGTAACATAGTAATAGAAAACCGGTAAAATTAAAACAAATTTTAGTACTAAAATTGTAATTATATACCACAAATAACATAGTTGTAACAAAGTTAAAATGAACAATTCAATTAAAGTAACTGAGGCATAAATCTATTCCATATGCCGTCCACCTACTTTTGGCTCACCCTGTATTTATTTTTTGTTATGTTCAATTTCGGGTGTTCTAAAAGAGGTACAATCATAAAAATTGATTTCTTGGGGATTAATTTGTGCGGTTTCAAGGGAGGTGGCACCCAAAAATTTCCAGAGACAAAACCGTGTTTTTTACTCGACAATTTTGCACAAAAATTAGATTGCGTTGTTTTGCCCTGTAGAACTTATTAGAAGAGCGTACAATGTTTAGGAAGAAAAAAACCTCATCGCAGCCAAAGCCAAAGTGGGGTTGGTGCAGATGAAAGGATTTTTGAGATAATTTTTCTGTATAAGTATTACCGGGTGAAATACTTTTGGTCGTATTATACACCGTTTGTGAATGAGAACATCTTCTTCGCCAAACGTTTCAGGCATATTTAAAGTCAAAAGCTAATATAAATGGATGCCGGCAGTAACGTGCAGTAAATTTTTCTTCAAGCATGCCCACAACCAAAAATTTGCATTGGGGGGGGGACGTTGCGGGGGTCTGGGGGCGGATCTCCCAACCACCGGAGGCAATTGGGGTCGGGGCAAGGCCCCCAGCCACCGGAGGCATAGGGTGTAGGGGCGGATCCCCCAGCTCTCGAAAAATTTTTATTTTTTTGGCAAAAATAACTTAATTTTAGGCCTATTTTGATAAAAATCAATGCCATTAATACTTGGCATAAAATTAGCAGTGCAAAAAATCATTATACCGTACTAGTTGCATAAATGGTTTATGTGGGAGGTAGCTGTTGCTAGAATTTCAGTTCTCTTATTTACAAGTTGGTAAATCATAAAATCTTATTTCGGTAGTTTAGTAAACCTCGCAAGAAGTAATCTATTTCAGCTGAATTTTATAGGGAAAGATGTATGCATATATGCGGGCCAATCGAAGGAAGGTCGAGAAAAGTTGTTGAGCATTTTTCAAAAAGCGATCAAATTTGATTACCAATTTTCAGCTATTCTTTATAATCTTTTTTCTGATTTATAAGTTTTATTTTTGACAAATTAGCTCCCTCCCCCTTCAATAAACATTTCAAAATATGCTTTAAATAATTTTTTGAATCTATTCTAGAGCAAAAGACAGTATTAGAAGTGCTAACAACGTAGTATTTTTCTTATTCTGCATTTTGGTCGGCAGGCCAATGTATTCACCCCGCGCCCCCTGGCTACGCTATTGTATTCACGCCTGATGTGATGAGTATTCATTGCGTAAGTCGTTACAATTTTTTCTTTGCGATTTTGCTTTTGTTTTGCCGGTGCATGAATACTGGTAATGCATTATTTTGCCATTGCAAGAAAACGTCAATTTTTCAAATCGGCCAGCAAACTGCAAACGCTAAGTCCCTGCGGTGGTAGTAGCGAGTAAGACCAACAGTTAACCACTAAATTAAGAAAAAAGATTGGTTGTTTATCCAATTTATTTGCAAGCATTTTTACAACGTTTCAAGTTTTTAATGATACGTTCTTAAAATCCGTACTAAAAAAAAACAAAAAAACTAAAGTACCGGTATGATACCGCGGTACTTTGCTATTTTTTGGCGGTACCGGTACCACAAAAGTACCGACGGTACCGGTACCAAAAAAGTACCGCGGTACTTTAGTACCGCGGTACTGCCCACCTATGCACTGAAATCAGAGGAAAGTTATTGTCTTGAAAATGGCAAGAGGTAGAAAGTACAAATTTATTTTATTAGACTGACTTCATAATTTAGTTTATTAGACTGAATGTTCGACACCGAAAGCATTGGTATTTTTACCATTTTATTTGTTCTACTGTATTTATAGACGAGATTTGGGAATCAGTTGGGTAAAGCTTGTAGATTGAAATTTATGTTTTAGACCAGGGGTGCTCAAACTTATTGAAAAGCTGACTGCATGACCTTTTTTCCTGAGCTTTAGTCGGCCGCAAAATTCTCGTAAAATGCTTGGATAATTTTTATTCCGAATACTGCTTAATGCTCATGTACGTTGTGAATTGCCCCACCATATTAAATCATTGCTCAACCGCGGAGTTAACCTTGAAAAAAATTTAATTTTTTTTACGTTATTTGGTTGAAACTTTTTAAATTACTTGGCTAAGATGGAGGCTTCAACCCCCTCCTCCCAAGCAACGCTTATTTTCCAATAGTTGTACTACTGAACACAACTTTTACAAACTGTGAAGTATAGATGTGCTGTGACACGCGTTTTGAAATGCAAACTGCGCGGAGATAAAAATATAAACACCAAAAACAAAAAAAGTTAAAGCATAGCTTGTGTAGTGGCCAACAAAACGCAAACTTGCTACTTTTCACGAAATGATCATGAGCCGCACATTAGGCAACCCTACTATAGACAGTGTCTTTTTGAATCGGTTAATTATATTTTCGCAGCTTGTGTCAATTTAACTGTGTTATGTAGGTTTCTACTTCATTGCAAAGACGACCTTTCGGGTATCGGATTCAGTCACCAGCGATCGTTTTGCGACAGAACCGCATCTGAGCAATGCTGCTCAGTCTACAGGTAGTTTAGTATTTTTTCAATAATGGAGTGTCGGCGTATTATGGTAGTTAACTGTACCGCCTGATCATTTCGCTTGAAATTCGTCCAAACTTGCAAACTTTGACTCAAGATACAGTCAAACCTCGGTTTAACGCATTAATGCGAAAATGCAATTGTCTTTTTTTAGAAAATGTCCCTTATTCGAAAAGACACCAATTTTACCTAATTTAATTGTAGATGCGCACGTCAGTGACGTAGCCAGGAAGGGCAACTGCCCCCCTAAAATTTCACTTTGCATCAGAGCCCCTTAATGAGTTGTCTCACATCAGGTCGGTCGACCCAGGATGTGTCGCATCATAAACCATATTCTTTGTCACGATTGGAGACGCAGTATTTTTGCGTTGTCGAGTTGGGAGAAACTGCGGTTACGTGGTATATGTAAAATAGCAACCAATCGATTTTTACTCCGGCAGCTGAGAAATATTATGGCAGTTGTTAAGACTATAAGTTTGATAAACATTCAGTTTAAATAATCAGGTAGTATTAAATCCAATCTAACGAAACAGTGAATTTTAAGATATGTAGTATCTTGAAAACTTTCGAGAGCACTGAGCACCAAAGCAGTTTTGAACAGTTTTTTTATTGAAAGCAAATACCAACGGCTCTGTTTTGCTTTTTTTTATCCTCAGCTGTGTTTTGTCAATAAAACTAGTATTATCAGAGAAACTTTCATATGCGCCATTGTTATGGCTTACAGAGTCCCTGCAAAAAGGTGACTACAAAAATGTTTACCTTAATTTGCAGAAATTTTACTTTTAAGCTATTCTATAGTTATTACGTATGATATGTATAATTTATAAGAGAAGCAGTACGCTCTAGTTAGAAAACATAGCTATTCCATTAAACCTATGAAACTACGTGCCAATGCTGGGCCCAAGCAAGCAATAGCCACTTATTGTGAAATGCAGTTCCACAATATAAGTCTGATGCTAGTATTAACACAATTTCTGGACGTTTTACGTACCGGTAGTCTACTGCTTATCCAGTACGTAAATTGTAGGGGGGACGCGTCCCCCAAATGAGAGTTAGCGGCCCCATGGAGATTTAGCGTTCCCTTATAGAAATTCAGCGTTCCCTCCTAAAAGAAAGCGTCATGGACGTATAGACGAAAAAATGGCTGATAAAATGTCAATTTCCGGCCGAATATTCCATCAAATTGCGGTGAAGACCTTTTTTGGTTTTCACGTGAATTTAGAGCAAGCTTTTCACCAAATTGCTCCAAATTCCGATTGCGTCCGGTCACGACTACGAAAGCGTTTCTCCATGCAATAGTTTACAGTTCAGTGCCGCTTGCATCCAATGTTGACCTAACCGGCAAAATATTTTCCTATTATGCCGCAACTTACAAAAATCACAATGGCCACAATTATTTATAGTTACATTAGAGATCAATTTTACTCTTACCTTACCTGCTTGGTTTTGCTTTGCGGAAAAATAACAGAGTGATTTTGATTTTTACCCAAACACTAAATCGATAATTTCAAGCAAAAACCAAACCCATTACCAAAAAATAAACTAGTTTGTGAATGTATGCTGCTATGACATTGCATTAACAGCCAAAAACTTAAAAACTAAATTTTTTTTTTGCTTGGATTCAGAGTCACTTTAATATCTTCCTCGATATCTCGTTGACAAGCTGAACGTAAATTATTGATGGAAGACTACTTGGTTAGCGATTCAAGGTCATTTGGTTTCGATATTTTACAGAATAATTTTATATCTATCTATTACTGCGTTTTCATGTCCTACTTATTGCTAGGCTTTATGACGTAATAACATCACCATATTAATGAATCAAGAAATCAATTTCTCTTATTACATCATAAAGTATAGCCATATAAGTGGAACATGGAAACGCAGTATATGAGGATTTTAAAATAGTATTGATGTTTTATTGTATGACAATCTAAATCCTAATGGTGGTGTCCTACTGACGATATTTTGTTTGCAACAAAATGCGATTTTTTAGTCGTATGTTGTTACGCATGGTGTAAACATGGTCGTAGGCAGTCGCAGATTTTTGCAACCTTTTCAAACGTTTTTGTGGCTTTTGTGTGCTTTCTTCATGTTAAAGAAGGCAACTAGTATTGCATAATAGAGTAATAAGGCTAAAATCTAGCCTAAAAATTGTTATAGTTTTTTTAACAGTTTAAGTTATAAAAATTCAAAATTAAGACCACTTTAAATATTTTGAATTAACATTTGTTTGTGACATAGCTAGCACTAGCTAGACAACCACTATAAAATTAATCTAAAAAATACCAGCTGTGCAAACAAAATGAACAAAAAAATATGGATGAGCTTATATATATGGTAATTTTTTTTTTCTACATTAATTAAGTTTGCGCAAAGATAAAATTGTTTGTTGGTTTTGAATTTTTTTAAAACAATTTTTCAAGGAAAAAATCAATCAATGACTTCGTTGCACCATAGACTACTATATATATATGGACCGGCGACTCATTATGACGTAATGAGACATGATACGCTTCAATGCACGTAATAGATTGGGAAAGTTTTGCATGCAATAGGCTACTGAGCACTAGCTCTTGCAGCCGATATAGGTAGGTTTTAAGTAGATATAGGTAGGTTTAAAAGTTTCTTCGAGAAGATATGGATGATGACTGGATTGCAGCAGACCTTGAAATTTTGGATTCCATCTCGCATTGCGTTGAAACTTTCACGTCTGCTAAGAAGCTAAAGTCACACAAAAAGGAGCAACAGAGTATCAATCACCAGATCAGTATCACATCGGAAGACCTGCAATTAATAGTGAATTTGACTCTCGAAATTTTGGAAAAAATTGGAATTGAACTGCCAAAAAATTTGTTGGAAGACATCGCGAAATCACTCTGCGAATTAATCCTGTCGTATAGAAAGAAACCGAGTTCAAGTACTTTCTTTAGTAAATGCTCATCCATGTGTGAAGAAGCTTATCGCATATTCAATCTATCTCAGGAAGATGCTGCTGTGGTCAAGGGCGCCGAGAGCCGAACGTAGGCCCGGGACCAGCTCAAATATGATGGATTTCCAGTTTTGTGAACTGCAAAACAGACGGAGACAATGCCGCAGTTTAGTCCAAATTATGATGTGATCTCCAAAAAAAAACAAAAAAAAAAGGTCTTCACCAAAATTTCGATGGGCCCCTTTCCAGCTCATGGGTCCTCTGGTGAGCCTGCTGAACCCAGCGGCCTTCCTGGAGCCCATAGGCCCCCCAAAGTCCATTGGCCCCGGGATCATTGTACCCCCTGCCCCCTCTCTCGGTGGCCCTGGCTGTGGTGCTCACAAAAGTTATGGGTGCCGTGGTCAAAGCAAACTCTACGATGCAATTCAAAGTCAATGTAGTGGGGCTAGACAAACGAGAATTCGGTAAACCTTTTTTTATGGCTTGTGAAACAAAAAAAAACAAAAACGGCCAGCTTCTTGGCGTTTTTAAGCTTATTTCTTTTGCACTCTTTCAATTACTATGTTTGAGCTATCACATTAAACGAGAATTACCGGTACCGGTACTTCGCCTGACTAGCTGAAGTGGAGTCCTCGAGGACACATTTTGAAGTCCTTGGCCTTGGCCTCGAAGGTCAAGTCCTTGGCCTTGAGGCCTCAAGTCCTCAAAAACTGCTCTGTCCTCGGCTCGAGGATAGCATTTCTTTTAATTGTTGAAATTTTGTAGATCGTCTGAAAAAAATTTTAGAAGATGTTTTTTACTGGAGAACGCCTAAAAATTTTTTTTGAAGACCTTTTTTTTGGAGATTGCCTGAAAAATTTTTGCTAGGACTTTTTTTTTTTGGAGAGCACTTGCGCTTGTGTCCTTGGTTCTTGGCCTCGAGCATTCCTGTCCTTGTCTTCGAGAGGGTCTGTCCTCGGAAGGGTTGTCCTTGGCCTCGGATTTTTTTTTGTGTCCTTGGCCTCGAGCCTTGTGTCCTCGACTCCACCTCTGCTGACAAGCTAACTCCCACTCTCAACACGTAGTGAGCAACACCGCAGATTTTCTGTTGGTGACGGAAAGAGCAAAATAATTTTCGCGATGGCAGCTGAAGTATCTGCTTTTGTGCATACTAGGCCTATTGCTGCTGTAGTAGGCCACATATTATAGTTTAGTTTATTCATTTTATTTGCTGAGTTACCTCGGCCAGGAGACAGCGGAGTGACCTTGCGGTCTTCGAGTCAAGCTGCCATTTGTCTACCACTTAAAGATGGGGGAGTTCCGCTAAGTGCCCTTTCCAACGGCACAACAAGCAAACTTGCCGGTTTGTTCTCCACACTATCCCTTTACTGTAATGCTGAGCATCAAGCAGGAAAGCTGTGAATACCAGTTTTCAAGTCATTAGTTTGACCCGTCTCGCAAACGAACCCGAGTCTACAGCTCCAGAAGCAGACGCTCGTCCACTACGTCACAGAGCGGTTTTGCAACAGCGCAATATTTATAAATAGCCTACTGGAGCATGAAACGATTAAAAGTTAGTGTAAAAAGTCATTTTTAGAAAAGTACATCTTATCTATTATTTTGCATAAAAACACATCTGTAACTTATGTAACATTCGATGAACAGAGCTGGACAGCGCCGTTTTGAGCTTTTAGCTCTCATCGGCAGCCCTCAGCTACTCTAACAAAGTTATTCCCCAGCTGTAATTTTTTTATTACATAATGACGACAAACAAACACAACATGTCACAAATGTTTTCAAATTGTTTTCAATGTTAATCAATTTTAATCTTTTTATTCTTTTGTTGAAGGTATTCCCCAGCTGGACACGACTCTTGGCCGAACTGGACGAACCTTAAAGGCTTGCACAGCGGCAGAGGCTTTCTAGGGAATAAACGATTTTTCACTTGTGGTACTTAAGATAAACAAGTGAAAAAATCGCTTAACCCTTGCAGTAAGGACAGCCATAGGCTATCCCTACTACAAGGGTTCCCCTTGTGTGATCACGGAAATCATAACCGACAAGTTTGACGTTTATTCCCTAGAAAGCCTCTGCCGCTGTGCAAGCCTTTAAGGTTTGTCCAGTTCGGCCAAGAGTCTTGTCCAGCTGGGGAATAACTTTGTTAGAGAAGCTGAGGGCTGCCGATGAGAGCTAAAAGCTTGAAACAGCGCTGTCCAGCTCTGTTCATTTTATGACTTGAGCTGCTTTGTAGTTGCAGGGTTGGTGGTTGATCTGGCCACCTAACTGCCAATGGAAGTCGTTATGATTTCCCAGGAGTCGACCACGAAGGACGTCAAACTTGTCGGTTATGTAACATTGTTGGCAGGTATATCACGACTATACTTGACTAGCGGTAAGTTCGAATACCTTCAGGTTCTTCGATACTCTCCGGCCACTAACAGTAGGCTATAACAATTAACCAAAACATTAATCCCTGTATTCATCTTAACTTTCCATTTTCTTTTTTATGCTAATGTGTTTAATTAACTTGCTATCGCATTGTGAAAACTATACGAGTATATAAATTTTGCAAGTCTATATGCAGCTAAAATTGCTAGTTTTTTTCATCCCATAGCAGTATGCAGTTGTTATCATTATCATTTTTCTACCAGTTTGACCAAATAAGCTCTATATCTCTCTAAACATGTGGAAAGCTTTTTCAGGACTGGATTACGACACTACTGTCAAGAAACGATTCACGATAAAGATCTGTGATAAAATTCTGTCCGATAGAACTACTGAAAAACAGCAAACTGTTCTGGTAGAAGCTACTGCACAGTAGGCTAGTTATTAAAGCAGGCATGGGTCTATTTCTAATTTAATAAAACCACATCAGAAAATAATGGGCCCTACTCACAGAAAAGTTCTTGCGGTACTTCCACTTCTCTGTGAAGCAACTCTTTGATTCTGTCACCTTTGGAGGAGTCCCGAAGAGACAGAATAAAAGCAGTTCAAGCTGTTCTATGATCTTTTTCTTTATTGTTTTTGGCAAATCCTGGATTTCTTATTGTAAATAACGAGCGCTTCCTAATACCCTTAGTAATTAGTTTTGCGGGTATAAGAGCACCCAGGAATACAGCAATTTGACCCTGACATTTTTAGCCCTACACTTGTACATATAGTTTTTTTCTCACAAAAAGTCTAACCTTCACAGAATTGTTAAAATGCTCAATATCTTTAAAAAATTAACACACACAGAACTTTAAAAGACGTTTTAACTAGCCTTATTAACCGAAAATGTAAACACACTAGGCAACTCCAAGCAAACAACCTCAACACGAACTGACGATCTACTACGTGCAGTCAAGCGTAACGTGTCTTAATGCATGTTTTTGGAATGCGTATTTGTAACCATTTTATTAAAGTCTTCATTTGTCGAGAAAAAATGCTAAAAAATGTTAAAAAATTCAAGAAACTAATGTTTCAAATTTGAAAACAAAATTCATTCGCGTTACCGAGTAATCGCCAATTATTAAAACGGTGACGTCATCAGTTGCCGGTCCATGTATATAGTAGTCTATGGTTGCACTGTCTACGCCAAGGTACAATTTTATTAGTGAGACAGTACTTGAGTAACCCCTGAAAATTTAACAAAAACAAACAGGCAAAAGCGAAAATGATTGGAGGTTACTTGTCGAACGTCGTAGCATGCAAATTATTGCCAGTGGAACACCACCAAGGCATGATATGGAATGGAATGGAAGGCAAGTTTTCCATATTCCAACCTGGAATTTTTCTTCTATTTTCATTCCATACCAAAAATCTTCTATTCCATATTCAATTGTCTACTAAAATTTCCTTCCATATTCCATTCCATACGTCCATACCAAGGTGAGTTTAAATTGGTCTCAGGGCGTAATTTGTATTGTACTTTTGCAACGTTAAGCCTACCTATGCAAATAGTCGCTTGCGAAGGTAAGCAGTATGGTACGATACATCATGTCATTCCATAGTTGAAGCACTATCACAATGAGCTACCATAATAATTCCCTCAGCATGAAAATTGCAACCTCTTAATCAACAGACAATAGGTTTACCAGTATATGCACAGGGTTTAATGATTGCAAGTTTGTAATCACACCAACTATGAAATTTGACAAAGACAAACTGCTAAAAATATTTTACAAAAATACAAAAAAAAATCTTAAACGCCAAAAAACAACAACAAAAAATTCAGCTCAATCAAGCATAGAAAAGTAAATACAAATCTTTGTTACAATGAAAAAAAAATTTTTGTCACTTGGCAAATTGTCATTCTCAAAATAAAAATTAAGCCAGTCAGCATCAATGCAGCTACAGATTGCAATGGACATATTCTATGACCTGATGATCAATGCCTACACTGTTTTCACAATGCTCATGACGAAATATCCTATTAATTTGTCGACAGATGAGCAGCTGCTAAATGCTTCAATATATTTTTAGTGATGAGTATTTGTATATACGTTTCTGCAAATGCCTTGTGCGAAAGCTAGTATGGAGTTGATGTGGTAGTATAAAAGATTGTCTTCGATTTTATTTTTGAAATCTTCCATTCTATTTCATTCTGGTATTTTCCATATTCCATATCGATATTTTCGTTTCATTTCATACCATGCCCGGAACACCACCATAAGTTCAAAATATTAAAAACGCCCTTACTGCTTATGAGTTTTCTTTATGAAATTAAAATTCAGTTAAAAAGGTTCAGGTCAAGAGCACAGC
Organism: Trididemnum nubilum; assembly: GCA_963965965.1. Lineage (NCBI taxonomy): Eukaryota > Metazoa > Chordata > Ascidiacea > Aplousobranchia > Didemnidae > Trididemnum > Trididemnum nubilum. The sequence continues at coordinate 3,860,192 of OZ014478.1, read as the reverse complement.
GTGCATTGTTTTGCAAAATGAATAATGATTTAATGAAAATATGACAATAAATGGATTTGAGCCGTCGCGTACAAATTGGAGCCATCACGACGCGTTTCGTGTTTGGTCAAAGGAATCTCTTGACTATGACCCTTGTCTTAGCCACTCACAAAATTTTAAGTTTTTGGTAATGTACTGAGCAGTAACAAACCATAAAATCTTATCTGCAGGCTGTAATAGTTGAAAAAAAAAACTTCCAAGAAAATTGTTTTTGGTCAGTCAATCTCGTATTTGACAGTTTAAGTCTGGATGACATCTCCAGCTGAAACTGGTTCAAATGTCAAAGGTTAGATTACAACATTTATTAAAATTCAAATCTAGCCACTTTTAAAATTCCAGTTTACTCTAGCAAGACTTTGAAACTGAAAACAATACAAAATACGGTGCTTGAAAAGTTAAATATAGTACAATTGTTTGAAAGACTACAAAAGAAAAAATGCACTTTAGTCTTCTTATTTTTTATTTGAACTTTATTAATATTTTTTTTATGTTGCTCTGCTTCTTTCATGGTTGCAAACTTTTTATTTGTCCAAAAGATAGAAGTATTAAGCGCTGCTATTTAACCAAGAAGTATTCTACAATTTTACAGTATTTGAATACAGCATTAAAGATTAAGTAAGCCTTTTTTCAATTTTTTTTAGTCTCATACAGTATATGTGCTGAATTTTGTTCAGCTACTACAAAAAAAAAAGATAACTAAATAAAAAAACATAAAGAAAACTCATCGTTACTTGAAGGACTAACTTTGATTTTATCTTTCTCCTGTTTGTATGTCTTGTTTACTTGTGTGTACTTTGGTAAGGGAGCTTCATATTGGTCTGTTGTTAATAAAACAAATCATTATTAAATGCGATGTAATCTTTTGTACGATGTAGTCCTCGCTGTTTAGACATTATAATTTCCATTGTAACAGCACAAATGCATGATTTGCCCTTTAGCACTATTTAAACTAAAACCAGGAAATGCATCTTGTTGAGTTGTGAAACTTCACACAAAAATGTATATATTCATTGTATCCTTGCTATTTAATTAAAAGACGTTATAGTTTTTAAGTTACAGTGAAAGCGAAAATACAAGTTAAAGCAACTGAAAATGAATAACCAAAAAAAAAAATCATTATTTTGAGGCATTATTATCTTTTTGTTTTTTAAGCTAAAATCAAATTTGTTTTGGGCCAATTGCTCACCAGAACTTAGCAAACAACATTTATTTCTTGTAGAGTGATATTTTTTTTCTGTATTATTTAAACTAGTTGAAAGTAAATAATATCCCAAAAGATTGGTAATTTTATTTAGAGATAACACGTTGCTATGATTAAGATGTTCATAACTTTGAAGTAGCCACTCGTTTTCCTGCGCTTTCCATTTTGACAATTCTTCTTGACAAGTTTAGACAAAAAGCTTCAAAAATATAAGCATTTTAATCAAAACAGTTCTTAAGTTCTGTACCACCAATCAACTTTTCAGATAACATTTTGCTTTAATCAAGGCCTGCGAAAGGGGGGTTCAGGGGGTACGTCGTATCCTGGCCCGAGCTCAAAAGGCCCAGAAGAGTTCAGGTTTCCGCGTTAAGTTTTAGTTTCGCACCATTACACCGTAATCAAACTTGCTTACAACAAAAATATCAGTCAGCCTATTTAGTATTGGTAATTGGTCGCTATTTTTGCTACACAGCTTTCAGGGCATCCAATAGTGGCCGATTTGATTAAAAAAAAAGGAAAATGTATCAAAAGCCATACACTTGCAACGAAATTAACGTTTTGTTACATTTCTCTGACTTTGTTACCCCCTAGCTGGATTTAAATCATTTTTATATTAACAAATAAACTTATTGCCAAGATAATCAAAATTTTACGTGAGGAATATTTTATCCGACTAGTTAAATTGATAAAATTTTTATCAACAAAATATTTGGATTTGCAAAATTAAAATCATTATATTGTTTAATATTGTGTCAATGTCATCATCCCCCACTTCACATACTTTCTTTCATGTATATCTCATTTTCTGCTTGTCAATTTAAGCAAGATTGGTGCTGGGATGTTGATTAAATGCTATATTTTAACCTCAAGAAACATAAAAAGTGCTAAAGCTTCCGGGGCTCTGCCCCGGACCCAGCTGGGGGAGCTCACAGCGCTCCCCCAGACCTCCTAGCTGGATTTAAACCATTTTTATGTCTAATTGTGTTTTTCATTGGTCCTAACTGTATGTGAATATCGTTATCCCCTAGCTCTTAAATAAACATCTACACTCATCGGACAAACAATGATTTCGGCATGGGCATCCCGATAAGGCTTGGGGGGTCCAATAAGATTTGGGGGCCCGGTATCGACCTTCGCACCCCCTGGAAAAGTTTCTCTCTGAGGCTTTGGCTTTAATCAACCTACTATCTTTTTCTTCTGAAGTATTGACGTTTAGTTTCATAATAGTTTTAACCGCATTAGGATCAAGATAAGTTGGATACGTGTCTGCGAACGAAATATCATTTAATGAAGCGTGTAGTAAAGGGTGTTTTTATCAATTTTAAGTATTCAACATTTCATCTACGCGTTGAGTTTAGAACTTGTTTTGAGCTTTGATAGCTACAGTGACAAAAATTAGCTGTGCACAAACTCTGACTTGCAGACCACCAAAAATCTCCGTTTGCTTCTTAAGTAGAATAGTTTACTCTCCCTCACGGCAACCGATCCTTTTCAGGAAAAGTATCTCTTACGGTGACGGCAATCGCCTCTTACATGAGAGGTGTGGAAATATCCAATTGCCTTTTTTGTTTTTAAGGTATCACTGTTACAGCGTTATAGAGAGACATTCATTTGTACCATGTTCTCAATCACGGAAAAGAGCTAGACACTTTAAATCACACAAGTGTTATTTCGTTATCGCTATGTGTTTAAAAATATCATGATCGTACACTAAAATTTTTAGCAAAACATCCAAGTTACCAAAATTATCATCCAAAGCTGCTGTAATCAAGATTTTAAGCAACATTTTTTAATTTTTTTTTTATTGTAAGAATAGAAAACAAAACTTGAAAATAATTTTCTCCTGACATTATTTATTACCTTCAAAACCATTTTGGTTTGCGGTTTCCAAATCTGATTGCTTTTTGTAGGATCTGAAAAACCAAGTATTGAAAACAAACACTGACAATCGGAGTAGTGGTAACAAAAATCTTTTAAAACTAGAAGTAGAAAAATACATCTACACAAAAGAAACAATAAAAAACAAAAATGTATGTTTAACTAATATAAACTTTGCGATAACTAGTGATAAAATATTATGAGATCAGCTTTGGATATTAGTGGATTAAAATGTAAAATAATAATTCGAGGATTCAAGTACCGTTTGCATTTGTATATTAGCAAACCGACAAAGCAGCAAAACACCACCGCAGCGCACAGAACTGGCACGACAACGGTGAATACAAGATTAATTAGCTCTTCATTATCGTTACAACATTTAGTAATAGCAGTAGTCGTAGAAGCTGAAAAAGACGATAATTTAATTGTGTTTTTGATTTTTTTTTGTAAAAAATGCTTTAAACCTAAAACATTTTATTGTCAGAATGTGAACTTTCCAGTTATTTTTTTCACTGTACTATTTTCACTTTTGAATAAGTCTTTTCAAGTCATTTCCTAATTTTAGCATCAGAAAACACTATTAGGAAAAATTATGGTATAATTAGGTAAGCTTGTAAAACTATTTTTACTTTTTCGCCAAGTTATCTAATGTACACTGCTTAGAGCTCAAAATGTAAATTCTTAGCTTCTTGAAGATCTCTTGATCACCGCTACTAGGAAATCTTTCCGTGCGTGGCACCAAAATGCGAATTTCTTTAGCTTATCAATGGCAATTATACTTCATATAAGATTAACAAAGCAGAGTTAATTTTTGCACAAGGTTAAAATAATTGTACACACCCAAGCTTGAAACGTTTTCAGTTGCTGTCGAACCAGAAAAGGGCTCTGTTCTGGAAAATACGACAGTTGTTGTTTCACCTGTCGTTTATAAATATTGTATCATATGCAAAAAGCAGTTTAGTCTGAGGTGATCAAGATCATGAACAGATGTTAGCTTCTCGTTGTGATTCTTTGCATCAATCTTAGATATTACATCATAGATTTAAAAGTGAAAATACATAAAAAATTGATTAAGTTTAATAATAGAGGGCCCTTGCGCAAATGGCTTTCCGCTAACTACCAGGTATACAATGGTATATAAACACACAAATATCTTATTACAACGCTTAAATAAACTAAGATTGATGCAGAGAGTCACAGCAAAAAGCTGACTTCGTTTCACAGTATGTTAAGCAAAAAGACTGCAAAGCAATGCGTTTACGAGCAGTGTTCACTTTACGGGCTGATATACACTGTGCGTACAAAATTACAAAAGATTTTACGCTCGTACGTCGAGGGTGTCTACACTATACAAAACGGCGCTTACGAGCGTAACAGCTTAACAGCGTATTCTGTGGGTGGCTATAACAGAGTTGTAAACGGGCCGACTAGTTCAGGCCCGAATCCGGCCCGAACCCAAAAACTAATTTGAAGCCCAAATCATGCCTGAAAAATTTCGAAAGTTAAGTTAGGTCTGGAAAATTCATCAATGTTGCCAAATTAATTTGATTATATTTTTGTGCGCCTGAGACAAAAAGTACGTCTCAGGCCCAAAATAAGCCCTAAATTTTTGTCAAATTTAGGCCCGAACCCGGTCCGAATCCGACCCGAAAAGCCCGGCCCGACTTACAACTCTGGGCCATAATATTATGCTGAATTGGATGACGGAAATCACAGATTTATTACAATTCTTTGTTGTTTCGGTTAAATTTGGGTAAAATTATGCATCACAAAAAGTAGTGTTGTCTTTTTGATAATTTAAACGTGAATTTTTTTCTACCTTCCTCACAAAAAAACATAACGTACGGCCAATCAATGATCGAGTGTCTGTTACTGAAAAGCTAGATCTGGGTTCGATTCCTTGCTTAGCGTTCAGCAATAAAAAGGGACACCGTGAAGACTCCACAGTGTGTGGTAGACAAGACGTGGCAGCTTAACTCGAAGACGAAAAGGTTTCTTTGCTGTCTCCTGGCCAAAGCAACTTGGTGAATACAACAAAATTACAAAAATTAACTTATAGGCCACTGATGCAGGCCCGGCGTCAGGATAGCGTGACTAGGGGGGCAAAAATAAATTTTGGGGAGCACGAGAAGTTTATTTACGTTAATTCAAGAGTGTGGATCAAATGAAAACAATGAAGACGTAAAAAAAAGGCCTTCAGTTCAAAAATTTTCACAAACTCTGGTTTTTATCTCAAAATTTTGTGATTTTTCACGAATCCTAAAGTGAAGACCAAAAAAAATAAGGTCTTCGTCCCCAAGGTTTCATGAAATCCGGTGTGAGTCCACAAAAACTCCAAAAAAACATGCAGTTATTGCTTGCTAATTCTCGGGCGATAAGCACCAATTTGGGAGTCTTAGGCCCCGATTTGCACTCCAATAGGCCCGAGCCTGTTACTTTCTTTGGAGCACGGTCCTCACTTGGGGGGCACAAGCAGTCATTTGTAGGGGGGCACGGCCCCGGAATGCCCCCCATGGCGCCGGGCCTGCACTGATGGGCACTAACAGCCGGGCCTGCAATGATTTCAAAGGTCCGGTTCTTTCTCTTTTGAATTCCTCTCAGTGGAGCGTGACTCGGTGGAAAGATCTGATCACAATGTTTTGCAGGATACATTTTGTTTTCAGCTTTCAAGTGTTTTTCAGTTCTACTGATACATTCCGTTTACAGAGGTAGAATCCTCTAGGACACATTTTGAAGTCCTTGGCCTCGAAGCTTCAAGTCCTCGAAAACTGCTTTGTCCTCGGCTCGAGAACATCAGTATTTTTGGAATCCTTAAAATTTTGTTGATTGTTTTTTGGAGAAAAACTTGTTTTTTTGGAGATTTTTTGATTTTGTTTTTTTGAGAACACCTGAAAAAAAATTTTTAAAGACCCTTTTTTTTAAACGCGTGAAAAAAAAATTTGAAGACCTTGTTATTATTATTTTCTTTGGAGAACACTTGCGCCTGTGTCCTTGCCCTAGAAAGGGTCTGTCCTCAAACAGGCTGTCTTTGGCCTAAGATATTTTTTTGTGTCCTTGACTTCAAGCCTTGTGCCCTCAGGCCTCAACTCCATCTCTGTCTCGTGTCCGTTTTTGCCAAATGTTGAGCGTCTTTGGCCTCTCACCCATATCAGCTTTTATATAAACTTTATCCAGTAATAGACGGTGCATGATGCGTAGCATGCAGGCACAGGTTATCCTCTCGAAATGTCGAACGGTTTGAGTGCGCGAACACATTAAACTACAATCTTTTCCGCATTTAATCCCTTCTGCAACAACAACATGCATTTTATCATTATTATGTTGACTCCTCCCCCCAAGCGGTTTGAGTTAACTCCTTGTAATCAATCAGATTCTATTGCATTATAACTTCTGATTTTATAACTAAAATTTTTGTTGACATGCTTATTGCAGTATTTATCTTTTCTTTTTTCACACAAACGCTTCTACTGAAAGCTTTTTTTTACTACCATTCTGGTAGTTTTGTATCACAGTAACTCACAAGATTATGATAATAAAAGTTTTGGATTCAATCCCTCACCCGCTAAACCTAAACTTGTTGGAAAAAATGCTTACCCTAGCATTAGCCGAAGATAGAAAGAAATCTCACAGATGTCCAGCTACTTGCACTTTCATAAAACATACAACGAAAATGGGGCGAACTGTGGTAGCTACAAAACTTCAATTACCCTATCCTGCAGTAATATTATTACCACTGAAATTGCAGATAATTGATTTTGCGACTAGAGCATTCAATAAGTTTACTGTACTCCGAGGAGGAACTTTTGAATTCTCTCAATAAGACAGATATTACAACTCTTGTGATACAACTGTATTCAATATTTTCAAAAACTCAATAAACTAAATTTGTTACAAGCAAAAGTACAAAACTTTAAGCGCAAAGCAGTTAATATTTCAGAAAGTAACACATCGGGCATCTTTTACGATTGTTATGTTTCAGAGGGAGTGAGGAACTTTCCATCTGGTTGTCACTTCACGTAGATATCAGCGCAGATTAGACAAACACATATTATTATTAATAGTATTGATGTATAAACAAGTGTAACGCGAAAGCTACCTCAGGAATTTAATCAAAACTTGTAGGAACGTTCATCTCTAGAGTTTTTGCATAAAGCAAAAGCTGTCTCAATGATTTAATCAAAACTTGTAGGAAAAAATAATCAGAGGATTGAAAAGAATGCCAATGTCCAATTAGTTTTAGAAAGCAGATATTTTATTATACATTACCAACATTTCGATTATAAAACTTGAAAATGAGTAATGCCTGGATTCTGGAAAAGTCAAGCAGCAACTTTATGAAACACTATTAATTACCAATGTCTGGATTGATTTCATGGTGGGAAAAGAAAATGTCACAAGTTCAGCCAATAGCACTTAACCCCAGCCATGAACAATTTTCATTACGACGTGTTGACCATGAGGCATGTTGAAGAAATACAGCACAAACATTAATGAAATTTGATGGCTTTACTTCTGCTTTTCACTCTTATCACTAAAGGAGAAAATGTCATATTGTTAGTCAACAGCACTTAACCCAAATCATGATCAATTTCCAGTAGGTTGTGATGACCATAAAGCATGTTGTAGAAATACACAACAAACATTAATGGAACTTGACGGTTTTACTTCTGGTTTTCAATCATGCAGTTCCAACAATTTTCAAATTATCTTCTACTCATTGGAAGACCTAGAGTAAAACAAATAATAATTACTCCTACCAAAAAAAGTTCAAAGTTCTGCAAAGTGTCCAAAAACGTCATGAGCAGTAGACATATCAAAAAAACGGACCAATTATGCATAAAACAGTTGCACTCAGAGAAGAGCCCAAAATTTTTAGAGGCAAGCAGTTGACACAAGACGAGCAACTTGTCCAACTTTAATCTTAGTCCGAACCAGACACGAAAGATGTTTGATGCAAAACCCTAACCATATTGCTGCGACGTCAAATTTTCTTGCATCAAATCGGTCACTTTATAAATCTCAAGAAAGTGGCAGTACTACATTACAGAACAAAGCTATCAAATCAAGTAAGCAAAATTAAAGCAAAAAAACAACTTTTTTTTAACACTAAACAAAGAATACTTTATTCTATCAAAATTAATTCTAGCGAAGATATCTCCACAGCATTTTTTAAACCATAAGGCGCAGCAATCTGGAACGTACAACTGCTAATTGGCGCGCTGTCATAGTATCAATAAATGGCTTCTACAACTATTATTTTCTAGCACAAAGCACACCAAATGGATTCTACAGCTTTATTTTTAGGCACAAAGTGCACCAAACTATAAGATGCACTACATTACATTAAATTTATTAAACTCTAAAAAACTTTTTAAAAATCTAAATGGTTTAACTCTGAATGAAATTATGGAATCAAATCAAGTCTTTCATCATACATGCTGTAATACATCGAAGCGCATAAAGTTGGCAGGGCCCACCACAGCATCATTGCACCCCAGCAACGTAGCTGCCTTGAAAGAAATGTCGCAGCAACACAAAGCCACTGGCAATGCTGTGTTTGATTTTATCAGACTGATTTAAATCTCAGACCTCTACATCAGAAACGAATGCATTACCACTTGATCAACTGGCCATAAGAGAGCATAACCAGAAGTACAGATTAAATGCATCAGAGTATAAGGCACAAGTTGAATTTCTTAAAAACTTTAAGTATCATTGGTGCACCTTATGGTTTGAAAAATATGACACTTTTAAAATCTTAGTTGCACCTAAGAAAAACAAGCAATGCTACTCATATGTTACAAAAAAGTTGAAATTGTGTAGTTAAGTTGCAGTGATTGGAATACTGTCTTGTCACACCATCACATAAGAAAAAACTTTACAAGTGACAAATTTTCTTTGGTCCACTGCTAATTTTAAATGATTATTTTAACTAAAAGCAAATAATTTAGATAAAAGTTCCAAGTTTGTTTTTTTATTTTCGTAATGAAAATGCCTGAAGTTTGTTTTTTTTTTAATAAAAGCTCAAATAGCTGGTAAAGATTGTCAATCTAGAAATACACATAACTAACTTTGAAAACCTGACAATGCCATTGTTAGATTGGTCATCATTCTTGAAATCTTTGAGCATTAAAGATCAACACTGTTTCATAAATTCATCAATAAGTCTCTTTGAATCTGGACTAAATTACCACATCATTGATAAATTTGTTAAATTCCAAATACTTACAGCTACTATATTTTGTTCATTACAATGAATACTTGCTAATGAAGTCTTAACTTACAATTCTGAAAAGAAATATTGCTGTTAATTTGTCTTTTAAGAAGTAAAAAAATGAAGTAGCAGCCAGCGATTTCAGTTCTTTTGAAAACTTTTTGGTGCTGTGGTTTCCAAAATATCTTGCTAAGTCCAAACAAAAAAATTTTGGCTCATACAAAAATTTTTGATAATACTGTACCCTGTTTTAGGTTCTTTTTTTAACAGCTGTAAGTCAGCAACTCAAATTTATATGCGAAAAATAAACAAGCCATATAGCATTATAGCTGAAACTTTGGAGTTTTGGTTACTGATTTGGTAGCATTTAAAGTAGGAAATAAGCTATTTAAATAAATGTAGGCTGACTAAAAATCTTTCAGCTTGGAGATTTTTTAGAAAAATTGTTGAATTTTTTGGAAATCACCAACGCAAATTGAAACCAAAAATTATTTTTTAATTTTAGTTATTATAAAAAAAGACCAGGTTTTGCAGACTCTTCTTTCCTTTTTGTGTGTTGAATAGCAGCTTACTGTAAAATATAGCTCTCAGCTTTTCAAAAATCAGTATCAATTAATGGCTTCTTACTCTGTTTCTCAAAGTCGTTTTAGTCTTTAGCTTTTCTACCTTATTCTGTATTGGATGAACAAAAGTTTTTGAAACGTTTTTTTCTTAACTCAAAGCACGGTTGGATTTGCTTGTGGACTAATTCGCACAGTAAAGTTTCGTTTCCTTCAAACAAAGTCTAACTGTACAAGTACATTTAGTAAAAGCACGAACTATATTCAAGTATATCATTTTTAGAGTGTTTTATGTATGAACTATTATTACAGAGGTCGGCAAACTTTTTGCAATAACCTAGCACCTATTTTGCAGATTTCTCATACTAAAACCAACTTTACATGGCACAATTGAGCTACTTTATTCTGTTTTTTTGGTTATCTTATCTTGTGCTACTGTATTTACAGTATAAGACCAAGATACCAAACAAAAGTTTTGTAGCTATCGCATTGAATTATTATTAATGCAACTTGCGAGCCAGTCTACCCTAAATTATTATAGGCATTAGCTGGAAATTATCTGAAATACTGAATATTATGACACTATACTATTAACTGCTCAAAATGCTACTGTAGTGGTTTTTAAGCTTTTTTTGCCAGCAGCAAGCCAAAAACCTCAGGATTTTACCATGTCAAACCTACTCTTTTCTGTAATACATTTTCCAGTGAGCTTCCACAATCCTACAGAATTGTAGATGATGGGGCATGGTCCGGAAGTTTAAAATGAACCCAAATGAAAGAAACATAGCACAGTTTTTTTTTTTCCCTTAAAGCGTTTTTGGAAATGAAATAAAACTATGCCTTCTTTGAATTGTCATCTTAAAGTCTAAAAAAATTTAAGGTAACAAACAATATTGACCTGGGTTATAAAATTTCTTAAATCTGCACCACCCTTACCCTCAATCTGATTAAAATGCTTAGGAAACGAACGCCTTTTCTACGTTTTTACTCCATTTTGTCATAATCAGTTAATCACGCTTATTTTAGCGTTTTTTCTTTACTTTTTGCATTGTGCTTTGAATCAAAAGTTTATGACAAAATGTTCTTCTTTCTTAACAGGCTACTGGCGGTGCGCATTAATTGAATTTTCTACTAGATTTATCAAACATACAAAAGTAATTTGGAGTTGTTATACCAGTCTTGAAGATACACCATAGCCGTAATCATCACTTGTGCATGTATAGCCCTGGCATCCGTCAGGACAGGGGCTGGCATTCTTTTCGCGTACACGAATCAAAAAACATACTCAGCCAGCAGGAGTGGATCCAGAAAATTTTGGTGGGGGAAATGATAAAATTCATTAGCACAAATTGTGTATAATCTCAAAATTTCTGATGTTTATGATTAATGTTCTTGACCTCGCTTAATGCTTACTTTTAATCAGCCTAATGTGTCATCTAAAAAATGATTTGAAGAGTGTACTTTCCGAAAAAACGAAAAAGTGAAATAATAATCCACAACTGCATTGCGTTAGGTTTGAGCGAAAATGCGCTATTATTGAACTCTCGTTGAGGCCCTTTTGGGCGCATAGCCAAAAATCTGCAATGGGGGAGGTTGTATCGGGGATCTGGGGCCTGGACCCCCCAGCCGCCGGAAGCAATTGGAGTCTGGGGGCAAAGCCCCCTGGCCGCCGGAGGCAAAAGATTATACTAGTTGCATAAGTATGCTGTGTGGGAGGTAACTATTGCTAGAATTTCAGTTTTTTTATTTACAAGCTGGTAAATCATAAAATTCTACACCGGTCAGGCGCGCAGCCAGAAATTCGCAATGGGGGGATGTTTTGGGGGTCTGGGGGCAGAGCCCCCAGCAGCCAGAGGCCAATGGGGGTCTGGGGGATCAGCCGCTGAAGGATGGGGGTTTGGGGGCAAAGCCCTCAGCCGCCGGAGGCACGGGGGTCTGGGAGCAGAGCCCCCAGCGCTCGAAAATTTTGCATTTTTTTGCAAAAATATCTTCATTTCAGGGCTATTTTGATAAAAATATAATGGTTTAAAACGTGGCTTAGAAATTGGCAGTGCAAACATGATTAAACTGGTTGCATAAATGGGTTATTTGGGAGGTGGCTAATGGTAGAATTTTAGTTCTCTTATTTAGATGCTGATAAATTATAAAATCGAATAGTTCAATAAAGCTCACACGGAGTAATCTATTTCGTATACAGTTTATAGAGAAAAATAATAGGGGGGAGGGCTAATGAAAAGAAGTTTGAGAAAAATTGCTAATTAACTAATGCTGAATAGCCCCCTCCCTCCTTTTTTTAGTTTATAGTATATTTGTTGATGACACCTATGTTTAGCATTTTTACCCTTGCGATTAAATTTGATTGTGTATTTTTGATCATTTTTCAAGGTTTTATTTATTTGTTGGTTATATTTTCAACAAATTAGCTCCCCCCCTAAATATATGTTTTAAAAGATGTTTTAAATCACTATTTAGTCCACTCTAGTACATTTAAAGGTCTCAAAAGTGCTAAAAACGTAGTGTTTTTCTTTTTTGCATTTTGGTTGACATGCCAATGGGGGAAACTGAATAGCCCTCCCCCACCCGGCTACGCTACTGATACCGGTAGTTCAATAAAACACTCAAGGAGTAATCTATGCCGTCCATATTTTGCAGAGAAAGATTAAATTCTGGGGGCTAATGGAAGAAGTGTTAGAGAAGTGGTTGGTAATTAACTTATACTAAATACCCCTAGTATTCCTGAGCGTATATATTTTTTGATGGCACCTATGTTACACATTTTTTAATAAGCGATCAAAATTTTATACCAATCTTTGGCCATTTTTTTTTTATCTATGAGTTTTACAATTTAAATCATTTTTGAGTTTATTCAATTGCAAACTGCAGTCCCAGAAACGCTAAAAACGTGGTATTTTCTTTATTCTGCATTTGGTCGGCAGGCCAATGGGGGGGGAGGGCTTTAGTCTTCCCCTTGGCTACGCTACTGGATCTTATGCCTTTATTGCTGCATAGTGCAAGTTGCGAATTTTGATAATTTGGCGCTTTCAAATCAATCGGACCTGTAAAAGACTAATCTCTGTTCTGTAAAACGCTTGCTGTAAAATTAACATTTTTCTGCCCCCTTCCCCGCCCCACCATGGCTTTAGGAATTTAGAAGTCACACGGCCTATGAATTATTCACTGATTGCTTTTTTCCAAATAAGTTGTGAGTTTAATATTATTCATATGCGCGTTATGTTTAGGATGGTGGGGCGTCGCATTCCCAAATACCCCACCTCTAAATCCGCCCCTGCCAGCCAGGTGCCAGCGGGCCGTCATAAATTTTTTTCGTTTTCGTGTTTCTAAATTGTATCGTATGTTATTGTTTGATAGAGTAGGTTGCTTGATTTTTAGTATCCTTAACTTCATTATCATTTTTTGGTTTGATTGATTATGGAAAGGTGCGACGTAAAGGTGACATTATCAAATTCTCACAGCTGATTTGATATAATTCATCCAGTACCATTATGTTGAGACAACTTTCTTTGGTGTTCAAGTTATTCGTCGCGGGAATGAACTGAGTTTTGTGGATGAAAGGAATATTACTTATGAAGGAAGACTTCGTAGATGAAAACCTTTTGATTATATAAAGTAGCATGCTTGTTGGATAAGATCAATGTCAAGGTCGCGGCGCGAAAGACAATGCAACCAAAGTAAAACAATGTGCAGTATAACAAAGATATTATTTTTTGCGGAAGTTTCCGGGTCAAAAGCTTTTTAAAACAATGCAAATATTTTTGGAAGAAGATTTTGAGTTTTCAGGTGTAAATATTTACAGCATTTATGAAGAGACAAACGTAATGTCTTTCCCTGCTATGGCGTCATCAGCTGGATGGCCAACACTATTTCCAAGCCCAATCGCTACAGCACTGATGGAGTACGTTATAAAACGAACTACAAACAAAGAACCTGTTAATTACAAATCAATTATTGCCGCGCTCGATCACTGTGTTAATGCAATACCCGAATATTTTTTTATTGTTTGAACCCAAAAAATTTTTCTTTGCATTACGCCACGACACGCCCTTAATTAATGCTATAATCGCAAAAGCAAATTTACAAATGCTCCAGCGCTGAAAAAAAGTCTAAACAAGTAATCCAAGTTTATAAAAAATAATATTTTGCCTCTAGTAATGCAGAGAGCATCAAGAGCAGCCCTCTAATTAGAGTCTAAGATTACATTTAACATTTACGTATCTAAAGAGTTCACAAACAACTATACGTATAAACGTTTTTTAGGAAGCAAAATTTGCAGATTTAGTGGTTTGTATAGATCGATCATTTCTTTTAGATTTGACCACCCCCTAACTTTACTCCCCATTTACTAAAAAGTGCAGAGTATTTTGTGGAGAACTTAATATAAACTTATTTGGCTATTATACTTTTAAAGAGCATCAAAACACAAAACAAAAAAACTATTATCCACCTAAGTAATTTTACAAATTTATTTTTTAAGCATGCTGTAGAATTTGAACCAAATGAACTAAAATGTCTACTACTGCGCATTTTAGCAACTTTTTGCATCTTTCAACCACTAGCATTAGAGGCTTTAAAAGTATGCTAATATTTGACACTCTCGGCTTATTCATATTTATTTAATACGAAAAAGATTATAATCAAATACTATAAGATGAAATCACATTTACATTAATAATTAGACTGCAAAACTTAGCACAAAGAGTATCCGAAAATACGATAAATGTTACAAATGATAACAAAATGTTTTTGAAATCATAAGGTGTAAATTAAGGGCAAATAGTAGCTCTTTTAAGCGAGACAAAAAGCTGTTTTGAAATTTGTTGTTATACTGAAAATTTTATGGAACTTAATGCTAGGAAACTTCTTGACCTCAAATCAGTTACTACAAAAACATTGTTATTCTTGATGTTTTTACAAATCACAAAAATGTTTTAACAAAAATGATTTTTATCATTTTTTTCAGGCCAGGCTTGTTAAATCGGTTTCAACAATATTGCAGTGAAGCCGCAAAGCGGTGTGAATTACTTTGATTGTTTGTTTTATTAGACAAAAATGAAGCATTGTGAAGTCCACCGGCCAGCTGGTCGAGCAATAACGTGTTCGCTTCTGCAACGGAAGGTTGGAGTTTCGAAAAAAACAACAACACTACACCAGGTAACGTGAAGAGCTATAAAACAACACTGCCTAATACGTCACACAGGCTCGTAGCATGTAAGCAACAAGGTTAATGATGTCGTGAAATGATGGCATAATTGCTTAGTTGGTGAAGCGTTCGTTTAAAGATAGAAAGATTGTGTGCTACCAGTTCGATTCCTGAACTGGCAATGCGTTGTTGTGTCCGTGGCAAAGTACTTTAAGCTTATTTTTAATTAGGACCAAGCAGTCTATCAATTGTAGTGGCCTACTTGATGAAAGACTTGCAAACAGAGCTTAACAAAAAGGTGCTAAGCGTCGGTGTGGTTAAGCAGACATAGAGTGTATGATTCATAGGCCTGTCGTTACCATAACCCAGAGGGATTCGTCCGCAGACCATGCTGGAGGCTGGCTGGTGGGTAGCGTCTCTTCACTAGGGTTCGCTTTGTTTTCCTAACGAATTTTTGTTGAATGCTTTCATTGATGGGGAGCGAGACTGACCGGGAGGGTGGAGGCGTGTTTGCTGGGGTGGTCTTTGCGGGTTTTGTTAACGCTTCTCATTGCCCATTTCATTGCTATTTCATAATTAATAAATTACACACTCGCACTGCACGATTGCTACGTTCATAGGTGGCTGTCAGACATGATAACCGAAAGGTGCCTTCACAGCTTCGTGTCGCAATTCAACTCCCTGCTTTTGTGTGTTGTTTTGTGCTAAAAAAAAACATGACTATGACTATGCCACCCAGGTATTATAGTTTTAGTTTGTTCCGTCAAGTATTTAAATATGAATCTACGCTTTAAGACGAGGACACTGACATTATTACTTTTTTGTAATTGGTCTGCGTAAAGTATCATTGGTTGATATATCGTAGCTTATTACGCATTGTTGCATTGGAACTGATCTACAATAGCACATTATTGGTTTCGGTTTAATTCATCATAGGTTTCGTCAGAATCATCATTGCTGTTTTGCGGACTTGGCAAACTTTCATACGTTTGATATTCAAAACCCGTTAAATGCGGATCATGCTGATCACTGGAATTTCCCTCACTAGCCATTGAGTAAACCGCAATTTCGCCTGCAATCAAACAAAGATTGAGTATTAAAAGAGAAAACTTCAGCCTCAGCTCAACTTATGCGCTTATATTTACTGTGCTGGTATTTGTCTATCGGAATTGCTATTACTTGTTTATTTACGAAATACCTTGGTCAGTTGCGCTGGAGAAATTAACGTTAAAAATTTTGAAATTGATAAGGTAGAGAATAATTTCCGAAAATTTTCATGTTAAAGAGAATAAAACAAAAATGAGAAATACTTATTCGCACTTTTTTCAATTGCTTTTTTAGGGATTAAGATTAGGGTTTAAGTTAGGGTTTGGGTTAGGGGTCGATTTGGGGATAGTTTTAGAGCAAGCATTGGAGTTTGGGTTAGATTTGAGTGAGAATTAATAAAAAACTAGATAAAAATTTCCGGTGGAATAAAGCGTTCTAATTGATATTGTCGTTATTCCGATGATAGATGGCTGAATAATTAGTTTCAGGTGCTCTATTTTGTACCTCTTAAGTGATTCAAGGTCATTCGATTTAGATATTTTATAGCATATATTTTTATCGATCTATTACTGCGTTTTCGGGTCCCACTTATGGCTACGCTATAAGACGTTAATATAACGGCAACATTTTAATAATGAAAAAATCATTAATTTCTCCTATTAGGTCATAATGCTTAGCCATTTAACCCTATTTGTTTCGGTGGGGGGGGCAAATTTACCCCCTTCTTAGTTATTTTAATATAGCTTCTAGATTAAAAAAGTTTTGCTTTGGTGCACCCTGATTTTGAATCAAATTTAATAACACACATTTTTAGAAAATTTGGGGTCAGCCGGGCAACCGGAAGTGAGTCATTTTTGCCTTTGCCGTAGGTACCAAAGGAGTTTTGTACAGTTTTGAGCACAATGCATGCTTATAAATGCGCGTATTTTATTCATTGAATTGCATAATCATTATTGATGCTAATCTTCAGCTGGAGTAAAACATTTTATTTGCTGATAAATGCATTGCATCGTCAGTACGTCCTTGAACTGTTGAACGAGTGTTTTTTCTGCAGCTTCTCGAAATTAACTGCGTTTGCATAAAAAGAAATATTCATTTTCATCAGTTGTTAAATGATACAATGAAAATAATACAGCAGTATTCTAAAATTTTGTGAAGTACGAGGTGTGTCAAAAAAGTTCTTGGACTGTGCTCACTGTGTAAGATATAGTCAAGCTATACAACTACGTTAACTGATAGACGATTTAATAATTTCTTGGGAGTATTTGACCGCAATTTCAGCTCACTGTAACATTTATTGTGCATTTTAGACGTAGAAAAAAATAGTTAACGTACTTACTGTCGCTTTACAAATTTGTGTTTTTGCTCAACGATTTCTCGTGACAACAAGCCAACAAATCATTCTCAATTTTCTGGTCTGTTTAGAAAAATCTTTTTCAGAAGCTCTCTGTATGCTTAAATAATTCTACAAAGAGCAGACTTTGTCTCGTTCAACAGTTTTTTTTTCTGGCCGAAAAGATTGAAAAAAGGAAGTGAGGATGTTGAGGATAATTCCAAGTCTGAAGCATCTAGGCAAAATCTTTGCACAATCTTTGCGCATCCAAATCTTCAATGATTATTTGCCAAATAGTATTGCGGTTTAATCCAAGTACATCTGAGATCAGTCGCACAGTTAACCTACGATCTCCATGCACCATCTTCTTTACAAGCTCGACATTGGTTTTATGTCTACTGGTAAAAGGCCTTTCACACCTGCGATTATCCTCAACATCCTCACTTTCTTTTTTCAATCTTTTCGGCCAGAAAAAAAATTGTTGAACGAGACAAAGTCTGCGCTTTGTACACTTATTGAAGCATACAGAGATCTTCTGAAAAAGATTTTTCCAAACGGTCCAGAAAATTGAGAATGGTTTGTTGGCTTGTTGTCATGACAAAATCGTCGAGCAAAAACACAAAATTTGTAAAACGACCGTAAGTATGATAACTATTTTGTTCTACTTCTGAAATGCACAATAAATGTTGCAGTGAGCTGAAATTGCGGTCAAATACTCCCAAGAAGTTATTAAATCGTCTACCATTTAACGTAGTTGTAAAGTTTGACTATATCTTACACAGTGAGCATAGTCATAGAACTTTTTTGACATACCTCGTGTACCATATCATTCAACAGCTGATAAAAAAGTTACTAATAATAATCAACACAATATATTAAAGATGACGTCATCGTGCATGTGACATCATCATCTGCGGTGACTTTATTAGAGATGTTTTTGAAATAACAATTTGCATGCTGCTATAAGGATATACTGGATTTGATATCGTCATTGTCGTTTTATGACGTCACAACCTCAAAATATTTAATTAAAAAAATTTAACAAAAAATAGCTTTAACAAGCAAAAAAACTTACTTCTATCACTTACCAAACAGTTTTTAGATTGGGAGGCAAATTTGCTCCCCCCCTGTACAAAAAGGGTGTAAAAATTCTGAATTCACATTTTTCACATTTTGTGAAACAATGTCCCAAGTGCTCTTGTCCTGAACCCCCTTAACTGAATTTGATTTACGCTCACCAAGTTAGTGGTTTGAGCACTCTCGGTTTAGGAGTCTCTTGACTATGACCCTTGTCTTAGCCTTTCTCAAAATTTGAATTCGCTCACTGTTTTAGTTTGAGCACTCTGAGATAGTGCTATGTGGATAGAAAATTTTATTTCGAATAACGTTGGGGTCTCTTATTAAAATTTTCCATTGCTTAGAGCTCCATACGTCATGTTTTGCGATATTTTGTATTTTTTGACAATAATAATAGGGGTATTATTTGGTATTAATTTCTATGATTGATTTCAAATTTAACGTTGTGCAGACCAAACTTGCAATGTTAGCAGTACGTAGGCTTAGCTTGTAAGATTTCGGTAAGAAGTAGAAAAATTGATTAGTGGTAGATTTTGAAGGTTTCAAATAGCGAATTAGTAGCCTACTGGGTAATGGTGGTTGGTAAGTTGTCGGCGAAAAGTTTTGGAGTAGCCATATTGCACTGGAAGACATATAGCCTAGAAACGGTAAGGGGGGCCGATTCCAATTAATTAATTTTTTTAATTTTTTTTTGTTTTGACTAATGAAAACAAAATTGACCTTTGTCGCTTGAAGAGTCCCTTGAGCAAGGACGAAACGCGTCGCGACGGCTCAATTCCATTTATTGTCATATTGTCATTAAATCATTATTCATTTTGTGAAACAATGTCCCAAGTGCTCTTGTCCTGAACCCCCTTAACTGAATTTGAAACGCAGTATACATATGAAGAGGTATAGTGTTTATATTGCAAGACAATTTGAATGTTAATGGTGGTGTCTAACATGCGATATTTTGCTTACAACAAGGAGCGATTTTTTTTATCATACATTGTTGTGAATAATCTAAACATGGTCGTAGGCAATCGTAAATTCTCGCAACCTTTTCAAACGTTTTGTGGCTTTTGTGTGTTTTCTCATGTTAAAGAAAGCCACAAACAATGTATAATATTTAGCATAATAATAAGGCTAAAATCTAAAATTATTATAGTTTTTTGAACACTTTAGATTACAAGAAATCATAACCAAAACCAATTTAAGTACCTTAAGTTAACATCTGTTCGTGACTTTGCTAACACCTGCCACACAGCTACAGGACAGTAAATTTGGAAAATGCCACCTGTGTGAACAAAATGCGCTTATAAATAAAATCAAAACATTTTTTTCTCTTGATTGTTTGAGTTTGCGCAAAGAAGCAATCATCTAATGATTTTGAATATTTAAAACCATTTTTCTTGGGAAAAGCAATCTATGACTTTGTTTCACTGTATGCGCTAAAGTATGATTTTATTAGTGAAACAAGAAACACCTGAAATTTAACAAAAAAGAAACAGGCAAAAGCGTAAATTATGGCAGGTTACTTACGGAATCTTGTTGCAAGCAAATTAATGCCAGTGGGATACCACCACAAGTGTAAGATATTAAAAACGCTCTTACTGCATATAAATTTTGTATAATGTACAGTATTTTGCGATATCAAAAAAAAAACTCACATGCAGTATGGCTGAAAAAAAATAGTAACTTTCCAAGAAATTCTTTTATTGATCACTTACTCTCGTATTTTAAATGTTTAATGTTTTGATAGTATCTTTAGCTGAAACCGGTTCATATGTCAAAGATCAGAGTAATAAAATTCAAATTTATACATTCTTAAAGTTCTATTTCACTCTAGAGAGATCTTGAAACTCGAAACAATATACAATAATATTACTTGGAAAGTTAGATGTAGTAAAATTAATGTTTGAAAGTTTAAAAGCTAAAAAAATGCACTTTCGTATTTTATTTTTTTACTTGAACATTAAATTAAAAGTTGTTTTTTTTAAGTTACTTTGCTTCTTCCATGTTTACATACTTTTCATTTGACCAGTAGGTGGAAGTATTGAGCGCTGCTAGTTAACCATAAATTTTTCCACAATATTACAGTATTTGAATGCTACATTAGTGACAGAGTGAGCCTTTTTTTCATTTTTTTTAGTCACTGTAAATGTGTTGAATTCTTTTAGCTAAAACAAAAAAATTAAAATATAGCTAACTTATAGTTACTTGAGGGATTCATTTCGACTTCTTCTTTCTCTTCTTTATATATTTTGTTTACTTGTGTATAGCTCGGCAGCGGAGCTTCATGCTGGTCTGTTGTTAATAAAAATATAACTATTAAATTAGAATGAAAAATTTAATGTAATTGGTTGTAAAATGTAGTTCCAGCCGTTTAAGCATCATAAAACAATATAGTATTGTAACGGTGACTCAACTATGCATGATTTGTACTAACAGCACCATTCAAAGTAAAAACCAGGAAATGTATCCGTTTTCAGAAGTGAAACTGGGAGCGAAAATGTACTGTATATACTCGCTATTTAGTTTAAAAATTTTGAACTTTCAAGCAGAGAGTAAAAACGATCGTCGAAACTTATGAAAATGAATGACCAACCAAACAATCATATTTATACCAATTTATTTGTTTAATTAAGGTTTGTTTTTGTAATGGGCCCGTTTTACATTGGCGCCACTGCAAAACATCTATTTTTTGTAAAGTGATAATTATAGTTTTTGCATTACTTAAACTAGCTGTAAATAAATAATATTCTAAAACATTGGCTATATTATTTAGTGATAAAGTGTTACTTTAATCAACCTACTGTCTCTCTCGCTTGAAGTCTTGACGTTTTGTTTTGTATTAATTGTAACCTCATCAGGATCAAGATAAGTTGGATACGTGTCTGCAAACGCACTATGATTTAGTACAGCCTGTACTTTTTTTGTGAATAACTAACGTAAAATGTTACAACAATAAAATATGCTGTGGTTTTTAGAAATCTTTTAGTAATGGAATTTTTAGTTTAGTGGTAATTTCAACTCTTGTTTTGAGCTTCGATAGCTACAATGACAAAAAATAACCTCGCAAAATCTCTAGCTTAGTAAACCACCAAAGTCTTCCTCACGACAACCGATCCATTTTCGCTGTGGTTTCTCTGGAAATAATGACAATCGCCTCGTGCATGAGAGGTGTGAAAATGATCTCTAACTCTATTTTACAAGGGTATCTGACCAACGCGTTTTACAAGGGGGAGGGAGGGAGGGCGAAAACGTCCTCTATCTAACTTCTAAACCAAAAATAATGGGATCACCAAATATGGCATGCGAGTGGGAGTTTGCCAAAATTTTTCAGAAAAAAGTGGTTGTGAGTTGATGACATCATCATTGTGACGTCACGATTATTTTTGAAAAATATCGTCATGTTTGCGATGACGCCACAGGCGGTTCAAATTTTGTACAAAAGTGTTTTTTAACACTGCATCATGAACTGCTTAGATCAAATTAATTACGTCACAAAATAATCTTATGACGTCATTTTAATTAAGTTTTGGCCAAAAAATTACATGTTTGTTGATGGAGAGATTCAGAGAATCAAACCAAGACCAAAGAAGCAGAGTTGTAAACGGGCCGATTAGTTCAGGCCCGAACCCGAAAATTAATTTGAAGCCCAAATCATGCCCGGAAAAAATCCGAAAGTTAAGTTAAGTCTAAAAAATTTAGCAATTTTGCCGAATTATTTTGATTATATTTTTGTGCAACTAAAACAAAAAGCACGTCTCAGGCGCGAAATAAGCCCGAAATTTTTGTCAACTTTACGCCCGAACCCGAAACGGAACGCCCGGCTCGACTTACAACTCTGCAAAGAAGAACAAAATGACGATTTTGTGGAGACGGTTCATTAATGATGAAACATGGAGTAAATTTCCAAAATCAGTCAATAAGTCTTAAAAAAATACTTTTTAAAAGTTGTTTTACTTTTTTAAATTATTGACTGATTTTGGGAATGTACTCCATATTACATCATTTTCCAAAAAATGCTCAGATTTTGGAAAATGACTTCGGGAAACTTCAAAATTGGAAAACTTTTTGTTATCTTATTAACTTTAAATTTTCAGGAGTTATTTGTGATAAAATTTAACACAAATTCAAATAATTAGAAACAGAAATATTGTTGTTGAAGGTATTTATCACGAAAATACCTAAAAGTTGAGGTACGCAAAAATGCTTTTCACGTCAAATTACATTAGTGTTTATTTTGTTATTACGAGGTATTTAAAAAAGTCATCAACATACACTGGGATTTTTAGAAAAACATCAACAGCCAGCAAAATTATTGTTGTAGTTGTTGTAGCGCATATTTATCCTCCTGAGGGGGCTAATTTATGGGATAATCAGCACACTTTTCATTACAACGACGACTTCGTGATTAAAGGAATCCGCAACTGCTAAGAAGTTTCCGATGATCGAATGTTCCTGTGGATTTCTTCGAATTCTTGTGCAATGAATTAGCTGCTTGTTCGAAGCCACCAATCAGAGATAATGATCGTAAAGTGTCATATCCAAGGAAACAACAACGTGACCAGGGTGTGGGTTAAACCCAGATCATTCGATCATATGATGTTGCTTTAATGAAGCTTTTTTAACGACATTATTTTATTTTTTTGAAGGTAAAAGTGAAAAAAACGTATCACTTGAAACGAAACTTTGCTTAACGTTATTTAATACCTTCAAAATCATTTTGGCTTGGGGTTTCCAAATCTGATCGCTTTTTATAAGATCTGAAAAACAAACTATTCATAACCAAATTAAGAATCACAATCGGAGTATAGCAAAAAACGTTTTAGAATGTAGAATCAAAAGAATAATCCACATAAGAGAAACCAATAAAATCCAAACCGGTATGCTTAACTAACTAAGCCAAAGCAGGCTATAATTTTGAGCGCTATACCGGCTTCTATAGAACAGATCATTTCAAGAAAATGCTCTGAGAAATCATCGAGCACTTTCTAGAAGCACCTGCCTCCCAACGTTGTATGTTTGACTAATATAACTTTTATCACAACAAGTGATGAAAGTTCAAGAAGTCAGTTTAAATATTAATGAATTAAGAAGTATTAAAATATAATTCACTAACCGTTTGCATTTGTAGATTAGCAAACCCATGAAGCAAAACAGCACTACGGCAGCGCTCAGAGCTGGCACGACAACAGAGACAACGAGATTAATCAGCTCTTCATTATCGTTACAACATTCAGTAGAAGAAGCAGTCGTAGAAGCTGAAAAATGCGATATTGTACGCTGTTAAACACGTGTTTTAAACCTTTTACTTTTTATGGTTAGACGTAATGTAAACATTTTAGTCTAATTTTCAATATACCAGCTTAATTTCTGAAAAAGTCTTTTCAAGTCATTCCATGGTTTTATAGCGTCAGAAAAAAATGCCACAGCCTGAAAAATTAAATGTGATAAAGGTTAAATTAATATCATTTTTACTTTTTGGCAATGCAATGTAGCGTACCACACTGCATGAAGAGCAAACAGCAAATTGCTTGTTTTTGAAGAATTCAAAAATTTGTTTCAAACAAGGTTGATGTTTACCTTTATCCCACTGCTAATGGACTTTTTTATCCGAGCATGGTAGTAAAATATAAATATCTTTGGCGTAACCATCAATGGCATTTTAGATCAACACAGCGTATACAGAATAATTAGTTTTTGTTTCAATCAATCAAAAAACCAACAAACGTGCATACCAGAACTTGGAAAGTGTTCTGTGGCTCTCGACGTTGAAAAGGGCACTGTAATTACAGATGCAGCAGTTGTCGTTTCACCTGTCGTTTATTATAAATTAATGTCATATGTGCAATAGGTAGCAAAACAATGTGTTTAAATAAACTGTTGATTATTCTGTTTTTCGTGTACTCAATTCCGTGTCTGAATCACACTTAGTTTTTTCATCAGAATCGTTAAATATTGGATTGATGCAAATTGCAAATTTTAGCTGTTGTTCCGCCTCCTTTGTCCAAAACTTACACTATTTTTCTATTAAGATTTTTTCTTTTAAGAAAAATAAACAGTAAATTTAAATCTTGCATCCATTTTTAAATAATTGCGCTTTTCTGCAGCAGCGGAACTAATGAAAAAACGGACTGCCTTTTTTTTTGCAACCTCACTGCGAAGGACGCATTCCATCCCACCCGCACGAGGAAGTCAGTCAAACGCTTTGTTTATAGTGAAGATGATCAAGCCGTATGTCAGCATGAAAAAAATTAAAAAAGTATTTTTGGCACTTTTATACTGACTTCATTGAAATTGTCACTAGCTTTCGTCAATGCATGTTTAATTCTCTAGGTGAAACATATAAATATCATAGTTTTATTTCCATTTAGAAGTTTCACTCAACAAAGTCAACATGTGATGACAAAAGCTCGTGACGATTTCGATGAAGCAAGCTTAAAAGTGCTAAAAACTCTTTCTGCTTTTTTTATACTACATTTTCTAGTTATAAACTGGCCGACTTGTACCGGCCGGAAACAAAAGCACAAGCTTGCACCCGAAATGTGCTTTAAAGTTAAAACCAGGCCCTAAAAAAATACCGAAAGTTAGGTATGTCTAAAATATGAGTACTGTTGTTGTTTGTATATGCAGTTAAAATAAAATTACTTAGTGCACATTAATTGTGATGCAATCATAACAATTGTGCAATAATATATAATTGTATGATGCTTTAAAAAAAATTCGTCATTTTGCGCTGCAAAGTTGTCTTAGTTACGCTTTTTGTAGCACGAAAAAGGCAAAAACACTAGATAAGTACTATGTCAAGCCTGAATTAAGCACAAAATTTTGTCAATATTAAGCCCAAACTCTACCCGAAAAGCCCGGCGCCCGATCTACAACTCAGCTGCAGTCAGCATTTCATTGCGAAACCGCTGAGAGAGAAAGTGCCAATCAATGAAATTGCATGAGTTCGCTAATAGCATTGGCTAAATTCGCTAATCGATCCGTAGTCGATTGGATAACGCGTCTGCTACTGAAGCGGTAGACTAGGGTTCAATTTCCGGTCGGGTCAAACCAAAGACTATAAAAATTGGTATTCACAGCTTCCCAGTTTGACGTTCAGCAATTAAAGAGACAGTGTAAAGGTAGACAGGTGGCAGCTTGACTCGAAGAACAAAAGGTGCCTTCGCTGTTTCTTGGCCAAGGCAACTTGGCGAATTTTACATGGAATGTTTTCAACTCTGAAGTGTTTTATATGGAATGTTTTCAACTCTGAAGTAGTTGTTAATAAAGTTTCAAGTTTTGATTAAAAACAGATTTTGCATCCTTTTGATTCATTCTTCATACAAAATTGACGTAAACGGTTTTGGAATAGCCATCTATACATATATCAAAATATTGCTGTATGTAATCTTCACTTAAAATCTGATAATATCATTATGCCTTGCAAAATAAAACCAGTCCTGAATAGTTTTGGGTCTGTAAGAAAGAAGCACTGTGGTAATGTATTTCAAGAATTATACCTTCATTTCTTTGGCATATAAACGATGGAGGGACCATCTCCTGATTTTCCAAAACTCCAGTGCATGGTATTGTGTACCAAACATACGAGAAATGTGGTTGTAAAGTAGACTTGGGATATCCCATGCTGACACAATTCTCCTCTTCGACATTTGTTGATGGAACTTCTCTTACATTCACAAAGCCGTTGTGCACAACTGGGCTACCATCATTCCAGCAAGCGAAAGTTCGATTTCGACAGTAATTGCTGTGATTTGAAACACCCAGCAAGCCAATCCAATACGCACTTTGCTGGCCTGAAACACATGTAAGCCCCTGAAAATTGAGAAACGTATTCACTTTGTAAATAAATTATTGTGACAATGAATTTGCAAAATTTTAGATACCGGTTATACATCAAACGAAAGTTAATCAAATCAAATTTAATCTTTCATTATACTCGCACTACACTGAAGCGTGCAACGAGTTTGCGGGGTCATAGCGCCCGGGCAACACAGCTTCGTTTAAAGAAATTTCACAGCGGTTACGAGCCGTTTGCAACATGTGTTAGAATTGACCTATCCGAGATTCCAGCTCCAGAGACGGACGCGTTACCGCTCTACCAACTGGCCGGTTTCGAACGAAAGTCTTAAATGCAAAAAAATGTTTAAATATATATCAAAAAATAAATTCCCTATATATTTTTGTACCGAAATTTACCAACTATAAATTTGTCTGAAACAATCACAGCAGCCTTGAGCATTTTGATACCTTAAAGCACCAGCTTCACCCAACAAGTTAATAAACTTCTCAAAATAGCGTGCTTTTCAGGCTTTTTTATCTTTTGTAGGCAACTTTTAGAGCGAAAAATTTTCATAGCGAGTCTAAAGGAAAAATTATCTACTTTCTGATATCTCCAAAAAAAAAGATCAAACGAGCGTATAAACCGCAGCACTTATTTACAACAAAAGAATTTTTGCTAGATTTTGCGCAACAGCAAAGTATACGAAAGACAAGAAAAACTCATTTCATCGCTCACTAACAGCACGAAAAAATTATTGCAATAGGCATTCGTTTAAGAGGGCGACAGGTAAATTGTGATAGACCTAACGGTCATCGAGTCAAGCAACCATCCTCTTCTTAAAGAGACGGTTTATAACGTATCATGGATAATTTTTATTACTTTGTATAAGTGAGTTGCAACATTTTGATGATTTAAAAGTACTACGACCCGTCTTTAAAATGAATCTTTTCATGTCGCCAAAGCAGAGATCAAGTGAAAACTTTTTTTTAATAATATATACTGTCTTTTAGTAACGCAAAGTGGCTTTGACGTATTGTTTTTATTAAAAACTCTAATCTGCTCATATAAAAGATAAGTAATGTCAAAAAATTTGGACTGAAGCAGACCGATGCAGCAAAGCTTTTGACTTCACATGCAATGTAATTCACCAGCCATTAGCGCGTTTAGATCTGAACGTGTTGAACTTGACACGTGCGTGAAAATTTTACACACGAGTTGCGAGTAGGAGGATCACTAAAGCCCGCAAAAGTCAATGACTTCAAAACTTTTTCAGTGGTTTATCATATCAACAAACGTACACCACATTGGTTCCGAGTCCTCTGGAACCAGTTTACGTCAATTTTATTGGGCAAAACAAGGTCAAAATTTTTGGGTTGTAAAAACTTATTTTTCGAAAGCAAATGAAAGGTTTTTTTCTTCAACTTTCTAGATATTTGAAAACCAATAAAACGTTATGAGCAATTTTATGCATGTTTGAATGAATTTTTTTTGCTCAAACTCCTGCAAATAGTTGCAATATGCCGCAATACAATTGCCTGGGTTCAGAGTTGTAAGTCGGACCGGGCTTTTCTGTTTGAGTTCGGGTCTAAAGTTGACAAAATTTTGAGCTTAATTCAAGCCTGAGAAGTGCTTTTTGTCTTAGGTGCACAAAAATATAATCAAAATAACTTGGCACTAACGCTCACGTTTTTCAGACCTAACTTAATTTTCGTTTTTTTGGGTGGCATGATTTGTTCTTCAAATTAGTTTTCGGGTTCGGGCTTTTATTTTCGGGTTCTGGCCTGAACTAGTCGGCCCGTTTACAACTCTGCGTGGGTTAACTTCTCAATAAGAATAATTTCAAAATAAAGCGAAACTCTTTTTTTTATTTAAAAACAAATTAAGAATGCCAGACTCGGCATGAATAAAATAACTAAGAATAAATAAAATATAAAATAAAATTACATTCAGTTAAGGGGGTTCAGGACAAGAGCACTTGGGACATTGTTTCACAAAATGAATAATGATTTAATGACAATATGACAATAAATGGAATTGAGCCGTCGCGACGCGTTTCGTCCTTGCTCAAGGGACTCTTCAGGCGACAAAGGTCAATTTTGTTTTCATTAGCCAAAACAAAAAAAACTACCGTAATTGGAATCGGCCCCCCTTACCGTTTCTAGGCTACATGGCTGAAGCCTAGAA